>CM076116.1:8957173-9344599 GCA_038048805.1 Hipparchia sbordonii | reverse complement strand
CAAACCTAACCCAAACCTAACCCAAACCTAACCCAAACCTAACCCAAACCTAACCCAAACCTAACCCAAACCTAACCCAAACCTAACCCAAACCTAACCCAAACCTAACCCAAACCTAACCCAAACCTAACCCAAACCTAACCCAAACCTAACCCAAACCTAACCCAAACCTAACCCAAACCTAACCCAAACCTAACCCAAACCTAACCCAAACCTAACCCAAACCTAACCCAAACCTAACCCAAACCTAACCCAAACCTAACCCAAACCTAACCCAAACCTAACCCAAACCTAACCCAAACCTAACCCAAACCTAACCCAAACCTAACCCAAACCTAACCCAAACCTAACCCAAACCTAACCCAAACCTAACCCAAACCTAACCCAAACCTAACCCAAACCTAACCCAAACCTAACCCAAACCTAACCCAAACCTAACCCAAACCTAACCCAAACCTAACCCAAACCTAACCCAAACCTAACCCAAACCTAACCCAAACCTAACCCAAACCTAACCCAAACCTAACCCAAACCTAACCCAAACCTAACCCAAACCTAACCCAAACCTAACCCAAACCTAACCCAAACCTAACCCAAACCTAACCCAAACCTAACCCAAACCTAACCCAAACCTAACCCAAACCTAACCCAAACCTAACCCAAACCTAACCCAAACCTAACCCAAACCTAACCCAAACCTAACCCAAACCTAACCCAAACCTAACCCAAACCTAACCCAAACCTAACCCAAACCTAACCCAAACCTAACCCAAACCTAACCCAAACCTAACCCAAACCTAACCCAAACCTAACCCAAACCTAACCCAAACCTAACCCAAACCTAACCCAAACCTAACCCAAACCTAACCCAAACCTAACCCAAACCTAACCCAAACCTAACCCAAACCTAACCCAAACCTAACCCAAACCTAACCCAAACCTAACCCAAACCTAACCCAAACCTAACCCAAACCTAACCCAAACCTAACCCAAACCTAACCCAAACCTAACCCAAACCTAACCCAAACCTAACCCAAACCTAACCCAAACCTAACCCAAACCTAACCCAAACCTAACCCAAACCTAACCCAAACCTAACCCAAACCTAACCCAAACCTAACCCAAACCTAACCCAAACCTAACCCAAACCTAACCCAAACCTAACCCAAACCTAACCCAAACCTAACCCAAACCTAACCCAAACCTAACCCAAACCTAACCCAAACCTAACCCAAACCTAACCCAAACCTAACCCAAACCTAACCCAAACCTAACCCAAACCTAACCCAAACCTAACCCAAACCTAACCCAAACCTAACCCAAACCTAACCCAAACCTAACCCAAACCTAACCCAAACCTAACCCAAACCTAACCCTAACCCAAACCTAACCCAAACCTAACCCAAACCTAACCCAAACCTAACCCAAACCTAACCCAAACCTAACCCAAACCTAACCCAAACCTAACCCAAACCTAACCCAAACCTAACCCAAACCTAACCCAAACCTAACCCAAACCTAACCCAAACCTAACCCAAACCTAACCCAAACCTAACCCAAACCTAACCCAAACCTAACCCAAACCTAACCCAAACCTAACCCAAACCTAACCCAAACCTAACCCAAACCTAACCCAAACCTAACCCAAACCTAACCCAAACCTAACCCAAACCTAACCCAAACCTAACCCAAACCTAACCCAAACCTAACCCAAACCTAACCCAAACCTAACCCAAACCTAACCCAAACCTAACCCAAACCTAACCCAAACCTAACCCAAACCTAACCCAAACCTAACCCAAACCTAACCCAAACCTAACCCAAACCTAACCCAAACCTAACCCAAACCTAACCCAAACCTAACCCAAACCTAACCCAAACCTAACCCAAACCTAACCCAAACCTAACCCAAACCTAACCCAAACCTAACCCAAACCTAACCCAAACCTAACCCAAACCTAACCCAAACCTAACCCAAACCTAACCCAAACCTAACCCAAACCTAACCCAAACCTAACCCAAACCTAACCCAAACCTAACCCAAACCTAACCCAAACCTAACCCAAACCTAACCCAAACCTAACCCAAACCTAACCCAAACCTAACCCAAACCTAACCCAAACCTAACCCAAACCTAACCCAAACCTAACCCAAACCTAACCCAAACCTAACCCAAACCTAACCCAAACCTAACCCAAACCTAACCCAAACCTAACCCAAACCTAACCCAAACCTAACCCAAACCTAACCCAAACCTAACCCAAACCTAACCCAAACCTAACCCAAACCTAACCCAAACCTAACCCAAACCTAACCCAAACCTAACCCAAACCTAACCCAAACCTAACCCAAACCTAACCCAAACCTAACCCAAACCTAACCCAAACCTAACCCAAACCTAACCCAAACCTAACCCAAACCTAACCCAAACCTAACCCAAACCTAACCCAAACCTAACCCAAACCTAACCCAAACCTAACCCAAACCTAACCCAAACCTAACCCAAACCTAACCCAAACCTAACCCAAACCTAACCCAAACCTAACCCAAACCTAACCCAAACCTAACCCAAACCTAACCCAAACCTAACCCAAACCTAACCCAAACCTAACCCAAACCTAACCCAAACCTAACCCAAACCTAACCCAAACCTAACCCAAACCTAACCCAAACCTAACCCAAACCTAACCCAAACCTAACCCAAACCTAACCCAAACCTAACCCAAACCTAACCCAAACCTAACCCAAACCTAACCCAAACCTAACCCAAACCTAACCCAAACCTAACCCAAACCTAACCCAAACCTAACCCAAACCTAACCCAAACCTAACCCAAACCTAACCCAAACCTAACCCAAACCTACCCAAACCTAACCCAAACCTAACCCAAACCTAACCCAAACCTAACCCAAACCTAACCCAAACCTAACCCAAACCTAACCCAAACCTAACCCAAACCTAACCCAAACCTAACCCAAACCTAACCCAAACCTAACCCAAACCTAACCCAAACCTAACCCAAACCTAACCCAAACCTAACCCAAACCTAACCCAAACCTAACCCAAACCTAACCCAAACCTAACCCAAACCTAACCCAAACCTAACCCAAACCTAACCCAAACCTAACCCAAACCTAACCCAAACCTAACCCAAACCTAACCCAAACCTAACCCAAACCTAACCCAAACCTAACCCAAACCTAACCCAAACCTAACCCAAACCTAACCCAAACCTAACCCAAACCTAACCCAAACCTAACCCAAACCTAACCCAAACCTAACCCAAACCTAACCCAAACCTAACCCAAACCTAACCCAAACCTAACCCAAACCTAACCCAAACCTAACCCAAACCTAACCCAAACCTAACCCAAACCTAACCCAAACCTAACCCAAACCTAACCCAAACCTAACCCAAACCTAACCCAAACCTAACCCAAACCTAACCCAAACCTAACCCAAACCTAACCCAAACCTAACCCAAACCTAACCCAAACCTAACCCAAACCTAACCCAAACCTAACCCAAACCTAACCCAAACCTAACCCAAACCTAACCCAAACCTAACCCAAACCTAACCCAAACCTAACCCAAACCTAACCCAAACCTAACCCAAACCTAACCCAAACCTAACCCAAACCTAACCCAAACCTAACCCAAACCTAACCCAAACCTAACCCAAACCTAACCCAAACCTAACCCAAACCTAACCCAAACCTAACCCAAACCTAACCCAAACCTAACCCAAACCTAACCCAAACCTAACCCAAACCTAACCCAAACCTAACCCAAACCTAACCCAAACCTAACCCAAACCTAACCCAAACCTAACCCAAACCTAACCCAAACCTAACCCAAACCTAACCCAAACCTAACCCAAACCTAACCCAAACCTAACCCAAACCTAACCCAAACCTAACCCAAACCTAACCCAAACCTAACCCAAACCTAACCCAAACCTAACCCAAACCTAACCCAAACCTAACCCAAACCTAACCCAAACCTAACCCAAACCTAACCCAAACCTAACCCAAACCTAACCCAAACCTAACCCAAACCTAACCCAAACCTAACCCAAACCTAACCCAAACCTAACCCAAACCTAACCCAAACCTAACCCAAACCTAACCCAAACCTAACCCAAACCTAACCCAAACCTAACCCAAACCTAACCCAAACCTAACCCAAACCTAACCCAAACCTAACCCAAACCTAACCCAAACCTAACCCAAACCTAACCCAAACCTAACCCAAACCTAACCCAAACCTAACCCAAACCTAACCCAAACCTAACCCAAACCTAACCCAAACCTAACCCAAACCTAACCCAAACCTAACCCAAACCTAACCCAAACCTAACCCAAACCTAACCCAAACCTAACCCAAACCTAACCCAAAACCTAACCCAAACCTAACCCAAACCTAACCCAAACCTAACCCAAACCTAACCCAAACCTAACCCAAACCTAACCCAAACCTAACCCAAACCTAACCCAAACCTAACCCAAACCTAACCCAAACCTAACCCAAACCTAACCCAAACCTAACCCAAACCTAACCCAAACCTAACCCAAACCTAACCCAAACCTAACCCAAACCTAACCCAAACCAAACCAAAACCTAACCCAAACCTAACCCAAACCTAACCCAAACCTAACCCAAACCTAACGGTTCAGTTGTATCTTTAAGTTTACAAACTTACTGCTGCGGTATTAGCCCATACAATTTACTTGGGAAATCATTCATTTCATGACACATTATCTTGGTCGTTTATATCTTATACATTATGGTCTTCTCGATAGTTTCGATAATATTGTATCCAAGGTGGTGTTATGTGCTTATTGTTTCTATAGTTTCAGATTTTTCAGTGCTGTGTTGCCAGAGTAAGGAGGGGGGAAACATCAAGAAGCGTAATAATAATATGTTCAATGTTCATAAAAAATTTAAAAGTTTTCCAGTGTGTTTCGTCTGCCAATTTTAGCCATGAATTGTCTTATTTTTTAGGGGGCTCTTGTTTTGTAGGGGGCTTGCTCGTGGGGTGCTGAAAAATAATCTATACGGGTAAGAAATATTTATTTTGTAAGACCACAACAGCGCCACAACGCGCGCCAGTAGCTGTGACACAGCTTACACAGCGACCAACCCAACTATAACATTTAAAATTATTAAGAATAACATTTTTATTCCGGAATTCTAGGTCCTAGCTCCTCAATCCTGATGCTGCCAGGGTACTGCCCACCTAAACTGTGAGGTTTTAGGAACTGTCGCTTGCGTATTGATATTGTTAGTATCAAGCTTAGGCTAGATCATGGAGCTCGAGGTCCTTGCTCTTCAATACTGATGCGGCATGGATACTGCATACCTAAACGGTGAGGATTAATCCTCCCACTGAACTTTCACGAGGAACTGTTGCTTATGAATTTATATTGTTGGTACCAAGCATGGTGAAGCATAGAGCTTCTGGTCCTAGCTCTTTAAGGGTCTAGTGAAGCCACCCGGCGCGTTGCCGTGTAGTTAGTGGTCCTTCTGCGGCGCCACTGCGGCGTCGCTGTAAGCCGTTCTAACAAACTTTCCGCTTATATGGAGGGGAAGGAATCCAAGCAGAACTTGACTAATATTTTTTTTTAATTAAAAATCTACTAGTAATTTGAGGTATTAGTGAAACGACAAAAGGTATCGATCAAATTTCGTTTATTCTTTATTGCAATTGTTTGGGAAGCCTCGCGGCAGAGACCTGCCGTAGGTGCCTAGTGCGAAACAGCTCACACAATAGGAAAGACGAGAGAAAAATAATTTTACTTATACAAGACAAATTGTATTGCAATTATTATGCTTTCAAGCATTTATTTTGGTCACTGTGCTAGAAAGCGCTGTTCTTGCGGTTATTTAATACGATAGGAACGGGTGTTCCGTACAAAATTACAATAATAACATCAATACTACCTACTTACTTACATAGCTTAGTCAAGTTTTGTACAAAAATATTGAACTCTCAACACTCGTATTCTAATACTGAATATTATCACATAAGTACACATAAATCATAACAATAATATTTGTACACCTAAGTATCTATATATAAATATATTGGAAATATTACTTGCAAAGTTACGTTCAACTGGAAATTCTGAGTGCTGTCATTGTATTCAGAAATCCATCATTGCACTCAGTAAATTTTTTGATGGTTTAAAAATGATAATGTACTTAGTTACTGAACCTAAAATTTACGTTTAAGAACATAAATAAATAGGTAAGTACCTACCTAAATTAACCATTAGTTTAATTATCACATAAATTAAAATAGATGCGAATTTCGTCTCGCGCGGAAGCTTGGCCTGCGAGAACGGAATGTCACCACGCGTCCCGCATTCGGGAATCGCGTCCCGCATGCGGGGCGCGGGCTTCGCGCTCCGCATTCAATTTACAATGTGGAGTTCGAAACACGTGCGTGACGAAACATGCGCAGCTTTAAAACTTCGTAAAAGTTCGTCACAACAATTTTATTACCTACAAACTACTTGATCATACAATCATATAGTTTAAAAATGATTAACTTAATACATGCCTACAAAATAGTTTTTACACTTTACAGTATTCTTTAACTATGTACCTAACTAGGTATTTTAAATTTTTAACAAGCATTTCAACAACTCTGTATAATATGTAAAATATTAGAAATGTTTTTGCCCTAAATATTTCTTATTGTATTATTAAAATTAAATATTTCACTTTTATATTAACAAAATACACGTAACTAAATAAAATAATATCATTTAATGTTTTATTTTATATTTAAGTATAATAAATCAATCTCAAAATAATTAATTTAATCATTTAGCACAAAGCTAAAGGCACAAGATTAAGGCCAAGGACACTCGCACAATATCTATCGACGTCAATACCGCACTCCCCGCGACTCGCCCCAATCATATTCCTGTCCTTGCCGCATTTGCCCCACCACATACCTTAGAGTTGTTTCTTAGTGCCCCCAAGTCGAAATGCTTACCGATCCGGGGGCAGATGAAACACCAATATTACTTTACACTAAAATTTAACCTTTAAAACAATTTATTTGGAGTTTTCACTTTTCATTAATTCTTTTTAACTCACTCAAAATTGCAAATGTGCAAGAAATTTCAATCTGCGGGGAGTTTAGCAAGAGCAAACGATGAGGTTAGGAATGCGGCTTCAGATAGGAATACAGCCTGAGGTGAGTGCTTCAGCCTGATAACACGTCGCGTAGGATTTTGGCAGTGCTTTCAGAGTATGCAAATTTAGATCTGATTTCAGGCTTGGGGTGATAAGAAGTTTTGCAAAGTGCCTTAGCCACGCAACTACTCTAACACAACCACATATCTACTGTCAGAGATGTGACAGAACACATACATCTATAATTTTAACAAATCAAACGATATTTTGGACAGGAACGGGCCCGGCAAACTGCAATGAGTGTCGGCACATCCCCGACACTCATTGCAGCTTGACCACTACTCGAGCCACACGAGCACTAGCTCTAGTAACTAAGGCAACAAAATTCGGATTAGATAGAGTCTTTAAAACTTCGATGAATAATGTACAGATATGCACTCTTATTTTCTAATTAAAAAAGTTGCGCTGTTCTCTGCTCCGAAAAATATGACAAAAAGGTTTTTTTTTTTTCAAATTTTAAATAACTATGTGTGTTTTTTTAACATTTTTAAGAGCACTCTACGCCATCATCGCACAGTAAATCTAGTAAATTATTATTATTGATCGAAGCCTTAAAACCCTATAGTAAAGTAATATTTATCGTGTACATTGCATTGTCCACAGTCTCTTAAGACAGTGGACATTTCCGTATTGATACGCAATGTACGAGCTAGGTACACAATGAATCAACAAAAATTTAGCCATTTTCAAAAATAAATTGATGACTACGTGAACAACAATATTTGACCTTGCGACTTTCCTCGTTTAGTTTCGCCCTTAGTGCCGTGTGAACACATTATCGCGTCGCAGAGCCTGCCACGGCGCCGGGGCAGATTTTTAAACCGAAGTAATCGGATACTCGCAAACCGCGTTCAATCGTTTCACGGACTCCTTTGAAATGCTTTTGCGTATGAGCCTCTCGTACCATCACAGCCTCGTCTTCAGCGGCGACGGCGGCGCGCTAGACTCGTACGTGTCGAACAGCCTGCTGCCGCGCGAAGCGAACGCGGGTCGCTTCACGCCGGAATCCTCCACCGGCTCCGCGGTGGTCTCGTCGGTTCGCTCCGAGGAGTCTCTCTCCTCCGGCGTCTTCTCCTCTCGCGCGGTGAAGGTGCGCCGCTTGCCCGGCATCCTCCTCGCCAGGCTCGCGACCAGCGGGTGCAGCAGCCGCTCGTCGAAGGCGTCCCGCTCCGAGCCGGTGAGCAGGCCGACGACGACGCCGACCGCGACGCACGCGAGCGTGCCGATCACGGCGTACCACATGTACGACACGGAGTACAGCCTCATCAGCGCGCCGAAGCTGAAATTTCAACAGCACATAACTTTAGCGAATCACTACAACACACGGCGAACGACAAACTTACGTACGATCACATCGTTTTAATCGGCCAAAGTGTGCAATATCCACTGACACCGTGGTTTATTAATTGTGGTATGACCACATCGCGGGCTCGGCGAGTTCTACATTAAGCGGCGAGTTCTACATTAATCAAAGAGTGGACCGGTCGCCTTATCATATTGTAACAGTTCAGTGTATTTCGCCACGTTCACTGTACGGTTAAAGAATATAGACTTCGATGTGAGGTAACGTACACGGCGGAGGGGGCGGGGAGGGCGGGGGGCGCGTGCGTGTCGTGCAGGCCACGCAGCACGGGCGCCAGCCGCGCCAGCGTCTCGTTCACGGCCACCGGCAGCGGCGCGCGCGGCGTGCCCAGCGTCTCGTTGCTACATTTCTGTCAAAGCAGACAAATATTCCTTTATTTATTTATCGGTACTCTGTCGGCGGTGGCTCGAGCCGCCCGCCGTATAATATGGGAGGACGGATGTCCGGGATGTAGAGTACCTTCGACCTAAATTCATTCTTTGAGCGGTCGTGCCGTCGATAAGACGGTCACGTTTTTTTTTCTAAAATCAGTTTCACATTAACGACGATGATGTTTACCGCCGTCACCGGGGTCGACGGCGACACTGACCTCGACGGAGAGCGGCAGCTGCGCGACGCTGTCGTCGACGTAGAGCAGGCGGCCGACCGCCATCCACGCGGTGAGCACGTGCGCCACCAGCATGCCGCTGAGCGCGCCCTTGGCGTTGGCGGCGGGACACAGCGCCGCCAGCAGGAACACGCCCAGCAGCGCGCCCGACGTGGCCGACGTCACCAGCAGCGAGCCCTCCACCACGCCGTTCACCAGCCTCACGCCCAGCGACAGCAGCATGATACCCAGCGCTGACACACAGTATGGGGACTTTGATTCGGGAGGAATGATAAAAGGTCCGTAGAACTTATGTATGTAGAGTTTTACGCGTGAAGTTAAGTTTCTAAACGTCCCGGACAAACATTTTGTTTTCCCGAGATTATAAAAAGTCTAAAGGGTAAAGTTTGTTTGTGTCGCTCTCCAGATTTTCACCTAGACGCGTCGATTCGAAGTTCAATTGCAGCGTGATTGTATGACAAACAAGCAAAGACACCGTTGCCTTTAAATGCTTATAGTACAACAATTGAAAATGTTTTTATTTGCTTTTGCGTTTAGTATTATTTTAAGTCATACTAAAATGTTGATTTCGAAATTGAACCATCGATCAAATTGGCTCATCTCGGTCAGTTAATAGAATGTTTTAAAGTATATTTTGGTTTTGTAAAAATTATTTGTATTCCATTGGCTGAGCGGGACGAGCAAGTAGAGACGTTATCGGTTACCGTATATGACGCCGATGATCTTGATGATGGTGAGCTGCTGCTTGTTGCTGATGCCCCTGAAGGCGGGCGCGGCCGACACGAAGTCCTCCCACGTCACCGTCGACAGCGAGTTCACGTTCGACACCAGAAAGCTGAAACGTCGCAACGACGTTGCGTCAAATGGACCATGAACCGACGTCAAAAATTATTCAATGTTACTGTAAACCGAAACTAAATATTATCCTAACATTTCTCATATAATATCCTATTTATGAGACATCTATCGGTATCGACCTACGATTATCCCTCTATGCAGACAAACTCACCTCAATGCGCCATTAAAGAGACTGCCCAAAAACAGGCCCAGCATCCCGGGCAGGAACGCGAACTGGTCCTGGACGTAGAAGGGCAGCACCTCGTCGGGGGCCGCGATCCGGCCGGCCAGCAGCGGGTCGCAGTACTTGTAGACGGCGTAGAGCGCCATGCCCACCACCCACGACAGGCTGAACAGCACGAACACGGCCGGCACGTTGGCGAGCAGCGTGCGCCGCACGCGCGCCTCGCTCGACATGGAGCAGTAGCGCTGCACGAAGGTCTGCTGGCAGCCGTAGATGGACGCGGACATGAACAGCTGCCCGACCAGCGCCGACGTCGTGTCCACGCGCACCGTCGGGTCGCCCGTGAAGCTGCGGCAGAGTGAAACGTTCGTAGAGCGCGTCAGCTCGAGACTTTGACCACGTGGAACTTCGGGGGACACTCGTTACCAGTTGTTATTGTACAAACAAACTGTTCGAATGTCCTGCACTCACTTGAAGAAGCTCAGCCTGCCTCCGTCGACGTTGTCGCTGAGGACCCGCGCCGGTCCGCCCGCCTTCACCGTCGCCTGGATGATGAACGCCGCGCTCACCAGCACCATCGTTAGCGTCTGAATTACGTCCGCTCTGAAATATAAGACGCGTCTAATCGTAAGTAATTAGCGATATAAGCTAGGCCTTAGCTCTGTTATTAGTCGCCGACGGAGAAACCTTGCCGATAGGGACCGATGAGGTGGGATAAAAATATTCAACTGGGAGCGGAGGGGATGTTTCGATGTGTGACGATTACGTCTGGGGCTCATGGTACAAAATATTTATTAAGTTGGGGGGCGATGAAAATTCTGTAGTAAATTAATATAATTTAATACTGAGTAGGTAATAAAAACTTTCAATTATTATTTGTTGCAATAAAATATAATTTTTAATATGATAGTTGCACTGCAGATGTACAGAGCTACGGCGCGGTACCTGATGGCGGCGGCCAGTCCGCCGAGCAGGTTGAACACGATGGCGACGGCGGTGAGCGCGGCGGCGGACGCCCAGTGCGGCAGGTGCAGCACGGCGTGCAGCGCCACGGTGGGCGTGTACACCGTCACGGCCAGACTGCAGATGTACAGAGCTACGGCGCGGTACCTGATGGCGGCGGCCAGTCCGCCGAGCAGGTTGAACACGATGGCGACGGCGGTGAGCGCGGCGGCGGACGCCCAGTGCGGCAGGTGCAGCACGGCGTGCAGCGCCACGGTGGGCGTGTACACCGTCACGGCCAGACTGCAGATGTACAGAGCTACGGCGCGGTACCTGATGGCGGCGGCCAGTCCGCCGAGCAGGTTGAACACGATGGCGACGGCGGTGAGCGCGGCGGCGGACGCCCAGTGCGGCAGGTGCAGCACGGCGTGCAGCGCCACGGTGGGCGTGTACACCGTCACGGCCAGACTGCAGATGTACAGAGCTACGGCGCGGTACCTGATGGCGGCGGCCAGTCCGCCGAGCAGGTTGAACACGATGGCGACGGCGGTGAGCGCGGCGGCGGACGCCCAGTGCGGCAGGTGCAGCACGGCGTGCAGCGCCACGGTGGGCGTGTACACCGTCACGGCCAGACTGCAGATGTACAGAGCTACGGCGCGGTACCTGATGGCGGCGGCCAGTCCGCCGAGCAGGTTGAACACGATGGCGACGGCGGTGAGCGCGGCGGCGGACGCCCAGTGCGGCAGGTGCAGCACGGCGTGCAGCGCCACGGTGGGCGTGTACACCGTCACGGCCAGACTGCAGATGTACAGAGCTACGGCGCGGTACCTGATGGCGGCGGCCAGTCCGCCGAGCAGGTTGAACACGATGGCGACGGCGGTGAGCGCGGCGGCGGACGCCCAGTGCGGCAGGTGCAGCACGGCGTGCAGCGCCACGGTGGGCGTGTACACCGTCACGGCCAGACTGCAGATGTACAGAGCTACGGCGCGGTACCTGATGGCGGCGGCCAGTCCGCCGAGCAGGTTGAACACGATGGCGACGGCGGTGAGCGCGGCGGCGGACGCCCAGTGCGGCAGGTGCAGCACGGCGTGCAGCGCCACGGTGGGCGTGTACACCGTCACGGCCAGACTGCAGATGTACAGAGCTACGGCGCGGTACCTGATGGCGGCGGCCAGTCCGCCGAGCAGGTTGAACACGATGGCGACGGCGGTGAGCGCGGCGGCGGACGCCCAGTGCGGCAGGTGCAGCACGGCGTGCAGCGCCACGGTGGGCGTGTACACCGTCACGGCCAGACTGCAGATGTACAGAGCTACGGCGCGGTACCTGATGGCGGCGGCCAGTCCGCCGAGCAGGTTGAACACGATGGCGACGGCGGTGAGCGCGGCGGCGGACGCCCAGTGCGGCAGGTGCAGCACGGCGTGCAGCGCCACGGTGGGCGTGTACACCGTCACGGCCAGACTGCAGATGTACAGAGCTACGGCGCGGTACCTGATGGCGGCGGCCAGTCCGCCGAGCAGGTTGAACACGATGGCGACGGCGGTGAGCGCGGCGGCGGACGCCCAGTGCGGCAGGTGCAGCACGGCGTGCAGCGCCACGGTGGGCGTGTACACCGTCACGGCCAGACTGCAGATGTACAGAGCTACGGCGCGGTACCTGATGGCGGCGGCCAGTCCGCCGAGCAGGTTGAACACGATGGCGACGGCGGTGAGCGCGGCGGCGGACGCCCAGTGCGGCAGGTGCAGCACGGCGTGCAGCGCCACGGTGGGCGTGTACACCGTCACGGCCAGACTGCAGATGTACAGAGCTACGGCGCGGTACCTGATGGCGGCGGCCAGTCCGCCGAGCAGGTTGAACACGATGGCGACGGCGGTGAGCGCGGCGGCGGACGCCCAGTGCGGCAGGTGCAGCACGGCGTGCAGCGCCACGGTGGGCGTGTACACCGTCACGGCCAGACTGCAGATGTACAGAGCTACGGCGCGGTACCTGATGGCGGCGGCCAGTCCGCCGAGCAGGTTGAACACGATGGCGACGGCGGTGAGCGCGGCGGCGGACGCCCAGTGCGGCAGGTGCAGCACGGCGTGCAGCGCCACGGTGGGCGTGTACACCGTCACGGCCAGACTGCAGATGTACAGAGCTACGGCGCGGTACCTGATGGCGGCGGCCAGTCCGCCGAGCAGGTTGAACACGATGGCGACGGCGGTGAGCGCGGCGGCGGACGCCCAGTGCGGCAGGTGCAGCACGGCGTGCAGCGCCACGGTGGGCGTGTACACCGTCACGGCCAGACTGCAGATGTACAGAGCTACGGCGCGGTACCTGATGGCGGCGGCCAGTCCGCCGAGCAGGTTGAACACGATGGCGACGGCGGTGAGCGCGGCGGCGGACGCCCAGTGCGGCAGGTGCAGCACGGCGTGCAGCGCCACGGTGGGCGTGTACACCGTCACGGCCAGACTGCAGATGTACAGAGCTACGGCGCGGTACCTGATGGCGGCGGCCAGTCCGCCGAGCAGGTTGAACACGATGGCGACGGCGGTGAGCGCGGCGGCGGACGCCCAGTGCGGCAGGTGCAGCACGGCGTGCAGCGCCACGGTGGGCGTGTACACCGTCACGGCCAGACTGCAGATGTACAGAGCTACGGCGCGGTACCTGATGGCGGCGGCCAGTCCGCCGAGCAGGTTGAACACGATGGCGACGGCGGTGAGCGCGGCGGCGGACGCCCAGTGCGGCAGGTGCAGCACGGCGTGCAGCGCCACGGTGGGCGTGTACACCGTCACGGCCAGACTGCAGATGTACAGAGCTACGGCGCGGTACCTGATGGCGGCGGCCAGTCCGCCGAGCAGGTTGAACACGATGGCGACGGCGGTGAGCGCGGCGGCGGACGCCCAGTGCGGCAGGTGCAGCACGGCGTGCAGCGCCACGGTGGGCGTGTACACCGTCACGGCCAGACTGCAGATGTACAGAGCTACGGCGCGGTACCTGATGGCGGCGGCCAGTCCGCCGAGCAGGTTGAACACGATGGCGACGGCGGTGAGCGCGGCGGCGGACGCCCAGTGCGGCAGGTGCAGCACGGCGTGCAGCGCCACGGTGGGCGTGTACACCGTCACGGCCAGACTGCAGATGTACAGAGCTACGGCGCGGTACCTGATGGCGGCGGCCAGTCCGCCGAGCAGGTTGAACACGATGGCGACGGCGGTGAGCGCGGCGGCGGACGCCCAGTGCGGCAGGTGCAGCACGGCGTGCAGCGCCACGGTGGGCGTGTACACCGTCACGGCCAGACTGCAGATGTACAGAGCTACGGCGCGGTACCTGATGGCGGCGGCCAGTCCGCCGAGCAGGTTGAACACGATGGCGACGGCGGTGAGCGCGGCGGCGGACGCCCAGTGCGGCAGGTGCAGCACGGCGTGCAGCGCCACGGTGGGCGTGTACACCGTCACGGCCAGACTGCAGATGTACAGAGCTACGGCGCGGTACCTGATGGCGGCGGCCAGTCCGCCGAGCAGGTTGAACACGATGGCGACGGCGGTGAGCGCGGCGGCGGACGCCCAGTGCGGCAGGTGCAGCACGGCGTGCAGCGCCACGGTGGGCGTGTACACCGTCACGGCCAGACTGCAGATGTACAGAGCTACGGCGCGGTACCTGATGGCGGCGGCCAGTCCGCCGAGCAGGTTGAACACGATGGCGACGGCGGTGAGCGCGGCGGCGGACGCCCAGTGCGGCAGGTGCAGCACGGCGTGCAGCGCCACGGTGGGCGTGTACACCGTCACGGCCAGACTGCAGATGTACAGAGCTACGGCGCGGTACCTGATGGCGGCGGCCAGTCCGCCGAGCAGGTTGAACACGATGGCGACGGCGGTGAGCGCGGCGGCGGACGCCCAGTGCGGCAGGTGCAGCACGGCGTGCAGCGCCACGGTGGGCGTGTACACCGTCACGGCCAGGTTGAGCGTCTGCCGCAGCAGGAACGTGGCCGCCGCCAGGCGCCGCACCCAGTGCGACCCGAAGCGCATCTGATGACAGCAGAAACGATCGTTTAATAATATAAATAGACAGTTGCATTGTAAGTTAAAGCTTAGATAATCTGCTTTTCGAACCAGTCTTGAGTTTTCATAAGGGTTTTAAGTGAACCTACATGAATTAAATGATTGATTTGAATTGAATGTGAAATTTTGAAATTTGAACTTTTTCGCATTCCTGTCCCCATTTTCATCTGCCCCAAAACATACCTCGTGTTACCAACTGCCCTCAAAGTGCTTTTTAAATTAACCTACATGAATTAAATGATTTGAAATGTGAATTTTTGAATTTTGACAAGTGCACTTGGCTTTTTCACATTCCTGTCCCCATTTTCATCTGCCCCGAAACATACCTCGTGTTACCAACTGCCCCCAAAATGCTAAATTGGGGACCTAAGGAAATTTTTGAATTGATTAAAAATTTAAGACAAAAACTATCCAAAAAAAATTAAACTTTGTAGGTGGAATTAATAATGTATTCTTTAACTATGTCAACTTTGTCAAATGACAGCTTTTTAGCACCGAGCAGGTAAAACCGCGTTAAACTATAAAATAATTTTAGTTTGTACACGCATGTTGAAGTCTTGTTGAAGTCTTAGATTAGGGTTCTTTGTTATGTTACTATGGAACCCTAAACAGGCCCAACATGCATCATAATTCATAACTAAACCAAAGATATTTTAAGATTTTATATTTAGTTCAGTGACATTATCTCGAGTGCGCGCTATCCATTCTTCAAATAATATTAAATGGTAATCTGAGAGATCTAAACGATGTAAATTATCGCAAAGCACTTAAAATCTGAATGAAGAATTTTAAGATGCCAGTCAGGACGCTTGTTACTGATAAGCTCTATATCGGGCAGCTTTGACAATTACAACTACATGCTGACGTTCCGGCCGCGAATGACGTCTGCACCTTCACAATTGAGATTGGCCGTGTCAAGTATTGATTGTGGCTTTCGAATTCAAGATATTATCTCAGGTTCATATTTGAAGTAATTGCCATTGCTTCGCGCCTGATCGCGACCTCATATCAAAAAATTCAAAATTACTTATTTTTAACCGATTTCCAAAAAGGAGGAGGTTATCAATTCGGCCGGTATCTTTTTTTTTCTATGTATGCCCGCCGATTACTCCGAGGTTTCTGGACCCATTCACGAGATTTTTAGGGTTCCGAAAAAAACTTCGGAACCCTTATAGGATCACTTCGTTGTCCGTCTGTCTGTCAGTGTGTCACCACCGTTTTTCTCGAAAACGGCTTATGATCCGAAGTCGAAATTTATACTGAATATAAAGTTCAATGGTCTCGTAGTGTTTTAAGAATATCAAGCTTATAGCTTAACTCAGTAAAAAGTTACAGCTTGAAAACCACGGCTTTCTCATTATTAAAACAAATTAAGGCACATCTTCAAAAATCGTTTTTTTCCATACCGAATTCTTAGTTTCATAGTAAGTCCCGTTATATTTTACAAACACCAGCCTTAAAATCTTACAAATTACGGATATTTTGATACCTCTAAACCTTATAATAGTACCTAAAACAGCCAAAAAAACCAAAAAAAAACCGATATCTTACTGTGAATTACAACTATTGCTACGCTTCTTTAGTGACGCGTCACGTAGACAGATTATAATGGTGCGGCCACACTATGGTAAACGTCAATGTCGATCATTTCAACTATTATCGTGGTTATTTCCGACAATATTAAACGCGACAAACTGAGTGCTCACACTTCGTCAACGTCAACGCAAATTTAATTGGCGATAACGCAATAATTCTGTATTAATTTTTTAATGATGTATTTATTAATCCTATATTAATTCATTGGCGATAACGCAATGTGAATGCAGCAGCGTCAGCGTCCATCTTGAATCAAGACATTTTATCGTCATTATCGGGCATTGACGTTGACCGTTCAAGTGTTTCCGCTCAATTTTTCGCATTAAATATTGGGGGAAGCTGCCGTGTTAATAGCGGCAACGTTAACCCTCAGCCCTCTAATGTGGCTAGCTCATAAAGCTAAAACGACTAAAGTGAGAAGACATTATGTCAAAATATGTATGTAGGAGCAGGACAACGCATTGTGTTTCTATTTGGTACCTATCCATTGACGTGTAGAGCTGTCTCTATCTAGAGAGCCATGAAGTAGAAGCATAGAGAAGGATGTATATATAGACTCAAGACTGTAGAAGTCTGGCAACCTCGCAAGGTAGTGCGTCCGTGTTATTTTGTTTTGTATATAAATCATAATTATTTAATAAAAGTTACAATAAATTTAATGTACGGTTTCAGTCAAGGTGCATAGAAACCTAAAAATACATCAGTTACGACGAGATAAATCCATGTTTCGTACCTACCTATATGTATAATGTATATCGACTGCAAAGTGCAAACAAAATTGCAAAGGTAAAAAGTTATGTTTATTACTAACTGGCTAATACTGTCAATATATTTTGGTGTAACAAATGAAGATATTTTCGTTTAAAGATGTTTAGTAACAAGGTACATAGTAACTTACAATTAAGTGCCAGACTCATAATTTAAATAAGTACCTAAGTAATAAGTATCTAGGTTTGAAAACATAACCTACAAAACAAATACTTATATTTCATTTTGTTTATGATAATAAAAGTTATTTTAACTGTTTTAGATGCCAAGAAAATGCTGTGTGCCCGAATGCAAATCAAATTACGACAGTGTTATCAGCATTGAAGGAGCTAAAAGTACATTTTCTTTCCCGAAAGATGCTCATATCTCTCAAGCGTAGCAACCATTTTTCAAGAAGAAATAATCATTGGACGTGATGGACAGAACAGCAATTGATAAATTTTTAGAGTGACATAATAACATCATTCGCAGACTTAGTGTATAAATTCCAAGAAAATTTAAGAGACTAAATGGTTGTATCAAGTGATACCTAATAAGAGGCTATATTTCTATTTGTTAAATCTTGATATTGAAAGTGATAATGGTGACAGCAATGTGAAAGTAGTTTCATAGTGTGTTGGTGGATGAAAATCTAAGCATTCAGGTATATGTAAAAGGACATTTAATGCATCATGAAGATTTGAGCTGGATATTACCTAGTGAACTTAAGTTTAGCAGATGGTCACAGCTTGAAAATATACTATCTTGTTATTATAACAATAGTTGTGAACCAACAAAGTCATTTGACTATTGTCTTGATAGGTCTATTGAGTACTTGAATGAAGCAGTTAATCTTGAAATCTTGCTGCAGAGCTTGTTCTAGACCAAATGAAATTGCTAAAAAATAAGCAACGTAGATGTAGTGTTGAGACATCTCTATGAGACGGCTATGTGTATAGTATGTTAATGTTGGTATCGGATTTTTGTAGTGCTGCCAGGGATCGCAACTTATGGGGGTTTCTCCCCAAATTAAGGGAGTAAACAAGTGAAATGGGATTATTTAGGGGCTTTATATTTTAAGAGGTAGGTAGGAACGAAATTACCGAATGAAATCAACCAAAAAAACGAGAGTATACAATCAAAGAAAAAAACCTTTCATGGGTAGGTAGCTAGTAAAACAACTAGTTTTATTTACTCGCATAAAGTATGTTAATCAAAGATTTATATAATAAAGGTCTCATTCTATACTATACCAGTGAAACACCAGAGAAAAACTGGTGTTTTACCGGTTATTATTGAATCATAACTCAAGTAATTTTATTTAAATAAAAAGAAGTTTGATGATCAACATTGTTCATTACTTAATAACATTTTTTCAAATACAATTACTTTATCATTATTTAAATTCAAGATCAGTCAAATTTTATTTTATTTTGTAAAAGAAATATTATAATAATTTGTGACCATGTATACTTACTAGTGTTTAGATTCGTTATAAGATGTCATTCTGTATTGGTTAACTTAAGATGTATTAAATATGTATGAAAACTGTATTGTATAACTTAGGTGTATTAGTGTTGAGAAGGTATGCGAGGAAGTATGAATATGGTAAAGATGTATAAACGGAGAAGGTATGTCTGTGCAGGATGACAGAATGTGGGAAACGGAATGTAAGTGTATGACGGATGGATGTATGCGATAGAGAGAGTGGGAAGATATGGAGATAAAAAAGATTGGCAAGATGGCATATGGAGTTAAGACATGCTAAGGAGTGCTAAAAGTAGTTTAAATAAAAGAAGTTAATATATATTTAGTGTTTTTACTTTGAGCTATTCCCACATTTATTAGAACACAATACTATTACTTGCTTGTTTAGACATGAAAAGGGTCACAAAGAAAATCCTATCAAACATAGAGAACCTTTTGATTGACTATCTCGAATGCTTTAAAGACAGCTTAGACTTAGTTTTACAGGTTATACATTGTCTTATGGAAGTAACTCAAAGAAACAAATAATGGGATGAAAGATGGATAGTGGGAACTGTGAGAAAACTACACAACCCCATTGAGTTTGGGCTTGTTTGATTCATCTTGACAGTACTCTAGTCCTAGATGATATGCAGGGTCTGATGATGAGACCGGAAGGCGTCTATAGGAACTGCAATAACACTGCGCACTTAAGTTGTCATCTAGTAGGTACCTAATTAATCCTAATTAATACAATGGTCAAGAATTTCGGAATCCTCAGTGCGCGAGTATGACTCGCACTTGACCGGTTATTTTTTAATCGACAGAGTAAGCTAGCGAAATGGTCCCATAAAAATCTTTACCTTCAACTCCTCAAGCCTGATGCTGCAGGGGTATTTCCCTCCTAAATTATGGGGCCTTAGGAACCGTCGTTTACGAATTGGTATGCTTAGCCTAAGCATATACTAGATCATAGATCTCCAGGTCCTACTCCTCAATCCTGATGCTGTAGGGTACTGCCCACTTAAATTATAGGGATTTAGGAATTGCTAATCATGAATTGTTATTGTATGTAATAAGCATATACTATATCATCGAGGTCTAGGTTCTAGCTCCTGAATCCTGATGCTGCAGGGTACTGCCCACTTAAACTATGAGGATTTAGGAACTTTCGCTTGCGAATTGATATTGTTAGTATCAAGCATATTCTACATCGTGGAACTCAAGGTCCTAGCTCTTCAATACTGATGCTGCAGGGGTACTGCCTACCTAAACTATGAGGATTTTGGAGCAGTCGTTTACGAATTGATATTGTTGGTACCGAGCATATACTACATCATAATGCTCAAGGTTCTAGCTCCTCAATCCTGATACTGCAGAGTTGGAGGAATTACGAACTGACGCTTTCGAAATAATATTGTTGGTACCAAACATGGACTACATCATGGAGCTCCTAGTCCTAGCTCTTGTGTATTGTTAATAAGTACTGTAGGTACCAAGTGTAGAACTAAATTAGTGCCGTAGCGTTGGAGGAAGGGGAGAAAGAGAGCAGGAACAAGCTACACTAAAAAGCTTAAAATAAAAATTCTTTTCAAAAAACCGACTTCAAACGCCACTACAAAGTATAAAAATAATTTTATTTTGTACACGTTTGTTGAAGTCGGGCGGGCTTAACTAGAAACGATGAAATCGATTTGCGACGCTTACCTTATGGTGACATATAAGAGACACGTTTATTGAAATCGGGCGAGCATCGCGTATCGGTTTCATCGTTTCTATTTAAGCCGCCCGACTTCAACAAACGTGTACAAAATAAAATTATTTTTATACTTTGTAGTGGCGTTTGAAGTCGGTTTTTTGAAAAGAATTTTTATATAGGCCAATTTGTGGTTCGTGTGACAAGTCAAGACTCTTCCGCGGAACGGACGCGTTCGAAAGCAGATTCTGCCGAGTCGAGCCGGCGAGAAACTCAGCAGTTTCTTTTTCTAAACAATTAGTGTTACAACAAATTACAATATGTACCTTTAGCTTAATCATCTTGTGGACAGCTGAAGCAAAGCCGATTGTTTCCAAGCGACGTTGTCATTAAGGAATTCGCTAACTAGATATTTAATAACCTTTAGTTACTTATTAAATGTTCCTTTACACACTGTTTAAATTTTTGTAACGGTAGGTAGGTAAATTTTCCAATTCTTTCTGAATCAGCGTATACGACCCCACAAAGGATTTCTGCACTTCCCGCAGACAACAGGATGGTGTTACTAGTTTATGAATGTGTCTAGTTAGTGAGATTAGAATATTATTGTGTATCCACATATAACATAATATACCTACTCTAATTATACTTAAAAGAGCACAGAATGCCTAACTATTTATTCTGTACCGATAGCTATTTATATCGACGACATTTCAACTTAACCGATTTATCGGTATCGGTGATATTGATTTGCTAAAATGTCGACACACTTATGCCGTATCTTAGATAATTATCAACAGTAGATCTCTTCCATACAGACGGAATATTCCGCTTCCTTTAAGGATTTTGCGTCTTCTAAAAATACGTATTGATTGACAGCGGTAACGCGGTCTCGGAGTCTGCCTGAGAGCTACACTCCGTGCTCTGACTTGGCCCGGACTTGAGACAGAGTTACATCGAGACACAATTATGTCCGGAAGTGAGTCTGTCTAGTTTTGATTCTGTCTTGAGTCTGAGCAGTGTGAGAGGGTGATGTATAGATTTCAGCCTTAGTAGGTACTTGGGTGCATTCGCACTTGTTTGTATGTCTGTCAGAGCTTACTCCCGAAATAACGGATATGACTACATCAAAACAAATAATGTGTAAATGCCGGAAATAAAATAACAATGTTAAGAAAAACTATAGCTATTCGAGCAAGTCGAATCCTAAAAAAATACGGGACACCTTTCATATTAAAATAGCAAACTTTTAGGTATAATACTTATTAATAAAAATAATGAGAAAGCAATAATCTCGTCTCTATGACAAATCGGTTGATTGAAATCCGAGTTTATCAGTTTAATTAGACATCTACACGAGATGCCATACATCATAAACAAATAGACGCGTCGATTGTTGTTACTGAGATGGCTCTACATCATGGTAATATACTGGTGCCTCTACTATTCGTGTTTCACGGTAAGTATGCATAATTCATGCAATTAATGACTTTCTAGTTGCCGACAGAAAGACCTTCAAAAATCAGACGCGTGAAACAAAAGTAAAATAATTGTATAATAATTGTATTCGTTCATTGTAATTCGCAAACTGTACCTACTATGGAAACTTTTCAGTTATACTTACAGAAACTTAACAGGAACGCAATCAGCTTCATACTGTACGACATAGCTAACTGAATCGTTTAACATTTTAGACGTATCATAGGTATCTTACGTTTACAGCTGTTATAGACCACGGGGCTACGTAGAGGGACACACAGTCGAGCTGAGTTTGAAACCCAATAAATTTTGCGATCCCGAGGTTTTGAAACGGCGAGACCTCGCCTCGGAAAGCGCAGCGTAAGTGGATCTCGCTCCAGAAGGATCGACGACTTCAAAGGAGCGGCGGGGAATCAGCGGGCGCGGGCTCGGGATCCTGCGAGACCCGGAGCGCTCGGATATCGTCTGTCGGGTGACGACTAACGAAGGCAGTAATCCAAGTTTTGCATATTGTTTGTAGGGCTGCCGCCGCGGCGCGCGCAGCTGCCGTTCCCGCCGCTGACGAACTTCACGGCGGCAGACATCGGCAAGCCGGTGTTCGTGTTCGACGGCCTGGACTACGACACGCTGCCCCTCCACATCCGCCCCGAGTACCAAGACTGCTACCACGAGCAGTACCGCTGCCTGCGGATCAGGTGCGTCGCGGGCCGCGCGCGTGCGAGTGTGCGTCGTACACCTGTACGACGTCGTGAGCCGGACTCAGTCTCGTAATGTTCGCAGGAACCACATCGACCCGGTGTGCGGCTACAACGAGTACACGAAGAAGTGGGACCCGTACTTCAGCATGTGCCACCTGAACCACCAGAACTGCATCGAGATGGTCAACGGGAAGAAGGGCATGCACGGGAAAGGCCTCAAAGACCGTACGTCCCGAGCTCCGTTCGTGCGGCGGCGAGGCGACCGGTGCGACCGTCCGCGTGATCGCGCCGCGTCGGGTCGCCGGGCCCGCCGGGTCATTTCATTTCCATCCGCCGGCACACTTTATCTTTATTCCCCATTTCTGATGAAAACTTTTGCCGATTTGTGGATTTAGTCGGAAATTCTTTCTGCGATAACGAAAATTGTCGATTTAACCTAAGCTGCGGTCACTGTAGCTAGTTATATTATTTTTAGGATATATTTACTACATGGGCGACGGAAAGAGGTGCGAGTTCAACGTGCGAAGATTCCTCGAGCGACTTCAGAGGGTCGGAGCCTCCCTCTGGCTGCCGCCGGTCGCTAAAAATAAAATCAAGAAAGGAGACTCGAGGCGAGGGCTAGGTGGCGAGAAGCAATAAAATTATACAAATAACTTTCTTGGGGTGTTTACAATTTTCTTTTTTTTTATTCATATTGTAGCACAGAGTATAAAATTTTCAAATCGGGCGCGGGGGCTTCGCCGTCACGAGCGCGTCTGTGCCGCGGCGTGATGTCGGAACGCCTCGCGCCGGCCGCACGTACCTGCAGGTACTCGTAGACGGAGTTGGTGTTGAGGCGGTAGTAGACGGGGATGAACACCCAGCAGACCAGCGGGAAGGCCAGCACCATGCCGTACAGCGTCTCCCACAGCGCCGACCCGAAGTACACCAGCTCCGACGGGAACCCTGCGACAACACGGCGCGCGTTAACATCTCGCACACACGGCCCCAGCGGCACGCGCCACCGCCTCGTGGGGCTGTGTCGCTAAGCGTCACGGCTTAACCGCTCAACCCATACTATGGACATAAACATACTTTTTATCGTGGAAGAGCAAATGTTCCCACGGGATTTTTAAGATCCGCTGGTTCACGCGGACAAAGTTAGTGCTGGAGAAGCAGATATAACCGACGGCACACATCGTTATTATCGTTACATACATAATAATCGTCACCCGCGCAGCGTTTCATGTTGCAGTAATAAGATACCTATTAGTGTTATCCGTGGACTAAGAACAGGGCGATGAACAATGAATTAATATATATACTAATGATACTAATACTTTGAAATTCCAATCGGTTTCTACGTTTCCAATCTTTCTAAAATGGGTGTTTCGATTTAAATGAGACCGTTGGGGCCTCTCCCGTAGCACTGCTCGGTGGATACGAGGACGGCAGTTGGGGGAGCCCGCGACAGCTGCAGCGGTCAGCGGCCGGAGCGCAGCCCTGACAGCTGCAGCGGTCAGCGGCCGGAGCGCAGCCCTGACAGCTGCAGCGGTCAGCGGCCGGAGCGCAGCCCTGACAGCTGCAGCGGTCAGCGGCCGGAGCGCAGCCCTGACAGCTGCAGCGGTCAGCGGCCGGAGCGCAGCCCTGACAGCTGCAGCGGTCAGCGGCCGGAGCGCAGCCCTGACAGCTGCAGCGGTCAGCGGCCGGAGCGCAGCCCTGACAGCTGCAGCGGTCAGCGGCTGGCACGCAGCCCTGACAGCTGCAGCGGTCAGCGGTTGGCACGCAGCCCTGACAGCTGCAGCGGTCAGCGGCCGGAGCGCAGCCCTGACAGCTGCAGCGGTCAGCGGCCGGAGCGCAGCCCTGACAGCTGCAGCGGTCAGCGGCCGGAGCGCAGCCCTGACAGCTGCAGCGGTCAGCGGCCGGCGCGCAGCCCTGACAGCTGCAGCGGTCAGCGGCCGGCGCGCAGCCCTGACAGCTGCAGCGGTCAGCGGCCGGCGCGCAGCCCTGACAGCTGCAGCGGTCAGCGGCCGGAGCGCAGCCCTGACAGCTGCAGCGGTCAGCGGCCGGAGCGCAGCCCTGACAGCTGCAGCGGTCAGCGGCTGGCACGCAGCCCTGACAGCTGCAGCGGTCAGCGGTTGGCACGCAGCCCTGACAGCTGCAGCGGTCAGCGGCCGGAGCGCAGCCCTGACAGCTGCAGCGGTCAGCGGCCGGAGCGCAGCCCTGACAGCTGCAGCGGTCAGCGGCCGGCGCGCAGCCCTGACAGCTGCAGCGGTCAGCGGCCGGCGCGCAGCCCTGACAGCTGCAGCGGTCAGCGGCCGGAGCGCAGCCCTGACAGCTGCAGCGGTCAGCGGCCGGCGCGCAGCCCTGACAGCTGCAGCGGTCAGCGGCCGGCGCGCAGCCCTGACAGCTGCAGCGGTCAGCGGTTGGCACGCAGCCCTGACAGCTGCAGCGGTCAGCGGCCGGAGCGCAGCCCTGACAGCTGCAGCGGTCAGCGGCTGGCACGCAGCCCTGACAGCTGCAGCGGTCAGCGGCCGGCGCGCAGCCCTGACAGCTGCAGCGGTCAGCGGCTGGCACGCAGCCCTGACAGCTGCAGCGGTCAGCGGCCGGAGCGCAGCCCTGACAGCTGCAGCGGTCAGCGGCTGGCACGCAGCCCTGACAGCTGCAGCGGTCAGCGGCCGGAGCGCAGCCCTGACAGCTGCAGCGGTCAGCGGTTGGCACGCAGCCCTGACAGCTGCAGCGGTCAGCGGTCGGCGCGCAGCCCTGACAGCTGCAGCGGTCAGCGGCTGGCACGCAGCCCTGACAGCTGCAGCGGTCAGCGGCCGGCGCGCAGCCCTGACAGCTGCAGCGGTCAGCGGCTGGCACGCAGCCCTGACAGCTGCAGCGGTCAGCGGCCGGCGCGCAGCCCTGACAGCTGCAGCGGTCAGCGGCCGGCGCGCAGCCCTGACAGCTGCAGCGGTCAGCGGCCGGCGCGCAGCCCTGACAGCTGCAGCGGTCAGCGGCCGGCACGCAGCCCTGACAGCTGCAGCGGTCAGCGGCCGGCGCGCAGCCCTGACAGCTGCAGCGGTCGGCGCGCAGCCCTGACAGCTGCAGCGGTCAGCGGCTGGCACGCAGCCCTGACAGCTGCAGCGGTCAGCGGCCGGAGCGCAGCCCTGACAGCTGCAGCGGTCAGCGGCTGCACGCAGCCCTGACAGCTGCAGCGGTCGGCGCGCAGCCCTGACAGCTGCAGCGGTCAGCGGCCGGAGCGCAGCCCTGACAGCTGCAGCGGTCAGCGGCCGGAGCGCAGCCCTGACAGCTGCAGCGGTCAGCGGCCGGAGCGCAGCCCTGACAGCTGCAGCGGTCAGCGGCCGGAGCGCAGCCCTGACAGCTGCAGCGGTCAGCGGCTGGCACGCAGCCCTGACAGCTGCAGCGGTCAGCGGTTGGCACGCAGCCCTGACAGCTGCAGCGGTCAGCGGCCGGAGCGCAGCCCTGACAGCTGCAGCGGTCAGCGGCCGGAGCGCAGCCCTGACAGCTGCAGCGGTCAGCGGCCGGCGCGCAGCCCTGACAGCTGCAGCGGTCAGCGGCCGGCGCGCAGCCCTGACAGCTGCAGCGGTCAGCGGCTGGCACGCAGCCCTGACAGCTGCAGCGGTCAGCGGCCGGAGCGCAGCCCTGACAGCTGCAGCGGTCAGCGGCTGGCACGCAGCCCTGACAGCTGCAGCGGTCAGCGGCCGGCGCGCAGCCCTGACAGCTGCAGCGGTCAGCGGCTGGCACGCAGCCCTGACAGCTGCAGCGGTCAGCGGCCGGAGCGCAGCCCTGACAGCTGCAGCGGTCAGCGGCTGGCACGCAGCCCTGACAGCTGCAGCGGTCAGCGGCCGGAGCGCAGCCCTGACAGCTGCAGCGGTCAGCGGTTGGCACGCAGCCCTGACAGCTGCAGCGGTCAGCGGTCGGCGCGCAGCCCTGACAGCTGCAGCGGTCAGCGGCTGGCACGCAGCCCTGACAGCTGCAGCGGTCAGCGGCCGGCGCGCAGCCCTGACAGCTGCAGCGGTCAGCGGCTGGCACGCAGCCCTGACAGCTGCAGCGGTCAGCGGCCGGCGCGCAGCCCTGACAGCTGCAGCGGTCAGCGGCCGGCGCGCAGCCCTGACAGCTGCAGCGGTCCGCGGCCGGCGCGCAGCCCTGACAGCTGCAGCGGTCAGCGGCCTGGCACGCAGCCCTGACAGCTGCAGCGGTCAGCGGCCGGCGCGCAGCCCTGACAGCTGCAGCGGTCGGCGCGCAGCCCTGACAGCTGCAGCGGTCAGCGGCTGGCACGCAGCCCTGACAGCTGCAGCGGTCAGCGGCCGGAGCGCAGCCCTGACAGCTGCAGCGGTCAGCGGCTGGCACGCAGCCCTGACAGCTGCAGCGGTCGGCGCGCAGCCCTGACAGCTGCAGCGGTCAGCGGCCGGCAGCGCAGCCCTGACAGCTGCAGCGGTCAGCGGCCGGAGCGCAGCCCTGACAGCTGCAGCGGTCAGCGGCCGGAGCGCAGCCCTGACAGCTGCAGCGGTCAGCGGCTGGAGCGCAGCCCTGACAGCTGCAGCGGTCAGCGGCTGGCACGCAGCCCTGACAGCTGCAGCGGTCAGCGGCTGGCACGCAGCCCTGACAGCTGCAGCGGTCAGCGGCCGGAGCGCAGCCCTGACAGCTGCAGCGGTCAGCGGCCGGAGCGCAGCACTGACAGCTGCAGCGGTCAGCGGCCGGCGCGCAGCCCTGACAGCTGCAGCGGTCAGCGGCCGGCGCGCAGCCCTGACAGCTGCAGCGGTCAGCGGCTGGCACGCAGCCCTGACAGCTGCAGCGGTCAGCGGCCGGAGCGCAGCCCTGACAGCTGCAGCGGTCAGCGGCTGGCACGCAGCCCTGACAGCTGCAGCGGTCAGCGGCCGGCGCGCAGCCCTGACAGCTGCAGCGGTCAGCGGCTGGCACGCAGCCCTGACAGCTGCAGCGGTCAGCGGCCGGAGCGCAGCCCTGACAGCTGCAGCGGTCAGCGGCTGGCACGCAGCCCTGACAGCTGCAGCGGTCAGCGGCCGGAGCGCAGCCCTGACAGCTGCAGCGGTCAGCGGTTGGCACGCAGCCCTGACAGCTGCAGCGGTCAGCGGTCGGCGCGCAGCCCTGACAGCTGCAGCGGTCAGCGGCTGGCACGCAGCCCTGACAGCTGCAGCGGTCAGCGGCCGGCGCGCAGCCCTGACAGCTGCAGCGGTCAGCGGCTGGCACGCAGCCCTGACAGCTGCAGCGGTCAGCGGCCGGCGCGCAGCCCTGACAGCTGCAGCGGTCAGCGGCCGGCGCGCAGCCCTGACAGCTGCAGCGGGTCAGCGGCTGGCACGCAGCCCTGACAGCTGCAGCGGTCAGCGGCCGGCGCGCAGCCCTGACAGCTGCAGCGGTCGGCGCGCAGCCCTGACAGCTGCAGCGGTCAGCGGCTGGCACGCAGCCCTGACAGCTGCAGCGGTCAGCGGCCGGAGCGCAGCCCTGACAGCTGCAGCGGTCAGCGGCTGGCACGCAGCCCTGACAGCTGCAGCGGTCGGCGCGCAGCCCTGACAGCTGCAGCGGTCAGCGGCTGGCACGCAGCCCTGACAGCTGCAGCGGTCAGCGGCCGGAGCGCAGCCCTGACAGCTGCAGCGGTCAGCGGCCGGAGCGCAGCCCTGACAGCTGCAGCGGTCAGCGGCTGGCACGCAGCCCTGACAGCTGCAGCGGTCGGCGCGCAGCCCTGACAGCTGCAGCGGTCAGCGGCTGGCACGCAGCCCTGACAGCTGCAGCGGTCAGCGGCCGGCGCGCAGCCCTGACAGCTGCAGCGGTCAGCGGCCGGCGCGCAGCCCTGACAGCTGCAGCGGTCAGCGGCTGGCACGCAGCCCTGACAGTTGCAGCGGTCAGCGGCCGGCACGCAGCCCTGACAGTTGCAGCGGTCAGCGGCTGGCACGCAGCCCTGACAGTTGCAGCGGTCAGCGGCTGGCACGCAGCCCTGACAGCTGCAGCGGTCAGCGGCTGGCACGCAGCCCTGACAGCTGCAGCGGTCAGCGGCTGGCACGCAGCCCTGACAGCTGCAGCGGTCAGCGGCTGGCACGCAGCCCTGACAGCTGCAGCGGTCAGCGGCTGGCACGCAGCCCTGACAGCTGCAGCGGTCAGCGGCCGGCGCGCAGCCCTGACAGCTGCAGCGGTCAGCGGCTGGCACGCAGCCCTGACAGCTGCAGCGGTCAGCGGCCGGCGCGCAGCCCTGACAGCTGCAGCGGTCAGCGGCCGGCGCGCAGCCCTGACAGCTGCAGCGGTCAGCGGCTGGCACGCAGCCCTGACAGCTGCAGCGGTCAGCGGCCGGCGCGCAGCCCTGACAGCTGCAGCGGTCGGCGCGCAGCCCTGACAGCTGCAGCGGTCAGCGGCTGGCACGCAGCCCTGACAGCTGCAGCGGTCAGCGGCCGGAGCGCAGCCCTGACAGCTGCAGCGGTCAGCGGCTGGCACGCAGCCCTGACAGCTGCAGCGGTCGGCGCGCAGCCCTGACAGCTGCAGCGGTCAGCGGCTGGCACGCAGCCCTGACAGCTGCAGCGGTCAGCGGCCGGAGCGCAGCCCTGACAGCTGCAGCGGTCAGCGGCCGGAGCGCAGCCCTGACAGCTGCAGCGGTCAGCGGCTGGCACGCAGCCCTGACAGCTGCAGCGGTCGGCGCGCAGCCCTGACAGCTGCAGCGGTCAGCGACGGCGCGCAGCCCTGACAGCTGCAGCGGTCAGCGGCCGGCGCGCAGCCCTGACAGCTGCAGCGGTCAGCGGCCGGCGCGCAGCCCTGACAGCTGCAGCGGTCAGCGGCCGGCACGCAGCCCTGACAGTTGCAGCGGTCAGCGGCCGGCACGCAGCCCTGACAGTTGCAGCGGTCAGCGGCCGGCACGCAGCCCTGACAGTTGCAGCGGTCAGCGGCTGGCACGCAGCCCTGACAGCTGCAGCGGTCAGCGGCTGGCACGCAGCCCTGACAGCTGCAGCGGTCAGCGGCTGGCACGCAGCCCTGACAGCTGCAGCGGTCAGCGGCTGGCACGCAGCCCTGACAGCTGCAGCGGTCAGCGGCTGGCACGCAGCCCTGACAGCTGCAGCGGTCAGCGGCTGGCACGCAGCCCTGACAGCTGCAGCGGTCAGCGGCCGGCGCGCAGCCCTGACAGCTGCAGCGGTCAGCGGCTGGCACGCAGCCCTGACAGCTGCAGCGGTCAGCGGCTGGCACGCAGCCCTGACAGCTGCAGCGGTCAGCGGCCGGCGCGCAGCCCTGACAGCTGCAGCGGTCAGCGGCTGGCACGCAGCCCTGACAGTTGCAGCGGTCAGCGGCCGGCACGCAGCCCTGACAGTGCAGCGCGCGCGCCGACCTCGCGGAGGCAGAGTGTATCTATGTATCGCGCAGGAACATATTTACCGAGACCCTGTTAACGCAATTATCACATAATATAATATCATCTCATGTGTGTACGACGTACAGAGGTACTCTGTTATCAAGTACAGGATAATATTATAATACGAGCGTATTATTACGAAATAAATATCGCTGCTCCGGTGTCAAATTGATTAAATATTATTTATTTATTTATTTATCCCGGGACCGGGAGTCCTCTTAAACCTTGATTTTTTAAATAATTCGACCGTAGCAATTAACATAGTCGTATGTGAAAAATCACTACTTTAGGGTGCGGCCGTTCAAAGTTTCAAATATTCAATGTATTGAATATGAATAGTCAATGTACCTACTTTTTGTACTTGCAAAACCCACAAAGATGGTTGGTTGATTTTAAAATAATTGGTGGGAGCATTTCTATTCTTATTCTAAGACCTTTAATGCAATAAAATGAAAATCGCTAAAATGTAGATCCGACAATGTTAATTGCTACGGTCGAATTATATCACGGACCGTCGAGCATTATCAAGTAATGAAATCAATTTGACCGACGCTCTCGGCCATTACTCCTAATGATCGTTCCATTTTACTAAAATATACCTACTGAATATATAAATGAATACTGCCCGGTTAATCAAGTTGCCCGTAACATATTATATCTATGAGTAGGTATAGGTAGGTTAGGGACGATCATTGTCTGTCAATACTGTCGTGTTCTGTCGTGATATTGAGTATAGCCAATTATAGTATATAGGATACTTACGTTCGTCTATTCATATCGAGCGTTATGCCTGTACTTATTACGTATGCTTCTAAGAAATAAACTAATTCATAATAATTCATTTATTCATTTGTCAATACGGTAGGTAGGTATAAAAATGTTATAAAATTTTAATAGCGTCTTGTATTCTGCCACAGTGTGACGTACAAATATATGTCTCATTCTTTTATAAGTTTTATAGTAGGTATTTCAAACATCAACAAATTAACATTAACATTACTTAGGTACATGTCTTATTGCTGCATGCAATGTATTACGATGATGACTTCTTCTTATTGAAGTAGTCGAGGACGCGACGCCAGCCGCCGGCCGCCGGCCGACTAAACCGCAACAAATAGCCTTTGTTTCTGTCGTCATGTCGTGCACTTGATCGACCGGTGCCTTCATCCGTGTGGATTGGAATCCAGAAAACTCTTTCAATTTATGAGATAAAAACTCAGATTGTTCGTTATGTGATTCTTTGCCTTACAGCGAGAGTCCGTTCCAAACGTAGTCATCTAAAACTTTACCTACGAATATCTTCCAATGAAGTGACCCTTTTAAGATTTTTCAGCTACGCTCAGCGGAGACCAATCCTGAATCATGAATTTAGGTATACCTGTTTTATCGATCGAACTTCCTTCGGAAGTCCGTTTGTTCCTTGATTGGCCATAGTGATCTATGCCTATAAGTAAAGTTCCTTATAATCTCTACTTCTATATTGCATCATCGACTGTAATCTGATCAATAGTTTTGAGAGTCAAGTTTATCCATTTATTCCACCTTTCCACATTAATGTGTCGTCTACCTAAGTAGTTAAGTAATATTACATAATATTTTATTGTCGAGTAATTACGAACAAAAGTTAAAAATTAACTCTATTTTCATTCGGATAATGAAACGCCTAATTGCTTTTTTCATGCTCATCTACCTACGGCCTAGGCCCAATCGGCTTATATACTTACCGATAGGCGCGAAATTTTAATGAATTCAGTACTAGCACGGTAAATAGCATTAGTCAGATTTGAGGTCCTATGTTGCCCCCATCGTACTCGTATTATTATAAACACTGAGTCACGATGGCGTCGCGACTCGCGCGTAGGGTTGCCAGGTCGCCAAACCTAATAGCCGGACAGACCAGCCAGTTTGGCCGGACATTTGGGTAAAAAAGCCGGACACCCTATATTATTGAGGATTTTGTCTCAGTATTAATAGGTACGACAAAAAAATTGTATGTAAAATCAAGTTTCAATCAAGTCGCCTGCGCAGGCTGCGCTAGGCCACGCTCGGCGCTCGCTTGTTTGCGAAATGTGAAAAGCCTAACAAAAGCCGGACAAGACGGACACCGTTCATTTTGGCCGGACACGCAATCAAAAAGCCTACCTATGTCCGGCTTTATCCGGACGCCTGGCAACGCTACTCGCGCGGCAGCTAACCGTTGTTAACTTCGTAATAAAGTATAACATAAACTACGCATGATTAACATAACTCGGTAGGCTCAACCAAATTTTTTTATTCGGAAAATTCCCTTCAAGTGTAGGTAAATAAATACGTAACTTTAATAATTTATGGTAGGTTTATTTAGAATATCGACGCTTGAAGGGCAATAATTACCAAGCGACATATTGAAACGTTGGCCGCAAAGCGAGTGAACACTAGCAAATTCTGAGCAAAAAAATTAAGAATTGTATAAATATGCACCTACCTAGATAGCCTAGTTAACCTCTGAGCGATGGGCACGAGGAGTGTGGTCCCATCTGTCCATCGCTGGGCAGGATCATGGCGAGCGTGGAGATGTAAGCGCGCTTGGCGTCCGCGCCAGTCCGGCCGCCGCTACAGAAGCAGTGTGTCGGGACTCACCCAGGAAGGAGCGCACGCCGAGCGTGCCGCGCGCCACGGACAGGATCATGGCGAGCGTGGACACGCCGCCGCCCGCGAAGATGTATGCGCGCTTGGCGTCCGCGCCCGCCGCCGCGTCGCGCTTGCGGCGCCACAGCGGCGCGCACGACGACGCGCACACGAACAGCGCGAACACCACGCACTCCCACGCCAACCAGCCCGGGTGCATGTCGCGCTGCAACAGGGGGGGGGGGGGCACGTTAGCACAGCCGCTCCGAGGGATGCAAAGAGCGACGAGGACTTTAGCTGCCTCGTTATATCTTCATCTAAAGCCCAGCTATTATGTGTACTGATTGCACGAGTTTTATTACGAGAACCTACAGCGGAATTCTCACCGCGAACGGAGTGAGTTCCGCTCGGACTCTGTTCGCACAGAGGTGAACTGCGTGCAATACAGAGACCGTTCCGTTTAGCAATTTCGCGCTCAATACTCTTTTGCAGTAAAAACCGTGCGGTCCATTTCAATTTGACATTGTTGTGTCGATTATCGAAGTTCTATCAACGCTGTCGAGATGCGTAAACTCGCACTAAAGGATTAAAAGTCAACATCCCGTAGTACAAATCGAGTCAAGGCGTATTTGGGTACCCTACCACATTATTTGCCCACCAAAACCCTGAACTTTACTGAGTAATGATAAGGAATCACAACCCTCAGCAAGTGAGAACATGACGCATATTTAGAGAGAAATAAAATCGTTATTATAGCCTCAAAAATACTTATATATTCAAAAAGGCACTGTTTTTTATTAGAGCTAGTTTAGAACAAATAACACCGTCCGTCGTCAGAGAAGTAGAAAAACAAAAGCGTAACAGGCGTGTTACGACTTAGGATTGATTTGAAGACTGATTATTTATCTATACTGAACAATGTTAATGATAAATTGTTACAAACGTTACATATGTGTAGGTAGACTAGCTATTCGTCACTTTTATTATAGATTTTTATTAATAAGCCTAGAAGAGTTGTCGCGCTAACGAGTTAGCGATGGCTACACTTGTTTATTGAACGTGTTTATGAGGTACACCTGCGCTATCGACGGTGTATTTACCGCTGTGCTGACGCTGGGGGCTCGACGCGCCCGCGCCAGTGTAACAGCTCGGTGCGCTAAACCTGCGATATCGCCCCGCGCGGCAGATAATGATCGCTGACCTCTGACAACAGATAGCTCATCAATCACCGTGCGCTGAGAGACCAGCTTGATATCGTTCATCTATCTATCTACGTAAATCCAATTCATTGACGGCCAATTAGCCCATTTTCCGTTTTTTAGGAAAAATATTATAACATTCCAAATCTTAAGAGAATCATTTAAAAAACATGTATGTAGAGCTCAAATTCACATCGGAAACCCTGAAATTAAATCTTGAAAAGAAAACATTGGCAGGATAAGTAAGAAATTTCGTTAAGACTCCATGTAGATCTACCCTATTATAATATTAAGATTAGCTGTCGCAAAATAATACCTACCTTCAATAAATAGAGCAATTTTCCTTCTTACGTAATCGTTGAATAAAACAGTAGGTATGTAGGTATTTTATTATATTATATCTACTAGGTACAGAATAGTACATTAGGAAGCGCCAAGTTGAATATTAAATGAAATCGTCGGCGTGTGTAACGTGTAAGAACCTTTTTTATATATTTTTATTTTAACCACAAATTAGTTTGGGTAAACCACAATCACAATCTGACAGACAATGATTACAATTTTATCTACATCTTCAATCTATAGAAATAATTACTCCCCGATACCCACGGGGAATCTATCGTTCTATGGGTGTATGTAATGAACCCTACATCCTCCCTGCTGCGTCATCAGGCCAAGGTTACCATCGTTGCAGTGTTCAGTAGGTATACCGATTAGATAAATAGTAAATCGATTAGAAATGTTGCAGTAGTTAATGTAGTAGTAGTAGTATTTTAGTAAATATAAAATCATGGCATTGACTGAGATCCCTACACCGAAAAGAGAAAAATATAATACATATTGTAATATTATGTCTAATATCTGACAGTACTTCGCTTTGAAGCCAGTGCAAAATAATAATAATAAATAATAAATAAGCTTTACGTATGTTATTGCACAAACGTTAATGTTCTATATTTTTATTTAACTAACGACTCAATCAATTTGTCGCTAAAATTACTAAAATTCTAACTTAACAGCAGAATGTCACTTTAATAGATCCCATTCATAGCTCACTTTAATTACTTTTCACAAAATTTGAAATCATAAAACAATAGTCGCAAAACAGGTGTTGAAGGAATTATTACATAATGGGATTATTTTACATTAATCAAAAATTATTAGGTTATTTTAATGTTTCATGAATGTATTGTGTGGTGTCGAATGAAATATGAATATGAGACTTTCTCGATATTTCATTCAACATCAGCACTTGTCTCGCACGTGATTTGCCGATGCATTGTTTCGTGATTAAGTCAATATCTGTCAATATTATTCCAAATTAATTAGCGGACATAACACATGTACAAACAAAACGAAATAGTAATGGGCATTATTTTGCGCAAAATGAAATTTGTAAAATTTCATTTCTATTACGTGGTTGTTGAATAAATAATAGTAATATATAAGTCAATGGTTTTTACTCAATAAATGACATGCTGACCTAAAATTGGTTTGAAAATCAAGAGAATTGTTACACCTTAATTAGTCAGCATCAGCATAATAAAATACCATTTTTTAGTTGCTGCAGTCAAGTAAGGTTTTTATTGGGTATTGTTGAAAAGTGTGAATGCTTGATCTTTTATCTAATCGGTAATCATAATATTTTATTTATCAAATTAAACGAACACACAAAAGGATAATGTTATGTCGTTGTAACTCAAACATCAGTTTAAGGTAAGGGTTTTTGCATGCTTGTATCAATGGGGGGAAGTGGGGAGGGAACACAGAGTAAATTTAGTATGAAATTGGCCAGGTGCGAGTCGGATTTGCACAAGAAGTGTTCTGTACTATCGTAACAGCGATCGTTAAGGTTGAGTAAAAAACGCCAAAAAATCACGTCTCTTGTATGAGAGCCCCTTTATTTTTATTATTCTATGTTATAGCGGCAATAAAAATGCACATTCTGTGAAGATTTCATGAACCCACCTATTACGATTCATGAGCCACAGCTCCCTGACAGACGAATGGACGGTAATGGGGTCCCGTAACCCGTTGCCACTCTTTGGGAACGGAATCCTAAAAAGGGTAGGTTACTTTTTGATCTAAATAACAAAAAATATGTAAATGCTGAGGTGTGAAGTAGTTAGATTTGGCCAACTACATATAAAAACGTGAACCGTTCAGGCAGCTGTCAATTGTTGAATTATTATGTAGGTACTAACGCTGTCAAGTTGATACATAAATATTTTGAAGTCGGTACGGCCAACTACAAAACGTGAACGAATGTATTTATGGAACTACTTATGTATTAAGGTTGATATTTTGAAGTCGACGGGACCAACTTCAAAGCGTGAATCATTCAGGGAACTGCCGTGTTATATTTTGAAATCGCTGAGACGTAGGGCCTTTACTGCATCGAAACCGAGTTACATCGGCGACATCGCACGAGCAGCTTCTGTCTCTGCGTCGCAATGAGCGCCTGAGCCACGCTGCACGTCCACGTATCTACGTAATGGGCGGCACTAACTCTGAAATGATCGCAAATCGCTCTCTCGGCGTCGCCGTCCGCTGAGCGTTAAATTGTCGGCAGCGGGCGGCTATTACGGCACCCGCCATTGTTGGCGATAATAACTGCTCTTGATCGAAACTAATGGCCGCAGCAAATTAAAACAACAAACAAATTATTTACCCGACTGCGCTAAAAAATATCATCTGAAGGTTCGAATAGTTTCGTTAGAATTGGATAGAAGCAGGTGCGGAGTTTCATGATAGCTAACTACTCAAGAATAAAAAAAAATACTTTTGAAACGTACTTTTGATACACACGAGGTGATAGCACCTAGTATTAAATTAATTAAATTAAATTAATCGCAAAAACTTAAGGTACGACGTATCGTTCGCGCCGTACACTCGACACTGCCGCGGTTCCAGTGGTAGAACAAATATAGCTCGTCCTTGAGTATCCGCAAAGTAACGCCTGGTTCTATCCAAAATGTTGTTCTTCACCCTGCAGCGGTCAGAAAGGCGCCTACATTCTACAGCTGCTGTGAACTCCCGAGTCCTGGCGCGCCGCCAGCGGCGTGGCGTCGTCGCGGCGACAGCGCTGCGTCAGCCGACGCGCACGCGCGCCGCGCCTGACGCGCCAACCGCCGCCTGACGGAGCGTCGCTCCAGACAGGGAGGCATAGATCTCTGCCGTCATACATCAGAACTAAGGTCGCGGGAATCTAGTTTTTTCAAGTTACGCATACCCAAAGGGTGCCACAGGAACCCTATTACTAGGCCTCAGCGGGCTCTTGTATTTCTATTTCCGCCATAACAACCAATATGTTATTAAAAAGATAGAGTTAAAAATTAAAGAGGGTTTCCATAAAATTAACTTTTGCTCGATCTTAATAATAAGGCTGGTGACGCCACCTTTTTTAGTTGTTATTTGGATTGACATTATTTACTTATGTCCTAACTTATGTCAAATAATTCCCCATCTACCCTCCATTTCCCTTCGTGCACTAAAATGACGTTCGTGGCGTCAAAATTGCGACGCCATGACACCAAAAGTCAGTACGAACTCTCGTCTCCGCGAGACGCATGCACATATTGTGTCGCCCGTCCTCGTGCTTCAAATCCAACCCAAAAAGTGTGTGTGTGTGTCACGACTTCGCTGCCCAGCTGACGCCGACGTGTTCCGGAAAGGCCGTTACAGTGGAGGTGCGCACCTGGCTCCAGTCCCGGGGACTTTGCAAGGTTAGTGCACGGAGATCCCGCTATCCCTTCAGTCCCTTAACCTGTGTCGTTAGCACGACCCTAACCTAACAAGTAGGTATCCTGATATGCCTTCGATTTTGTATCAAAGTATTGTAAGTAACAATTCTTGCTTTCAGTTAATGACTTGTGTACCGAGTCAGTAGTCGTGCAGCTAGGATATCCACAAACCTAAGTACCTATCTACTTCTTATTATTTTTTCCGCAGTCGGGTTTTTGTTTCTTTTTAATTAGATTCTTAACTAAGTTACCTGTTTGCTCATGCATGCGTGGTCCGAGACGCACGTTTCCAGTTATGTTCATTTAGCGTTTTCATTCTCAAAATAGATATTATTTAAATAAATATTAAACGCTAATTACGTAAATTAACATAACAATATAGATACAAAAAGAAGCCGATTAATTAGTGAGATGGCAAGTAGGATCAGAGGCAGAACAATAATAATTAATTAATTAATTAATACGAACGTGCCCGCGCGGCGCGGAGTTAGTTTCTTATCACTGCAGTATCACGACTATCACACAATATCACAATGTGGCACCGCGTTGCGACAACATCGCACCTAGCTCCTATCGATACATCTGCCCGTCGTCATATTTTAAATGCAAAATAACTCAGTACACTTATAATAATGGATGTATGTATAAGGTATTTCTTGGCCTTCATTCTTGAAGTTAATTAAAAAATATGTAATAAATAAAGTCGAGCAATTCATCACGAGTCACGATAAGTCGGGAATCTACCACCGAATTAGCGTTCCGAACCGGTGGTAGATTCTCGACTTGTCATAAAATCCACAATTTGGCCTACGTAGGTATATGAAATAAAAATGAATTTTGAATTTTTTAAAATTAAAACAGTAGCTCGGCGGCTATTATTTTTGTTTTTTGTCAACAGCGAATAGCCCATCGGTTCAGGCGGCGGCCTCTTCTTCGGAAGGTGCGGGGTTCGAATTTCGAGCACACACCTCTAGCTTTCAGAGCAATTAAAAATCATTATAAAGCTGAAGGAAAACATCGTAATAAAACGCACGCCGCGCCGGAGAGTTCTGTATGATGTTCTCAACATGTGTGTGGGGGTGTGAAATATTTGGCTATATTTTTTTTAACTAAGTACATATGTGGTAATACTCTCGAATTTTCAGATTTTACAGTACATACGTATAATAGCTTAGGAATCATGAAGTAGGTACGACTCCTAACTCGTGTAAGTGTGCCAATTTGGCAGTGATTATTTCGAGAGAAATAATTTTTATTTGCAGTAATTTTGAAGGAAAGAGCGACGAGAGTGTTCACGACTCACGAGTACTTTTCCATTTATCGAGTGCCAATTTCCAAAATACGGTGATAGGTAAGTAAGTTGGTATGTGGGTACAAACGAAATCCAAAAATTTTCACGAACGTTTGCCAAGCGACACATGAATCAGAGCAATCGCTTATTGCACACTGTACGCGTAGCTGATAGTACTTTGACCCGATTCACAAACAGATTTCGCGCCGACTTTACCTGGTTTTTGTATTTTTTAAACTATTCCAAGTGTTTTGGCCTGGCTCAGATATTACGGGTATGTGCCTACGTAAGACTCCACTTCGTTTTCTGGAAAAGGTCTAATTGAAATTAACTATAAATAAAAAGTCGAGTTAAGTCGAGTCTAAGAGTTCGGCCTCGGTCCGGGGTTCGATTCCCACGTACGCTCTGTCTGATAGATCGCGATACACGCCGTTATATGGCTGACTGTAAGCACTACGAGGTCGGTTTAAGTTTTCTTAACTTATAGCTTTGTATACTGACATATTACATATACAGGATGTCCCACGGCTATGCCACATGGAGGGGAAGTACCTTAAATATTGTAGATGGAACATTTTACTGAAAGAAGACTTCATTTTAATTTGAAAAACAATTTAAACTGCATTCATAGATTTTTAAATAATTGCCTGGTTGAACCGGGACTCGAACCCGCTATACGAGAAAAAAAATTAACCTGTATCTTTATCATACCGATCGGCAGGCTTCATCATAAGGATTATTTTTTGTTAAATAACATAGCATGAGAAATAAAAGGAAGACCATGAATTTTGGCCTTTGATGTAAAATTTTGTTCAGAAAAATGAAAAGCTGACATTGGCGTATCGACATACAACTGATATGAACTATTACTAATGAGTACCCACTTGAGAAGTACGCATCATTTCCCGATCCTTACTATCCTTACTAATCCTTACTTATATTACCTATAAATGCAAAAGTGTGTTTGTTTGTTGATTTATTGGCTTGTCCTTCAATCCCGCTGCAATTCGTAGCTCTGTTGCAGCGGGATTGAAGGACATTTTTTCTGAACAAAATTTTACATCAAAGGCTAAAATTCATGGTCTTCCTTTTATTTCTCATGCTATGTTATTTAGCAAAAAATAATCCTTATGATGAAGCCTTCCGATCGGTATGATAAAGATACAGGTTAATTTTTTTTCTCGTATAGCGGGTTCGAGTCCCGGTTCAACCAGGCAATTATTTAAAAATCTATGAATGCAGTTTAAATTGTTTTTTAAATTAAAATGAAGTCTTCTTTCAGTAAAATGTTCCATCTACAATATTTAAGGTACTTCCCCTCCATGTGGCATAGCCGTGGGACACCCTGTATATTTGACCAAGATTTGTATACGAACGATGTCAATGTGACGGATGTTGTCTCCAATTTTCCTTGGTCGGGTCAGTTAGTACACTTTTTCTTGTGTCATGCGCCCACTACCCAGTGTAGGTAGCTAACTAGCTAGTGCTCGACCGAGTATAAAGTAATCATTATGCAAGATGTAACAAAAAATAGTAACTTACGAGAGCTGCGCTATGGTCGAGTGACATCCATGTGTAGCTTATTATAAGCTAATTATAATATTCAAGCGAGTAAATATATAATCTGAATGGAGTGAGCCATATGAAGGCTTTACCTAATATTATACTTCTCGACCGTTCAAACTTCAACCCTTCAAACTTTTGGAACTTTCGGTTTTTTTTTCAGCTACGGTATATAAAATCAAAATCAAAATCAAAATTTATTTATTTCATGTAGGCCAACTTGTAGCTCTTATGACACGTCATAAATCTACCACCGGTTCGGAATGCAGATTCTGCTGAGAAGAGCCGGCAAGAAACTCAGCAGACCCATTATAACATATGTATAAAAATATACAAGTTCTCGTTATCTATATACGGATTATATGAAAATTACGATAGAGAGAGATTTTCCGATCATTACCGTAGGCCCGAACCCCTAGGTATTCATCCCCTTATATTTAAGAATTAATAAAGCCATGTCTACACGCCCCAGATCTCTAACTGTAAAACCTTACGGGTTTGAAGGAAAACTAATCCCAAGCTGTCACGTATTCTAATAAGCCACAAGGAGTTCCGCGAGATGTCGCGCGTCCGAGAGCAGACTGGGAGAAAACTCCTTGGTCTGCCTTTTGTGTTTCGTACGGAAAATTATATGTAACAGTTATTGACGTTGTTCGTATAAAATATATCTAACCTAGGCTCTAGCCTGACTATAACCTGATTATAACGAGCGACGGTTCGATTGACTTCCAATTTATTATAATCGGCTCAGTAGTTTAGGCGCTACGACGCAACTTACGTAAATAGACACAAACACACAGATCGCTAAAATCAAAACTCGACTATTTTACGGCTTGTCCATGGGCAGGTAATACAAAGGCTAGCCGGGCTTTTCGAAACAGAACGATGAAGCTCGAACCAGTTTGTGTTGTCCAGTGTTGTATGACAGCCGAGGCGTCCTCGCGGCGGCGGTTTTTGCGCGCTCGAGTAGCGTCGTGCGCGGTGCACGGGTGTATCTGTTGCGGTAAATGTGATAATTATTATTAATAATTTTCGGTAATCATTAATAATTTTTTCATGATTTAACCTAACTCCTTCCTCCTACCACCCTATAACCTCACTAGCGGTAAAAAAAATTGGGTGCAAGTATTTCTGAGTGGTCATGAAAAAAATGACTACGAAAGCTGTCGCGAACCTAACTAACAATAAGGATTTCTCGATACAATACAAGCATTTCTGGGTGATTATAAAAAACACGAAGGCTACACCGGGAGCTGCGCTCTGCTACACCTGCCGATTGGATGAAGTTTCGAGTGATTTTCGTTTGACCACCCTCCTATCTTCAATACCTTGGCCGTGCTCCTCACCCGTCTCCAAAATCCTCAATCTATCGTTTATCAAAAGTAAGGTGTAATTATTAATAAATAATCACCGAAAAAAGTGAATAATTTATCACTTTTATCATCAGTCTTGGTAATTATTAATAATTTTCAATTAATCGCATTTACCGTAACATACCGACACTACCGAGCCGCCCTCGCCTAGCGCCGAGCCGGTCTCGCCGCAAAAACTTAGCTGATGGGTGCCCACTACCTGGGTACCTAGACTACGCGCATCTGAGATCGCGATAAGGTTATTAACTCTCCTAGTTGTTGGACACCTCGAAGGCTCAGTGGCTCGCTCGCTCGGCTGCGTATCGCGAGGGTTCGCATTCAAATCCCGAGTTGCCCCAAAAAGTAATTGGGCCTTCTGTTGACACCTGATCCTTCTAAGGTCCCTGGCAACTATGAAAGTGAGTGACAATACAGTGCACCTGTGTTTACACTCGGCGAACATACTTCTGCACTTTAATATCTCATGCGTAGCCTCTGTTGAGAACTGTGGCCGAAATGATAAATGTCTGCTGCAGATTTGTAACCCATTATTTAATATATTATCATTTCGTGAATATCGACGATGAAAAAATAATTAATCAATGATTATGTTGCATGGCAAAGAATAATTTAAATTTTTATTCATAACTGTACCTACACAAATAATTCAATAAAAAATATTTTTTAAGGACAACCTACTTCAAACACGCGAAATTTTCGCGATTTATTATTTAGTTTTCCATCTCTAAAGGTGAAATAAAGAAAATTGTACCGAGGGACAACCGCGCTCGAGATGTAGCCAATTCGATAAAAATCAATGATTCGATATAATTTTAGGCAGGATAACATTAAGAATAAATAAATTCAAATTAAATCGTTGAATTGGGACCTCTCTTTGTTACTGACGAAAAAAAGGAGGAGGTGCGAGTATTTTTTTAAGTAGGATAATGACAATGTCCGTCCGTCTGTCTGTCAGCGGGCTGTATCTCATGATCCGTAATAGGTAGAAAGTTGAAATTTTCAGAGAATGTGTATTTCTGTTGCCGCTATAACAACAAATAAATAATAAAAACTAATAGTACTACTAGAAACGTGTTTTTTCGGCGTTTTTTGGTACGGAACCCTCGGTATGCGAGTCCGAGTCGCATTTGACCGGTTATTAATTATTTAATACAGCATACTTATATTTCCTCCGGTAGGTAGACTTACATAATAAAACATGAAAAATTCATGAATATCTAGATACGAATCGCACTGAAAATTCTTATCAAATTCAAATGAAGCGGAAAAAAGTGCACACAATTTTGAAAAAATGCGTTTAACTTTTAATGAAGTACTACATAGGTATACCTAGACATAGACAGTGCCGAGATGTTGTCACAACAGAGGAGACTCACTTTGTGTTCCGGGAGACGTAAATAGACGAATTGGCCGTTGTCCACGAACGCGCGAGGCGCGAGGCTGGTGTAAATTAACGTAACACACGTGACACTGACGTAGATGACTCGCGACCGCGCCGAGCGACGTGCGATCTGCGACTGGGCGTCTCAAAACACGCGCCGGAATAAATTAAGCTATTGTTTATATTTGTGTCGTCTTGTTTTGATTAGATTGATCCCGACGCACGGAAATTAAACCGGCGCGGTCGAAGAAACGAGCGAGCTGTCGCAGAACCGAAGTTACAGCCCAGCCAGTCGCGAGTGGCGAGGCTGGCGACGGGCGCGAGCCATCGCTCGCAGAATCGATACTCGTCGGGGGCTCAAGTGTGGAACTCCCACATCAGGCGCAGGCGGCAGGCGACTGCGTGGGCAGCGGACGCCCAGCCGTGGACGACGACTAGAGCACGGAGTTACCCATGATTTTTTCACGCGCGTTGACATTCATTCGTTCGTTCATTTCAACCCGGCCCACAGTGGGCCGGTTACGGGTTGAAGTGCCCACTTCTGGGCAAAAGTCTCTCAAACGAAGTGTTTAGGCCAAAGCCCACCACGCTGACCAAGTGCGGAACATTATAGAGAGAGAGAGAGAACTTTCAGGCGTGCAGTTTCCTCACGATGTTTTCTTTCACTTAAAGCTCAGAATACTTAATAGTACAAAGCAATAGTACAAAACACTTTTTCATTTACAATATTTGAAATGCAAAAGCATGTTTGTTTGTTTGTTTGTTTGTTTGTCCTTTAATCACGCTGCAACACAGCTATGGATCAGTATGGTATAATTGAGGATCTGGAGAGAGACATAAGATTCTTTTCATCCCGCAAAGTCAAAGAGTTCCCGCAGGATTTCAAAAACTAAATCCACGCGGACAAAGTCGCGGGCATCAGCTAGTTGTTTATAATGCATGAGACACCTAAAAGTCAGATACGCAGCCTGCGCTTGAACCAATTTGTAAGTTTTGAATTTTGATACAAACCTATATATGTAGGTAGATACATTCGCTATCCTCTCTGAGCTCAACATTAGGCCGGCCGATATTTAGATAATGAAAGGTACGGATCGATCAACAGAAAGCATTTCCAAAATCAATTCATTGAAGCGATCACGTCAAACCAACTTACAAATCTGTTTGGAAATCGGGAAAATTGTACTAACAAAGAACACGTCGAAGCACTACTGTGAGAACAGGAGCCAAACATCCAACTTTCCACAGAAAGTCTAAATTATTGAAAATTTAGAGTCTTTCATACAAAAATTCATCTCCTTTAAAAGCCCCTTAAGAGTGCGTTTCCGCATATCGGGTGACTTTCGGTACATATTGTGACTAAGTTAAACCAAATAAGATGGAAATAAAAATTGCTACACATAGATTGGTCCTTAATCTCCAAATCTTGGGAGTTGATTTTGTTCAAAATCTCAATTTTTAGTACTATAAAAATTATTTCCCGTCACCTCTTCACACAAAATTCACGATTTTGGGGCGACTTTAGGTACATTTCTTGTATATAATATACCGGTTTTATGTAATTAAAAAATACTATCTGTTAGCCGATATGTTCAACTCAAAATCTTGGAGAGAAAAATATCAAAAATAGTACAAATAGTATTAAAAAAAAAATATAGCATCGCGTGTAATTTTTTCACATATTTTGGTTTAAACCGAATCTTAAAATAATGTGCAATAAGGCTTATTTTGATTTTACTCGGTCACTGGTTTGATTTATTTTCAAAATTCAAAATTCAAATATCAATCAGTCGGCGTTTGACCGCCTTTCTGAGTGGTAGCTGCGCTGGATGCAAGCAGATGCTGGTATCGAAAAACATCGCTGTACGAACACGAAATAGTTCATAGCAAACCAAATTGATACTTTATATATTTTGAAAAGAAAGGTAAGAAACTAAGTACTAGGTACCTATGGTACCTTCAATATAATAGCATTATTTTATTATTTGATAGAATTTCGAAATTTCTTGTAAAGTTATATTCCCCGAATGTAGTACTGACCTGCATGTATACCTCGAAAACTTCTATTGGAACTCCTAGATCTTTAGAGTTAGTTGTATCGAGTTTGGGCTCGTTTTGTAAGTTATGATGAGATCTTACCACTGGACTTGTTAGAGTGACCTGATGGTATACTTCGAAGACTACTACTGGATCTTCTAGACGGCTACAGCTAGTTATATCGAGTTTGGGCTCGTTTTGTAAGTAATGATGAGATCTTACCACTGGACTTGTTGGAGTGACTTGGTGGTATACCTCGAAGACTTCTATTGGAACTCCTAGATCTTTACAGCTAGTTATATCGAGTTTGGGCTCGTTTTGTAAGTAATGATGATATCTTACCACTGGACTTGTTGGAGTGACTTGGTGGTATACCTCGAAGACTTCTATTGGAACTCCTAGATCTTTAGAGTTAGTTATATCGAGTTTGGGCTCGTTTTGTAAGTTATGATGAGATCTTACCACTGAACTTGTTGGAGTGACCTGATGGTATACTTCGAAGACTACTACTGGATCTTCTAGACGGCTACAGCTAGTTATATCGAGTTTGGGCTCGTTTTGTAAGTAATGATGAGATCTTACCACTGGACTTGTTGGAGTGACTTGGTGGTATACCTCGAAGACTTCTATTGGAACTCCTAGATCTTTACAGCTAGTTATATCGAATTTGGGCTCGTTTTGTAAGTTATGATGAGATCTTACCACTGGACTTGTTGGAGTGACTTGGTGGTATACCTCGAAGACTACTACTGGATCTTCTAGACGGCTACAGCTACTTATATCGAGTTTGGGCTCGTTTTGTAAGTTAGGATGAGATCTTACCACTGGACTTGTTGGAGTGACCTGATGGTATACTTCGAAGACTACTACTGGATCTTCTAGACGGCTACAGCTAGTTATATCGAGTTTGGGCTCGTTTTGTAAGTTATGATGAGATCTTACCACTGGACTTGTTGGAGTGACCTGATGGTATACTTCGAAGACTACTACTGGATCTTCTAGACGGCTACAGCTAGTTATATCGAGTTTGGGCTCGTTTTGTAAGTAATGATGAGATCTTACCACTGGACTTGTTGGAGTGACTTGGTGGTATACCTCGAAGACTACTACTGGATCTTCTAGACGGCTACAGCTAGTTATATCGAATTTGGGCTCATTTTGTAAGTAACGATGAGATCTTACCACTGGACTTGTTGGAGTGACTTGGTGGTATACCTCGAAGACTTCTATTGGAACTCCTAGATCTTTACAGCTAGTTATATCGAGTTTGGGCTCGTTTTGTAAGTTATGATGAGATCTTACCACTGGACTTGTTGGAGTGACCTGATGGTATACTTCGAAGACTACTACTGGATCTTCTAGACGGCTACAGCTAGTTATATCGAGTTTGGGCTCGTTTTGTAAGTAATGATGAGATCTTACCACTGGACTTGTTGGAGTGACCTGATGGTATACTTCGAAGACTACTACTGGATCTTCTAGACGGCTACAGCTAGTTATATCGAGTTTGGGCTCGTTTTGTAAGTAATGATGAGATCTTACTACTGGACTTGTTGGAGTGACCTGATGGTATACTTCGAAGACTACTACTGGATCTTCTAGACGGCTACAGCTAGTTATAGCGAGATTGGGCTCGTTTTGTAAGTAATGATGAGATCTTACCACTGAACTTGTTGGAGTGACCTGATGGTATACTTCGAAGACTATACTACTGGATCTTCTAGACAGCTACAGCTAGTTATATCGAGTTTGGGCTCGTTTTGTAAGTAATGATGAGATCTTACCACTGGACTTGTTGGAGTGACTTGGTGGTATACCTCGAAGACTTCTATTGGAACTCCTAGATCTTTACAGCTAGTTATATCGAGTTTGGGCTCGTTTTGTAAGTTATGATGAGATCTTACCACTGGACTTGTTGGAGTGACCTGATGGTATACTTCAAAGACTACTACTGGATCTTCTAGACGGCTACAGCTAGTTATATCGAATTTGGGCTCATTTTGTAAGTAACGATGAGATCTTACCACTGGACTTGTTGGAGTGACTTGGTGGTATACCTCGAAGACTTCTATTGGAACTCCTAGATCTTTACAGCTAGTTATATCGAGTTTGGGCTCGTTTTGTAAGTTATGATGAGATCTTACCACTGGACTTGTTGGAGTGACCTGATGGTATACCTCGAAGAGTTCTATTGGAACTCCTAGATCTTTAGAGTTAGTTGTATTGAGTTTGGGCTCGTTTTGTAAGTTATGATGATTAGATCTAGGAGTTCCAATAGAAGTCTTCGAGGTATACCATCAGGTCACTCCAACAAGTCCAGTGGTAAGATCTCATCATTACTTACAAAACGAGCCAAAACTCGATATCACTAGCTGTAGCTGTCTAGAAGATCCAGTAGTAGTCTTCGAGGTATACCACCAAGTCACTCCAACAAGTCCAGTGGTAAGATCTCATCATTACTTACAAAACGAGCCCAAATTCGATATAACTAGCTGTAAAGATCTAGGAGTTCCAATAGAAGTCTTCGAGGTATACCACCAAGTCACTCCAACAAGTCCAGTGGTAATATCTCATCATTACTTACAAAACGAGCCCAAACTCGATATAACTAGCTGTAAAGATCTAGGAGTTCCAATAGGAGTCTTCGAGGTATACCATCAGGTCACTCCAACAAGTCCAGTGGTAAGATCTCATCATTACTTACAAAACGAGCCCAAACTCGATACGACTAGCTGTAAAGATCTAGGAGTTCCAATAGAAGTCTTCGAGGTGTACCATCAGGTCACTCCAACAAGTCCAGTGGTAAGATCTCATCATTACTTACAAAACGAGCCCAAACTCGATATAACTAGCTGTAGCCGTCTAGAAGATCCAGTAGTAGTCTTCGAAGTATACCATCAGGTCACTCCAACAAGTCCAGTGGTAAGATCTCATCATTACTTACAAAACAAGCCCAAACTCGATATAACTAGCTGTAAAGATCTAGGAGTTCCAATAGAAGTCTTCGAAGTATACCACCAAGTCACTCCAACAAGTCCAGTGGTAAGATCTCATCATTACTTACAAAACGAGCCCAAACTCGATATAACTAGCTGTAGCTGTCTAGAAGATCCAGTAGTATAGTCTTCGAAGTATACCATCAGGTCACTCCAACAAGTCCAGTGGTAAGATCTCATCATTACTTACAAAACGAGCCCAAACTCGATATAACTAGCTGTAGCCGTCTAGAAGATCCAGTAGAAGTCTTCGAAGTATACCATCAGGTCACTCCAACAAGTCCAGTGGTAAGATCTCATCCTAACTTACAAAACGAGCCCAAACTCGATATAACTAGCTGTAAAGATCTAGGAGTTCCAATAGAAGTCTTCGAGGTATACCACCAAGTCACTCCAACAAGTCCAGTGGTAAGATCTCATCATTACTTACAAAACGAGCCCAAACTCGATATAACTAGCTGTAGCTGTCTAGAAGATCCAGTAGTATAGTCTTCGAAGTATACCATCAGGTCACTCCAACAAGTCCAGTGGTAAGATCTCATCATTACTTACAAAACGAGCCCAAACTCGATATAACTAGCTGTAGCCGTCTAGAAGATCCAGTAGAAGTCTTCGAAGTATACCATCAGGTCACTCCAACAAGTCCAGTGGTAAGATCTCATCCTAACTTACAAAACGAGCCCAAACTCGATATAACTAGCTGTAAAGATCTAGGAGTTCCAATAGAAGTCTTCGAGGTATACCACCAAGTCACTCCAACAAGTCCAGTGGTAAGATCTCATCATAACTTACAAAACGAGCCCAAACTCGATATAACTAGCTGTAAAGATCTAGGAGTTCCAATAGAAGTCTTCGAGGTATACCATCAGGTCACTCCAACAAGTCCAGTGGTAAGATCTCATCATAACTTACAAAACGAGCCCAAACTCGATATAACTAGCTGTAAAGATCTAGGAGTTCCAATAGAAGTCTTCGAGGTATACCACCAATCACTCCAACAATTCCAGTGGTAAGATCTTATCATTACTTACAAAACGAGCCCAAACTCGATATAACTAGCTGTAGCCGTCTAGAAGATCCAGTAGTAGTCTTTGAAGTATACCATCAGGTCACTCCAACAAGTCCAGTGGTAAGATCTCATCATAACTTACAAAACAAGCCCAAACTCGATATAACTAGCTGTAAAGATCTAGGAGTTCCAATAGAAGTCTTCGAGGTATACCACCAAGTCACTCCAACAAGTCCAGTGGTAAGATCTCATCATTACTTACAAAACGAGCCCAAACTCGATATAACTAGCTGTAGCTGTCTAGAAGATCCAGTAGTAGTCTTCGAAGTATACCATCAGGTCACTCCAATAAGGCCAGTGGTAAGATCTCATCATAACTTACAAAACGAGCCCAAACTCAATACAACTTACTCTAAAGATCTAGGAGTTCCAATAGAAGTTTTCGAGGTATACATGCAGGTCAGTACTACATTCGGGGAATGTAACTTTGCAAGAAATTTCGAAATTCTATCAAATAATAAAATAATGCTATTATATTGAAGGTACCATAGGTACCTAGTACTTAGTTTCTTCTTTTCAAAATATATTATCAATTTGGTTTGCTCAACTTAGACTTAGATTTAGAATTAAACTTAGACTTAGACTAAGTCTGAGTTCAAATCTAAGCCTAAGTCTAACACTAAGACTAAGTCTAAGTCTTAGTCTTAGTCTTAGTGTTAGACTTAGGCTTAGACTTAAAGAGACTTAGTCTTAGTCTAATGCATTTCCCAGTGGCTTAAAAAAGTCTAAATCGAAGTCTAAGACTAAGACTAAATCTAAGTCTAACTTAGTGTACAGCAAGTCCGGACGAAAATAAAAAATAAAAAAATAAAACATAAACAATTTATATCCAAGTATCAAAACAAGTTAATTCACTCATTTTTAACGCAGCTTGCCCGCGCCTGTGTGTGCGTGTGAACGGTGCATGTGTAGAAGTGCGTTTTTATACCTACTCTTTGCGAAATCCCGTCCTTAAAGGGTAGAATTTCCAAGAATCCTTCCTTAATGTGCGCTTTACGCCATAACAGGTCACAGGCAGTCAATCCATCGGACGCTAATGTAATATCTCGCAGGTGAAGGCGACGCGTCAGTCGCAGCCCGCGCGTTTTCCTGCGGCTAACGACCCAGCGCTGCGGGTCACACAGTCACACAGTCACACAGTCACACAGTCACACAGTCACACAGTCACTAAGCCGCGAGCAAATTGCAGCAGATCCCGATTTTCAGCGAACACACAAACCAGTAGAGCGCGGCGTGCAAACGGCTGACGTACTTATACGTATGTACAGCGTACAGGTGAATACATACCCGATACGAGTGTAAAAATTTATACGACACCTGACTTGTTGAATCAATGGCTGGTATCTATTAAATGTATGAAAGCTGTTGTACCTTTTTTTTGTACTTGGCAAACAACCAAAACAATTAAACTTAATACCCCTCTTTTTCCGTTGGACGTTGAAGTTATTTTGTAATAATTAGTGCTTGTTATGTTTCAAGCTCATGAGCTTACTCGTGTGAGGTATTTGAAACATTGCAAGTATTTATGGGTAAACCCAAGCACGTATGTTTTTGAATTTCTTCTCTTTCTGTTTTTTGTACGGGTTAGTCTTGGCTACGAATGCCTGAACTTCTTTTGACAGGTTTTCGAAGGAGGTATACGTAACATTTTATACCTATACCTAACGACGAGGTTTGGATAGTTTGCCAGCTAATCTAAAAATCTCACTGGGTGTCAAAGTTGCCAGTAAAAGCTATCCCGTCAGGTAGGTACATTGGTAGTTACATGGCGAAAATAATGACCGCGCTCAGTGTCGCCTCCACCTGTATAGTTCTCTATCAGTGTATGTCTCAAGGCTCGCGTCGCCGCAGACACCTCGTGACCGCCGCGCGCCGCCACTGCACACGAGCTGCGTCTTCGGCACGGCCGCAGCACGGCCCGGCGGCGTGACGCTCGACTCGTGTGTGCGAACAGGCTTGACTCACTCTACGAGTACAGTCAGCAGATAGGTATGAGATGTAATACCAGCGAAAAAAGGTTTTGTCGTTTGGTCTGTTTGAACGGGTCCTAACTCCTAGGTGTCCAGGATTGGGCACGCAACGACAATCAATATCGTCACTCCTTCAACGACTCAGATGCTACTGAGCGGCTGAACGCAAGGCTCCTCACACAGAAGAGTTACAGGTAGCGTTGCCAGACGTCCCGTATTTCCCGGGACATGCGGTATTTTAGGCATAGTTTAAAATGTCCCGGCGGGACTGACTCTGTCCCGTATTTGAACCGTACGTCGTTTTTCATTATGAAGTCGATCTAAGTATTCACACACGCAACGTTCGTAAAACGTACGGGTTCGCCTCGGCTCGAGCGACTGTGTAGTGTGAAAAAATGACTCTGAATAATTTTGTTTTTTATTTGTCCCGGGTAAAAAACTGAAAACCCGTATTTTTTTGTTCATTTAACCATTTGTTCCTTATAGGCTGAAAACAAAATCTGGCAACCCTAGTTACAGACCATAGTCCGCCGCGCCGCGCCGGCCCAATGCGAATTGGTGGACTACACACACCATCGGGAACATCATGGGGAACATGCAGGTGTCGATAATAGGAACGTACAAATAAGTCGCTAACGAGGAGCGAGTCGCAACTCGCAAGTGTAAACGGCGGATAGGGTCGGTGGGCGCGTGGCGGCGCGCGCCACTCGACGGTCGTGGGTTTGATTACTGTTCCGCCGTCACGCCGACGTGGCCCGCCGAGGATGTGACGGCAACCGAGAAACAACCACGGTGTTTTCTACTACCTAATCGAGATGACCCGGGTTCGGTTCCTGCGTAGTCCGAGAAAAAAAGTTTAAAAATTGTAATCCGACTACGGAAAGTTGGATATGACATCCGTTTTATTGGTTTTATTCGTATAAATAAATAACGAATCGATTTTCATTCATCAAAATCAGCTCAGCACACTTAAGCTACCGTGTGCTTTAGCACCGTGGTGGTGGTACCTAGACTGCTAAAATCATAAACCCCTTTTGGCTTTGGCGTGGTTAGGATAAAAAAGTTGTGGATTTGTCCACAGAAAAGGCTCAACTTAATTCCACAGTAAAACCTGCGAGTAAAACATCCTGATGTGTTTTTGTGGTAACGAGGGAATGCGCAGAAACATTCCGATTTATATTTCACAATTTGTATTACACAGCGTTTTAATGGTGGTAAATTGGGCCCCACGATACAGGAATACCTAGTGTGGGTCTCAAAGGATATTATCGTATTAATTGTTAATGTTGTTTTGTCAAATAAATATTTTTTCATTTTTTCATTTTCACAGCGGGTCCTCCCCTGCTTACTGGAATTTATAAAAATCTTCATCCTAATCCAAAGCTCTAACGTAAATTTTCATGGAAATAACTCGAAAGAACAATAATAATAATTACTTACCTAACACAAATTATCTTGACCTTAGTCTTGAGTTTAAATAAGTATCCCGTAAAAAACGACGTACAATTTTCGCGAATTAGAAAATTTTCCGGGCAATTTTCCAGTTTTTCCTTCCATAAAATCTTAATTCAGACCTAATAATAAAAAATAACAAGTGAAACGAAGAAACTAACCAACGAACAGCATTGCTAGATAGATAGGTAGATGTAAGTAATCTCTGCAGTATCAAGAAAATTCAATGTGATGGTCGACTTCGAGAAGGCTACACCTTCCTAATTCTAATGAGCATGTAAGCACTTGCCCAGTTAGGCAACCGATAAGGTTGTTTTTGTTTGATAAGCTTCCGCCGGCTCATCTGCAATACGCAGTACTGATATTATAACTAACCCGGTATGTTTGTTTGCGGTTTAGTAGTACCGTTGGCAAAAAAGGCCGTCGGACAACGGACAGAAGCGAAAATAAATGTAATCTACCTCGCTCAACGTCCACTGCTGAACAAAGGTCTCTTACAGGTCTTCCACAGGCCTCGATCTTGCGCCGCCTGCACCCAGCGGCTCCCTGTGACACGTCTGATGTCGTCGGTCCACGGTGAGTGGTCGCCACTCCAAGACCTCAGGAGCACAACGATCATCAGCTCTTCAAACTATATAGATTACTTACTATAGATACTATGAATCGCCCATTTCCACTTCAGTTTCCCTAATACGTATGATATTAAGTAGGTATGTAAAATAATACATACTTATTAGGTTTTTATTTTTCCCTCTTATAAGGGTAACACAAGGTCGCCTTCGTGAGGCTCGAGCTTGACGATTCATTTTCATCATTTGGGTCCCGGTCATCCAATAAATCATTCAATCATCCAATCAAAATTAGCGGCATTTCAAAACTTCAATTGAATCCTTTAAGAGCATATTGGGATAAGGACAAAACTTATGGGGTAACTACGGAGTTTGAACTTCGAATCCTAAGCTCACACCGCCAAATTTCCAATACTAGTCTTAAATATTGCACCTGAAGTGCTCTCAAAGGTGTGTGAACTTTGTCAATCTGCGTTTGGCCAGCGCGGCGTGATGGAAAATGACCTTCTCATGGATTGAGATGATGATGCAATAAGGTTAATTTTAAATAATCTTTATTTTGTTCTTGTTGTGCTGACGCTATACAGGTGTTGTTGTGCTGTCAAAATATTCCTTTCATTAATAGCAAGCGTGTAACGAGATCAGACATTCCGCTTATCTGTGGCTGCGCGCTGCAGGTGCTAGTGCTACCGGTGTTCGCCGGTACTGACGATGACTCACGCGCTATATGTAGATGGCAATTAACGGATATTTACCGATCTATTTTTCTTATCGACGAGATGAAGTAAAACCAGTCCATCTAAGCGATCGACCTAAAGGCCTAGCTAAGGATCTGAATTCTAAACTGTTCAAAATTGAAATTTATTTATTTCACATACAGGCCAACTCGTTCTTCTTGTGTCAAGTCAAGACTCTACCACCGGTTTGAAAAACGGAAGCTGCCGATAACCAGAATAATTTTTTAATCAAACTTTAAACTTTTACCGAACCAGTGGTAGAGAAGATAGATAAATGACTTACAAGATCCTTGATTTAACAAATTATTATGGATTACCTACGAGTCAGTGGTAGATTCACCCGATGATTCGAAAGTGTTTTGTAAGTTTATTTGAATAAAAAAAATTTCTATTCTAAACCGCTTTTCTATCATCACACGCCTCCATCGGTCTTCTCTATGGCTATACTTACTCTTGGTGAGAAGGGATTTTCCATTATTAGTGGAGACGCCTACTTATTCGCCATTCCTTATCTGAGTGGGGCGCAGACCTAGATCTAAATCGGTGTTCACGTTTAAACAGCTTTACTTGCCCAAATATTCGCTCGACTTTATTGAGGTTTTTTATGATAACACTCAGCATAGGTGAAAATGTGGGTTAGGTAAAACCACAGAAATAACTTCAGATAAAACGGCTATCACCGTTCACCACCGTTTGACCGAGGAATCTAGAACCTCAATAGCCCAACGGTTGGAGGTGCGGACTGAAAATTAAGGTCGCAGGTTCGAATCCCACCCGTTGCACTATTGTCGTACCTACTCCTAACACAAGCTTTCCGCTTATTTGGAGGGGATAGGAGGATATCAGTCAACGTCAGGTTGCCTAATATTCTTTTAAAAGAAAATTAAGGATTAATTAAATAATTTCATCAAAACCATAATTCATCGCTAGCAACACGCCCAATTCGAAGACTTAGGGAGAAATAACAAAAACAAAATTCAATATTATTTAAAAATGTAATAACTTCCTCATTGAAATAACAATTATTTAAATTATAATAATTTATATACATGGTGTAGCAAAGAGTACACTAACAGCTGTATACACAACAAAATGTCATGAACTGACAATGTAGCGTCCAACATAAGCTGAACGTTCACCGGTGGCGGCATAGGGATTTGCTAAACAAGTATTGTTTAGTTTTCTTTGAAAAACCAATGAGGTACTGTCATGTGCCCCACCGCGCTAAGGCGTCTAAATAAAAGTGAAAAACGTTCGGTAACATCACATAAAAGTTACCATTAAGATCTATTTTTGAACCAAAGCGAGAGCCTAGGTATTTTTCACCCGTCAAGTAAACTAACGAAACACGTTATTTTATTCGTCTGAAAAAGTTACTCGGCAATGGTGAAATAGGCTCCAAATGCGAATTAGAATAGTGATTTAGTGGCCTGTGAACGTACAGCTTAACAAGACTTGAAAGAGCCTCAATAAATAGAGTGAATATTATGAATGAAATGAATGAATGGATTTAACATTATTTGATCGAGTATTGATTTGTTGCAATAATCATCATTGATAACAACGTCAAAATAATTATTTGCTCTTGTGATAATAATATCATTATAACATAATTATAACTTCTACATAAAAATGTACAATTTAATTTAAAATATCAGTCAACCATCTTCATATCTTGAAACAAGTTTCAGGTTAAATTGCTAAGTCCCCGCAAAATAGCTTTCAGTACTTGTAAGAATGGGCTCTACGCAAATCAAATAGATAATTAGTTAAGTCTTTATTGCAACAATTAGAAAGATTGAGTACCGCAATACGAAGACGAGCGACCGAATATAATATGCAAAAGCCTGACCAGAAGTGCATACAACTTCTGGGCGTTTGCTTTCTCCGGAAATAACAACTCACTATTATTTAATATTTGTTAACAAATATATTTTGAATTAATAAGGATAACTTAATGATTAAAATAATTTTTTGACGAACTTATTTGTCTTACTTATTTAATTCCAGTTCCGAATTCGATAATTTGGATATTCAATGTAAATAAAAACGAAAAATTAATTGATACTAACGCGAAACTCTAATAGGTCGAGGTCCGACCCGCGCTTGACCGATTTTGTTTCTATTTCTGGCCAGGCTTTCTAATCGAAGTGCATAAAAATACTAGAAAAATCTTAAACTATACAATATCTTTTGGAAAATAATTTACATCATCTTTGTTATGCTTATAAATAATATTACAAGGTCGCGTCAGACTTATTCGGATTCACTCGGGCGATGCCTCACACCCAGAGTTCTAGGTTCGCGGTCAATGCGATATCGCTCTCAGTCAGACGCGACCGAATACTTGTTCAACAATAAGGCACTATTCCCCCGAATACGTGCATGCTTATTACAATTTAAGCGAACCTCAAATCCAAGTATGTCTCAACAAATGCATCGATAAGTCTAGGTTGGAAATCGCTTCTCTAGAAAATGCCTTTAAAGTACTCAATGTACACAAGTATTAAAACATCGATTAAAACTTAAGTTGAGCTTAAATTCTGATAAGCATCTCGTATTGGGTCGTCATTTTTTAAATATAATAAAGACAATACTTATCTACGAGTAAACTAGACTTTCCCAATTCCCATGTCTGATCTAATGCGTAAGTGTGGGATGTGAAGTTAACATCTCTTAATACAACGACTGTCAAGTTTGACACTTCTTGACTCAATAATGTCAACTTTGACATTTCTTGGCGCAATAATGTCAAGTTTGAGACTTCTTGACTCAATAATATCAAGTTTGACACTTCTTGACTCAATAATATCAAGTTTGACACTTCTTGACTCAATAATGTCAAGTTTGACACTTCTTGACTCAATAATGTCAAGTTTGACACTTCTTGACTCAATAATGTCAAGTTTGACACTTCTTGACTCAATAGTGTCAAGTTTGACACTTTTAACTTAATAACTGTCAAGTTTGAAACCTCTCGAAACTACAATTACTGTCTTTGAGAGCTGTGAAGATGGATACAAGTAGCAGTTTCAAAAGAGTCGTTTAAAAACACTGAGAATTTCATATTTCTATCAAATAAATTTTAGTTTTCGAGAGAAGGTGGTAACTTTCACTGACTACAAAATATAACAATTAACATTATGGCACTGTAAGTTTTTGGATACGTATACTTGGTTTTCATAGAATTTTCCAATCATTTAAATACAAAAATATATTATGGCGGAATGTCAAAGAAAAGATACATGTATATTATTTGACTCTAACATCTTTATATATTTATATATTGTTATGGGTAATTGCCTAAAATAAACAAATTATTATTATTATTATCTTTACATAGATAAAGAATATTTATTATTTTATTTCACGTTATACCTTCAGGAAGACTATTTTAAAGTGAGATAATATAGTCCTTTTATTTTTACTAATATTGTGACAACGAAAAACGCTAAGCGGAATGCCACCGTGATTGTGATACATAAAATTATCATTATTATCACGTGACAAACGAAAAAAATTATATTCTTTATGTTTTGTGATTCCTTACGTGGAATTCAATTTAAATAGTAATGAAATCATAATAAATATTTTTTTGGTTTGTGTCAACCTAAAAATATAATACATTTAAGTATGTCTTAAATATCCTATGGATACCAGCTTATTTAATGGTCTGATGACCACAACCAAAGCAAAAAAACAAAAAAAATATCGAGCGCAATAAATGATGTTTGTGTATTGTGCAAAGGTGCAAAGAACATGCTAAAGAAAACTGAAACCAACCAAAAAACTTTCATTGATATTTTCGAGACTGTCATTTTGAATTTTTTTTTTCAGTTTTTTAATAAATAACAACATAGAATCGTGAATGTATTAATTGAACAATATTTAACACAAAAAGCAATGTACATTTTAACACACTCGCGCGATCGCGTTATTTATTAAAAGTTCAGTACAAACCATCACTTGCGACGCGCAGTAGACCCTTCACGTGTAGGTATCGGCGTTTGTCGTTCGCGATAAGTCGCGTGCTCAAAAATTACAATATAGGTAATTCGTCATTTCCGAAATGAGTGGCGTTTGTAATTTCACTGCAAGCATTAAGACTGATGCTGAGATCAGTAGAGCATGTTCTGACTCAGCTCAGACTCAAGATAGAGGTTAAAACGAGACACAAATATGCTTCGACATATATCTGTCTCATTTGAACTCTGATTTGAGCCTGAGCTGAGTGAGAATGCGGTCTATAGATTTCAGTGTAACTTATTCACAAAGTTTTCTTTAGCATACCCTTACATCTGTGGGGTTAGTATAAGATTTAATTCGATTAATCGTATTCGTATTCAATGACATTAGTGTCAAAGTAAATTGAACTATAACAACATTGAATTAGAGCTCATTTACGTTTTCAATTCTTATACGTTTCGTATACAGACAGAGGCGTAACTATACCGTTTGAGGCCCGTGGCAAATTCATCGGATGGGGCCCTCCCTCCCCCAATATAAAGAAGCTCACCCAATGAGATAGTATTTTTTATTTTTTCATAAATCACTACGTGAAGTAGGTACATACAAACGCAATTACAATTACTTGATTTTCTAATAACCTTTAAGTTGAGCGTATTGTATTTATTCGTTATCCGTTCTTAGCACCTACAATAGCAACATAAAAGCGACATTTTCGCGAGCGAAGCAAGCGCGAAATTTTTTATGATTGCATTACGGCACTTAGTAGTCCATTCTTGGCATTTACAATAGCAACATAAAAATGACATTTTCGCGAGCGAAGCGAGCGTGAAATTTTTTATGATTGCATTACGGTACTTAGTAGTCCATTCTTGGCACCTACAATAGCAACGTAAAAGCGACGAAATTTTTTGTGATTACATTACGGCACTTAGTAGTCTATTCTTGGCACCTACAATAGCAACATAAAAGTGACATTTTCGCGAGCGAAACGAGCGCGAAATTTTTTATGAATACATTATGGTACTTAGTAGTTCATTCTTGGTACCTACAATAGCAACGTAAAAGCGACATTTTCGCGAGCGAAGCAAGCGCGAAAATTTTTATGATTGCATTACGGCACTTAGTAGTCCATTCTTGGCATTTACAATAGCAACATAAAAATGACATTTTCGCGAGCGAAGCGAGCGTGAAATTTTTTATGATTGCATTACGGTACTTAGTAGTCCATTCTTGGCACCTACAATAGCAACGTAAAAGCGACGAAATTTTTTGTGATTACATTACGGCACTTAGTAGTCTATTCTTGGCACCTACAATAGCAACATAAAAGTGGCATTTTCGCGAGCGAAGCGAGCGCGAAATTTTTTATGAATACATTACGGCACTTAGTAGTTCATTCTTGGCACCTACAATAGCAACGTAAAAGCGACATTTTCACGAACGAAGTGAGCGCGAAATTTTTTATTCTGCACTACACCATATCTAGTCCTGTACTTTTGGCGCTTGAGACACTACGCTTGTATGCGCCGCACACTCGGCATCGTAGGTAAAGTCGGCCCTACCAACTATTTAGTTATTGTTATTGGGGTTATTTTAAAATGTGTTTGTGGACCTAATGACATTTAGGTATTACAAATATGTATCTTTTTAATTTCTGTAAGGCATAAATAAAAATTTTGGCCCCAAATTCGCCGCCCCTAAAATCTGCTGCCCTAGGCTCCAGTCAAATCAGCCATTTGGTAAATTTACCACTGTGCGTAACCTTTCTTGTCCCAAAGAGTTTAGTCTATATCAATTTTTATTTTGAAAATGATCGCTCGGCACTAGCCGTAGTCACAGGAATGGCTATAAATGTTATGATCATCTTGAGCTTCCGGCCCTCTATGACCAGGGGCCCCTGCCGGCTGGGGCCCGTGGCATTTTGCCGTCATGCCACCCTGTAGTTACGCCTCTGTATACAGATACGTTCCAAATTAAAATCGGTTGTACGTTTGGTTCGGTTGAAATTGGGACTTTAAATCAATACACTTAAGGTTCACTTTAGTTTGACGCTAATGTCATCGAATACAAATACGATCAATCGAATTAACCCATATATGCCCAAAACTTTTTGGACACCAATTTTTATAATTTTCACATATGTTGCTTATTAATAACCATAAATAAGGGCTACAATAGCAATTAGTAGTTTTCAGATCTGAAAGTAGGGTTTTTTCAGTGGGTCGAAAATGACCCCATGGGCAGATAAGGTCATACACCAGTATGGGGGAAACTTTATACGCTTATTATTCTTGATTACTAGGGTAGTCATTGAAACAGGAACTATTACATAGTAGAAATAGGTGGGTAAGGTAATCTTTAAAGCATCTGTCATGTTTATTGACATAAACTTGCGACACATTTTGACTATTATGTTTTTGGACAGCACACATCTTCTGATCTAACGAACTATTACATACATATAAATGTATATATTTTGTGTGTTTTATGTTTTTTTACTGTCAAAGTTATTTATATAGTGAATTGATTATGTGTTTTAAAGATATAGGTATAATTTTCACTGAGGCCCTACATTTTTCGTATTCAAATTAATGGATACATTTCTGTGGGTCGCTAACGACCCCTTGGGGGCATATATGGGGTAAATCGTATACTAACCCCATTGTACATGTGGTGCGCCTCGCTCACGCGCGGTGCTGGTTGCGCTTCTTGGGCGGCGGCGTGGGCGCGCGCTCGGCGGCGGGCGGCAGCGGCTCGCGCGCGGTGCGGCGCCGCGACTGGTACAGGTAGGAGCTGCGCGGCGCCGCCACCAGGTCGTAGTTGTAGCGCAGCGGCGCGGGCGCGGCCTCGGCGCTGCCGGCGTCGGCGTCGGGCTCGGCGCCGCGCTGCGACTGCTTCTGCGGCAGCGGCGGCGGCTCCTCGTCCTCCTGGTTGGAGTCCGTCGTGCCTGCGACACAACGAGGAGGCTTTTGTAGCAGGCCTACGTGTCCTAAGAAAACTCCTGCCGTTATAACTTATATGAATAATGGAAAGCCTCAAAATGCCTTTAGTTTGAAGGCGTCCTATATTTGGCATTTTCACAGATTTCCAAGTCTCTCACCCAAGGAGTCCCTGTTGGAGGGCGGCTCGGAGGTCGCGACGTAGGAGGCGCGCTGCGACAGGCGCCGCTCCGCCTCCGCGCGCAGCGGCCGCTCCGTCACCAGCTGAGGAGGTCGTCATACTAAATTAATTCCGTCAGATTGGACCAGATTAGGTTTGATTGGATTAGATTGGGTCTGATTGGATTCGATTGGGCCTGATTGGATTAGATTGGGTCTGATTAGACCATATTCGGTCCGATTGGATCAGATTGGATTGACAGAGGTTATTGTTTTTCCAACAGCGTCTGATATAATGATACCCCAATCAATATAGTTCATACTTTTTTCACAATATGGCGTATGGTGGTCGCCATATTGAATTTTGATTACTGTCATGTCTTTAGTGACACTGCCAAGATTAACACGAATCGATTGACGTAAGAATCATCAAAATCGGCCCTCGCGTTTGATTTTCAGAGCGTCCACATACATACATATTCAGACGTTGCGGACTCCGGTGAAGATGTGGAGGTGAGGTGCTGTTGATGGCGCTGTTGAGGCTGTTGAGACTGTTGAGAGATCGTACCTCTTGCCGCAACTCTCTGAGCGGCGACGAGGACGGCGTGTCGAGCACGCCGCAGTAGCCGCCGTTGCTGGTGTTGCCGACGCCGGTGAGGATGCTGTTGATGGCGCTGTTGAGGCTGTTGAGACTGTTGAGGTTGTTGAGGTTGTTGAGGCTGTTGACGTTGTTGCCGTTGGTCGCGGAGGTGTACCACTGGCTCGCGCTCGACTGTAAACTCACATCGCTCTAAAACACCAAACATTACAGATATTTCCTCGCGTGACATTCACCAATCACAAAACTGAACAGCTTAAGCAAGAAAAAAGTAAAGAAAGGAAAAAGGCTTTAGGACCCATAAAGTTGTTCTTCGAGCAATGTGGGGGCTCATCGTCACTCCAGGTCACAACGCCCTGAGCCACGCCGGCTCGGAGAGACTCCGAGCATAGCTCACTTCGTCCACTGGGTAACTAAAAACTACTGAGCTTTCTTATAAGGTCCAATTATCGATCTTATATAAATACTTTAAGGAAAAGAACACCTTCAACATTTGGCCTCACTTTGTAGCATAATATTATAGTATTCTTTAAAAATTCTCAATTTTTAATCGGAGGTACAATTCAGTATTCGGTGTATGTATATGGATTTTTATTATATTGGAAATAAATGCGAAAATGATAAAGAAATGTGATATGAGCGTATGTAACGAGAAGTCTCACCTTTCTGCCGCGCTTCTTGGGCGGCAGCGTGCCGCTCGTGCTGTTCCTGCGGACAACAACACCATTACAGCTTACGGGGTTGATCTCATTTAGAGATGGTCATTGGTCAGTCAGATATCACTATAAATATTGATGATTGAAAATGGAATGGAACAGAATAGTTAGAACATTATTGTTCGAATCTAAGCTTTCGTTAAACAGAGAGATTGGTTTGGAAGAAATATTCCTTGAGTACCAAAGAATTCTTGGAAAATGGTGAAAAGGGGTGGTAAAGTTTGTACGATTTTTGATTTTTTCAAAACCTCAATACTTGGCCATCGGTAAAATCGGTAATTATAAATAAATTGCATTACTAATAGGTTTAGGGCCTATTTCACCATCTCACAATCAAACTTAGAATAAAAACGGTTTTTTTTTCAGTCAAATTTATTGGTCGTTATAAGTAAACTTAGCGATGGCGAAATAGGTCCTGAGAGTGACGTCAAAACGTATAATTACCTCGCCCAACTGCTTAAAGCTGAATTAATTTTTGAACTAACGAATTTCGACTTGTTCGGCGTAGATCTGCGAACAAACAATTTATCAAATCTTTCGTGTTTTTTAAATAAGTGGCGTTTGGGTGCTTTTTTTTTTTTTATTCGATGACAAGATAGCCCTTGACTGCGATCTCACCTGATGGTAAGTGACGATGCAGTCTAAGATGGTAGCGGGCTAACTTGGAAGGGATATAGCAGTGTAAATACAACCCATACCCCTAATCGATTTCTGCACGCCATCGTGCCGGAACGCTAAATCGCTTGGCGGCACGTCTTTGACGGTAGGGTGGTAACTAGCCACGGCCAAAACCTCCCACCAGACCAGACCAGAGACAATTTAGAAATTATAAATTCCTAAATTGTCCCCGCCGGGAATCGAACCCGAGACCTCCCAGTTATAAGACCACAGCGCTCACCACTGCGCCAGGGAGGTCGTCACTTATTACTATTGAGGATTGGCAAAATTTCAGCTTTTTCCAGCCTCACATGAGGCCCGGGCACCGGGACCGACGCCGACACGCGAAGTGAATCGTGTGGTCGAGCCACCGATCACGCCACGCGCACGTGCACGTAGAAGTTTCCATGCGTACTGTTACATCCCTAACTCACTTACTGCTGAGACGCTAATATTGGAAAAGGCGCAACTCTGCAATATACTCCAATGCATGTATCGCTGAGATGCTATTATTTCAGAAAGTGATATTCAGCAATACATGTATCTATAAAAACGTTTAATCGAGGGAAATCTAACCAGTCGTTCTGGTAATTGGCCTAATTGCTGCTCAGCTACGGACCTGGTATTCTTGCCCGCCGGTCTGACCAGCAAGGAAGCTAAGAGCCTAAAATAGTCGCCGTAAGACCCTATCTGAGGTCCCGCGAGTCGCGTATTTTAAAAAACTATAAGTGATTTAAGTAGTGTAACCCCTATTGTCAGAACAGTGCGAAATAAACTAAGTTCAAAGTACGGCCCCGTGTTTCTCTTATAACACCGCCGAACCGACGGACTAACAGTACGCAACACATGCACGGCGACGCCGGACCGACGGCAGTCGGAGACTCGACGCCGCCGACATGTCGGTGTCGGGCCAGGGAGGGTGAGACTCACTCGTTGCCGGTGGAGATGTCGGACACGCGGCTGGCGCTGAGCGCGCTGGCCTCGGTGTCGGTGCTCATGCGCGCGCTGGCTCGCAGCTGCACCTCCGGGATCGACTCCGTCTCGAACTCGCCCATCTGTGGTGCGAAGGATTCAAATGATAATAATACAGAAATTTAAAGGACAATTTTTTATTCAAATATACATTTATAAAGTGCTTTCGAATCGTCAAATGAATCCACCATTAGTTAGATATTTTACTCTCTTTTTACACGGAACCAAAATAAATTAATACTCATATAAAAGCTCATAAAAAGAAGCATCATTATCAGTTACGTTTACCATGGTTCATGGAACGCTTCATTCTAAAATATTAAATCAAAGCTTAAAAAACGACTAAAATGTATGAAAAAGCCGAAACACTTTTTGGGTAATATTTTCTGTAACTTACTATTTTTTTTATCACCTAAACTTTATATTAAAATAAAGTTTATATCTTCAAATACCTATATAAATACATACATTTACAATTTGTCGAAATCTGGAACTTTTTTTTTCGAGTGTATGAGAGGCGGATTTTCGGCCTTATCAACCCACCTCCTTTTTGCACGTAAACGCTAGACGCCATGTAATGACGTCATCTGTATAGTAAATTCGTTCACTCAAATGGTTGGCGCCTTTTTTAAGCTGACAAAAAGTGGCCGCCTGCTTATGTGCGAAAGGCGGCGCGGCTTCTGTGACCCGCTGTTACTTCAGTGCGTCACACTAAATGTTTGTGAGTTATATTGTGAAGATACTCGTAATATGTTTACAAAGTGATGATGCAGAACGAATACTATTAGTATTTTATTTTTCCGATTTTTCATTAATTCCAAAAAAATGAAATAAAAGAGGTACTAAATGATGTATTTGTAATAATGTACCTATTTATTTATTTTCACATAGTGTCCAAAATACCTCGTTCCCATAATGCAAACTATTTGAGCGAATGAACCATAAACTACCGACATGATGACGTCGTGTCATGGCGGGGTACCGTTTTGAGCGTTTCGCAAATTTGTAGATAAAAAAGTGAAAACCTTGAATATAACATTTATTTTATAATTTAGTGAACTGCAACATCCACTTCCCGGTTTGTTATTATATAGTAGGAAAGTGGTTAGTGGGAGGGGCGTGACGTACCCGCTTCCCGTAGCGCTGGTGCACGTGCTGCTGCATCTGGCGGAAGCACGCCGTGAGGTGCGCGTTCAGCGACGCCTGCTTGCTGCGCGCCACCAGCACGTCCAGCCCTGCCGCGTGGTGTCATTCATTATAACATTGAATCGTGTAGGTAACCTATTTCAATTTGATTTTAATTGAAAAAAAAACAACAACGGCATTTATATGATAGGCCTATTCACAAAGTTGTCGTTAATGTGTCCCTTACAGTCTATAGACAACTAAAATCATAATTCTTCGTATCGGCTTACGAGTGTGTTGCATCCCACACTTGAGCAACGGCACCCGATCTCCTAGGGCGTGAGGAACGCCAGCTCGTAGTTCACCAGCCCGCCCCGCACCGCCGAGTGTACATACCGCACTTGAGCAGCGGCACCTGGTCGGCGATGTGGTCGCGCAGGCGCTGCAGCAGCGCGGCGTGGTCGGGGCGGCGCGCCGCGTACTCGGGCGTGAGGAACGCCAGCTCGTAGTTCACCAGCCCGCCCCGCACCGCCGAGTGTACATACCGCACTTGAGCAGCGGCACCTGGTCGGCGATGTGGTCGCGCAGGCGCTGCAGCAGCGCGGCGTGGTCGGGGCGGCGCGCCGCGTACTCGGGCGTGAGGAACGCCAGCTCGTAGTTCACCAGCCCGCCCCGCACCGCCGAGTGTACATACCGCACTTGAGCAGCGGCACCTGGTCGGCGATGTGGTCGCGCAGGCGCTGCAGCAGCGCGGCGTGGTCGGGGCGGCGCGCCGCGTACTCGGGCGTGAGGAACGCCAGCTCGTAGTTCACCAGCCCGCCCCGCACCGCCGAGTGTACATACCGCACTTGAGCAGCGGCACCTGGTCGGCGATGTGGTCGCGCAGGCGCTGCAGCAGCGCGGCGTGGTCGGGGCGGCGCGCCGCGTACTCGGGCGTGAGGAACGCCAGCTCGTAGTTCACCAGCCCGCCCCGCACCGCCGAGTGTACATACCGCACTTGAGCAGCGGCACCTGGTCGGCGATGTGGTCGCGCAGGCGCTGCAGCAGCGCGGCGTGGTCGGGGCGGCGCGCCGCGTACTCGGGCGTGAGGAACGCCAGCTCGTAGTTCACCAGCCCGCCCCGCACCGCCGAGTGTACATACCGCACTTGAGCAGCGGCACCTGGTCGGCGATGTGGTCGCGCAGGCGCTGCAGCAGCGCGGCGTGGTCGGGGCGGCGCGCCGCGTACTCGGGCGTGAGGAACGCCAGCTCGTAGTTCACCAGCCCGCCCCGCACCGCCGAGTGTACATACCGCACTTGAGCAGCGGCACCTGGTCGGCGATGTGGTCGCGCAGGCGCTGCAGCAGCGCGGCGTGGTCGGGGCGGCGCGCCGCGTACTCGGGCGTGAGGAACGCCAGCTCGTAGTTCACCAGCCCGCCCCGCACCGCCGAGTGTACATACCGCACTTGAGCAGCGGCACCTGGTCGGCGATGTGGTCGCGCAGGCGCTGCAGCAGCGCGGCGTGGTCGGGGCGGCGCGCCGCGTACTCGGGCGTGAGGAACGCCAGCTCGTAGTTCACCAGCCCGCCCCGCACCGCCGAGTGTACATACCGCACTTGAGCAGCGGCACCTGGTCGGCGATGTGGTCGCGCAGGCGCTGCAGCAGCGCGGCGTGGTCGGGGCGGCGCGCCGCGTACTCGGGCGTGAGGAACGCCAGCTCGTAGTTCACCAGCCCGCCCCGCACCGCCGAGTGTACATACCGCACTTGAGCAGCGGCACCTGGTCGGCGATGTGGTCGCGCAGGCGCTGCAGCAGCGCGGCGTGGTCGGGGCGGCGCGCCGCGTACTCGGGCGTGAGGAACGCCAGCTCGTAGTTCACCAGCCCGCCCCGCACCGCCGAGTGTACATACCGCACTTGAGCAGCGGCACCTGGTCGGCGATGTGGTCGCGCAGGCGCTGCAGCAGCGCGGCGTGGTCGGGGCGGCGCGCCGCGTACTCGGGCGTGAGGAACGCCAGCTCGTAGTTCACCAGCCCGCCCCGCACCGCCGAGTGTACGTACCGCACTTGAGCAGCGGCACCTGGTCGGCGATGTGGTCGCGCAGGCGCTGCAGCAGCGCGGCGTGGTCGGGGCGGCGCGCCGCGTACTCGGGCGTGAGGAACGCCAGCTCGTAGTTCACCAGCCCGCCCCGCACCGCCGAGTGTACGTACCGCACTTGAGCAGCGGCACCTGGTCGGCGATGTGGTCGCGCAGGCGCTGCAGCAGCGCGGCGTGGTCGGGGCGGCGCGCCGCGTTCTCGGGCGTGAGGAACGCCAGCTCGTAGTTCACCAGCCCGCCCCGCACCGCCGAGTGTACGTACCGCACTTGAGCAGCGGCACCTGGTCGGCGATGTGGTCGCGCAGGCGCTGCAGCAGCGCGGCGTGGTCGGGGCGGCGCGCCGCGTACTCGGGCGTGAGGAACGCCAGCTCGTAGTTCACCAGCCCGCCCCGCACCGCCGAGTGTACGTACCGCACTTGAGCAGCGGCACCTGGTCGGCGATGTGGTCGCGCAGGCGCTGCAGCAGCGCGGCGTGGTCGGGGCGGCGCGCCGCGTACTCGGGCGTGAGGAACGCCAGCTCGTAGTTCACCAGCCCGCCCCGCACCGCCGAGTGTACGTACCGCACTTGAGCAGCGGCACCTGGTCGGCGATGTGGTCGCGCAGGCGCTGCAGCAGCGCGGCGTGGTCGGGGCGGCGCGCCGCGTACTCGGGCGTGAGGAACGCCAGCTCGTAGTTCACCAGCCCGCCCTGCACGGCCGAGTCCAGGATGCCTGCACGACCGCACAAATACAGTCCCACGTTATGGGGATGTTGACAAATAATCGTCTTTTAAAAAACGCGCGTTTAGCATGAAAACATCAATATTTCAATGAAAAAAGATATTAGCCAAGCCGAACTTGACTAATATTATGCTTCAAATAATACAAAGCTTGTGAGAATATTTTTTTACTGTTGTCGTTTTTGGAGTGCCTCATATGGTTGCTACGGATCGGGGGCAACAATTCCCGTGCCCTAGCATCAATACCTTGCAGCTTGAGGGTGAGCGGATGCAGAGGCGCGCCGGGCATGCGAGCCTCCAGGATGGTGGTCTTGAGGTCAGCGTTGGTGCGCGCCATGGTCTCCACGGCCACCTCCAGCGGACACACCGGGTAGCTCCGGCTCGACACTATCGGGAACCAGCGGAGGATGCCTGCGTATCAAACAATAATAGGGTTCAAATTATACACATCCGAGAATACCTAAAGAATAGGGTACTTATATGTATGAATTTTTTGAATTTTTTTTTTATCACCAAAGCCTAATAGAAATTAAATAGATAGTAATAGATTCCAACGATTTAAACACAATCATTTTGCTGAATTTTCACAACTTAGCTGACGTCAGCCATCAGAATCTAATTGTGATTGGCTGCCTGTTGTTTACATATTTTTGACGTCATAGTTCGCTTTAACTGTGCGTTTTGTAACTTTGAATCTCCCGTGCATAATTTGAGCTTTAGTTCATTAAATGAGGTAATTGTAAAATATTTAAAAATAAATGTTTGTTACAGAAAAATATTTGATTTTTATTACAGAACGTCTCGGCCTAAAATTAATTTTGAACTCTCTAAAGGCGTTATTGAGAAAAAGGAGCCTATCGTGTAAATTCTCTTTGTGACTCAGAGAAGAACAGACGAATGGAACCCTTGAGCACCAACTTTTCAAGTTTAGTGGGTATATACTTACCGGGCAAAGTGTCACTGATCTCCAACTCTGTCCTGTCAAGCCAGCGCGTCGCAAACTCATTCGCACCGGACACGTCATCTTTGGAATCGGTGGTGATGATCGAATCCTCTGAAAATATGAAAGATTTAACGAACCAATTAATAAACAATACACGGAAAAACATTACTCAACCAAGTCAGCAGATGTTTGCACTATTTCCTTCTTTTTCAACCTGGACAAAGGTCTATGGACTTCCGAAGGAATTGGTCTTGCGTAGTCTGAACGCAGCGGCTTCCTGCAACTCGTCTGATGTCGGTCCTTCTAGCACTCCGCCAACACCCTACACCTTGGGAGTCCCAACGACTATCAGTTCTTTGAACTATATGCGCTCCGTCCATATCCACTTCAGGTTCTCGACTCCAACAGCTTTATCGGTAACTCACCGGGCCTGTGGAAGGGGCGCGAGTACACGAACTTGCTGACGTTGTTCTGCTCGTAGTAGCGCAGGATGCGGTCGTCCACGCTCTTGCTGAGCAGCCACTGCCACTTGTCCGCCATCACCGGAGTCACCGCGTTGATTTGCAAATCTGCTCCATTTCGTCGCTAAGGAAATCTAATTTTACCAAAGAATTGCAAGAAGTCGTGAACATCCTCGGTGGTCGAAATTGACCCTACTCGCGCGAAACGCTTCAGTTCAAGTTTCTGAAACGAACTGCTAAGGTATGGAACGACAGCATCCTCGTTTCCTGCCACCTATAACTTTCAAGATAAGAGTGAATAGACATCTTCTAGGTAAGCGCGCTTCGAGCCGAACTGGAGTTCGTTAACGGCCATCTCCTCGTTGAAAGCTGTCCTCCACCAAACGGAAAAGTTGTACCACGCTGGATACTCCTATCCAGACATTAATCAACCACGTTATCCTGCCGGTGCGTGCAAAGGATACATTGCCCCTCCGACTCGGTGATGTCCTCGCCCGGCTCGTCCAGCTTCAGCAGCACCTCGGCCTCGGGCCACTCGTCCAGCATGCGCTCCTTGAAGTTGTGCAGCATGTCGCACTCGTCGCCGCGGTGCACGAAGCCCTGCGCCACGCAACACGTACAAGCCTCCGCGTGCCACATCGATACCACAGAAATTGTTTCAATACTTTGCCGAGGACATCCGCCTGATACTATAATACGCCGCCGTCAGCCGTATTCATCCCTAGCCTACCGTGGAGAATTGTGGAGTTTTCCAATAAAAGATACACTCTTTAAAGGACGTATTAGGGCTTCCATTTTTAAGAAATACTCCAGTTTTCACTGAGTTTTTACAATACCTTCGTTTGGTAATGTTCAGGGCATTGCTATAGGATAGAGATAGATAGATAAGCTTTTAGACGGAAGGACTCCCGGCCGATTGCAGTTGGAAAGAGTTGTCGCAGCTACTATATCTGCATCACACGCACCTTGGGATGGCGCAGGTGGGGCAGGCTCACCTTGGGATGGCGCAGGTGGGGCGGGAAGCCCCGGCCCAGGTAGCGCACGCGGAAGTAGGCGTGGCGCAGGCGCGTCTCGCGCAGCGGCGCGCGGTACAGGCGCGCCAGCTGCTCGTGCAGCTCGGCCAGCGCCTCGTAGCCCGTGCCGCGCCGCTCGTACACCGCCACCAGCTCCTTCAGCACCTCCACGGCCAGCTCCCACTGGTGCCCCGCGTCCAGCAGCCGCGCCACCTCCTCGTACAGGGATATCTGCGAGGCAGAGCGCGGGTTGAGCTTCGCGCGGTCGCACGTCGACGGGATGCGGCGCGTCTTCGCCGGTACCTTGAGCTCCAGGTGCGTGTGGTGGTCGAGCGGCGCGGCGGGGTGGCGCAGGCGCGGCGGCAGCGGCAGCTCGCTCCAGTCCAGCAGCTTGGCGTGCAGCTGCAGCGTGAGGCCCGCCTCCGCCCAGTGCTGCGCCGCGCGGTGCATGGCCGCCAGCCGGTGCACGTAGCTGGACGGTGGACCGCGACCACAATTTTAATAATTTATTGATAAGTTTGCTCTAGTAGTGGTTTGTCCTTCGATCTAAGTCAGGATATATACGCGCATAAATTGCTCGGCGACTCACCGTATGTACATGTGCGGGCGCTCGATCTCCTCGTAGAAGCGCAGCACGCTGGTGATGAGGTACATGCGGTGGTGCGTGGGCGCGGCGCGGTACTGCAGCAGCGCGTCCAGCTGCCGCGCCGCCGCCGCCACCAGGTCCGTGCCTATGTCTCTGAGAAGACCAAATATTAAAATTGATGGATATTTTTCTTCATCGACCGATAGAAGTCCAATCCCCGTTCGCTATCCGGTTCGAAGGACCTCGTCCGTGATCTGCATACACCCCGATCGTGTGAGTATATATTATAACAAATATCTGCAAGGTATAGCAGACCATCCTCGATGCTACCGCGATACAACTTTCAGCAGTCCTCTAGCGCAACGATGGGCAACATTTAACAAGGAACTTGGTGTGTTACTTGACCGCCGTTGTCGACATTCCTTCAAGAGGACATCACAATTCACACAGAGTAAGACGGTCGACCAAATCGAACAGGTATCAGTTTGGCCTGACATACAATAAATACCTCAGAGGCTCAGAAGCGGCACACAGCGCCCCGCAGAGGCTGACGAAGCGCGCGCGCCACGCCGCGTCGCCGCGCCCCGCCTCCGCCAGCACGTCCAGCTTGTCTATTAATTCGTTTTCAAACGTTCGGAGATTACCTTCACCTATCAACAAAAAAAGGGTACTATGAGATCTCAACGGGATAGACACAAACTGACGTCCTCTGTCGGTAGCTATTTTCAGTGGACAACCCAACTAAGGTTACGGTAGCGTAACGGGCCGTAACTTGAAATTATTTTATCATCAAAATCTTTAGCCTCAATGGAATTTTAGGAATTGTGTTATCTTACTAATAGTTCAGATGCGTATTTTTTAGTTTTTCTTTCAATCACGCCGCGACAGACCTGTGGATTTACTTAATTTTTAGATGGGTATAGTTGAGGACATACTTTAAAAAAAAAAAGGGATTATAAAACCTAACTCCACTCGAAACAAGACACGGACAAAAGTAGATGTGTATTTTTGAATGTATTGTTACCCGTTTCCGCCGTGTATTTGTACTCGGTCTGCATCATGTCGAAGAACAGCGGGATGGTTGTGTTCCGCACCTCCTCGTCGCGCAGGAACGACACCTCCAGGAACGGGCCCACGAGCTGCGTGATGAAGTAGCGCTTGTGATGCTCTGCGGAACACGAATATGCAAGTGAAAAGATTAAACACACTACACAGAAAAGTCAACACAAATAAAAATTACGCAGCGATATCGATTCATCCTCCCGAGAACAACTCTCTCCTCTCTACGCTGAGGGTAGTCAATCTTCTATTGAGATTTTACGTACCCATTTTGGAAAGAAAAATTACGGCTTACTAAATCAAAGATTGCTGAAAATCAGCCACGTCGTGGAACCAATTCCGAGGCAGGCCTCACCCAAGCTGAACCACATCTCGGCCTGAAGCGAGGCGGCGCTCCTGCGGATGTCGCCGTACAGCACGACCGCGCGCTGGCGCCGCGCCGCCGGCAGCGCCTCCAGCTGGATGGGCGGCGAGCACGCCACCGCGCCCACCACGTGGAACCACTCCTGCAGGATGCCGTGCACGGTGGCGAGACCGTCCGCGTCGGCTTCGTCGAGGGCCGCGAGGCTGTCGCGAAGCGTGGACGCGAGCAACCTGTTCACGAAGCATCGCTACAGTAACTGGAAACGGTAAACTCGCGCCTACAGACGCGCATACCTTCTCTTTGACTGACTACTGACCTCAACGCGTGTAACATGACATGATGCTGCAGATGCAACATGTCCGCCCAGTGCGGCCTGAACACGGGCCGTTGGAGCAGAGCCAGCATGAGAGCCAACGCGTCGGTCACCAGCGTGTTGGAGCGGCCCGCGCTCTCCGCGTCCAACGAGCGCATCACCATCGCGTATTGCTCTTCAGACATCTGACGCACCATGTCTAGGAGGACGCATATCAGTTTACGCTGTAAAATAAAGTGACATTTGGCCAATCGGATCGATCGAATTGCGATTTGCGATCATCACCAACACTGAGCAATAATTTTTAGAGAAACGAACCGACTTAAACTGACCGGTCTTTAATGTCAAAAATGCTCGTAAAGTTACCAGTAAGGGGTCGTCGTTGCCGTGCGTGTCCTCCTTGTTGCGGTCCCGCATCATGGTGGCGGCGATGCGCAGCACGGTGGGCAGCAGCGAGCGCGCCAGCTCGGCGCGGTCCGCCTCCACGGCGCCCACGTCGTCGCGAGCCAGCAACGACACCACCTCCCCCAGCGTCTCCACGCACAGCTCCACCTGAGTTCATTCCCATAATCTTATTAACTGTCGACGGGATTCCTATTCAGGAATAAAACCCACGCAAACATATATAGAACGTGTGTTATGTATTATCAAATTCAATATCATAAGCTGCGTATTCAATAAATAATATTGGAAGCGGTAGTCATATGTGCTCGTAAAAAACTGTGCGAAAAAGTTATGAAAACCCTAAATTACTAAACTAAAGAATTTCAGACATATTTAAAAAATTACCTTCAAGCTCCCGCTTCAACCTCGCTGCGTTAAGTAACAAACTCTTTGAAATTATTATGGTAAAGAAATTTTTACACTTATTAATATATATGCATAATCCGTCGAATTGCTGATAAAACATATAATTCTTTGAAGTTTGGCATCGATTTGTTCATCCAGTCATGAATTGAATAAATGATGCATCTCTGGGTTCTAAAATAATACTAAAGAAAGTCTTCGACGACAAAGGCGAGTATTATCCTACGTAGGGCACCGGAGCAAAGTTAGCCGGGAAACTTGGCCAGGAGGTTTATAAAAAGCACCTTACCGGGTTCTCCGGTTTTACCTTAAATCCATCCGGTTTAAGAGAGGGATAAACACCTTCTACCTGGATCACCTAACCTCCTTTACAAGTAGTTCGGCGTCGGGGTGTGAGAGAGGCGGGCGGCGGGAAGCGGTACGTACGATCTGCATCTGCTGCGTGTGGTCGAGCAGGCTGGCCGTGTCGGCGCCCAGCAGGCGCGCCGCCTTGTCCGCCGAGCGCGACTTGTGCGCCGCGTTGTCGAGCTGCGCACACACACACCGTCGCGCGAGCCGATACCGACGGCGGGCTGATCATGGTATACCGGGCGACGCGAACCGTTCACCGAGCGAGCTTTTACATACGTGTGATCGACGCAATTCCTAAACCATTGGTGAAAAATCGAGATTCGAATAATGACAAATTAATCCAACCCTGGTCAGAGATTTTCCTTCTAATCCCAAATCCAACCTCCTTTGGAGCCTCAATAGCCCGAATTTCTTGACTAAGTAATTCTTGTTCGAGGATAAATTACAGTCCATTCCTCTTCTCGTAGAGTGCATAAAAATTTTGAAAAGTAGATTTTAATTACTGAAACTATCCTCTTATGGAGCCCGCTAAAAGGGCGTTTCAAAAGGCAAATCATTTGGTATACACCTACCTGCTAAGTGGTAAATATGCGAGTATTTAACCTGCCGTCGACCACACGTACTTGTTTCTGTTTATCAGATTGGTCTAACGAAGTTAGTAGGTATACTATGATCAGTGTTCAAGAAGCAGAATGTTAGCAATTTGAAGAGTTTACACGGTACATAAAAGCTTTAACAATACGGTGTAATCTCTTCATAATTTTATGCTAAATCGGGTTTTCTTTAGAAGCATACACCAAAAAAAAAAATTACAAACTAAAATGTCATACACCACTTTGAACTATTAAATAAGTACTACTTTTATACAGCTCGAACAAGATATTTTATAAGACTTAATTTCCTTGTCATAAATTTTTTCTACGTGATGTTTTGAAACATGTTAATTTGTAAGTAAAAGTTAAAAAAGTTGGTATCATAATTTGGGCCTGCGCAAACAAATCTATTTTGGACGCTCGTTTCTTTTTCCTATTTACAAGTACTTTTTTTTATTAGACTCTGCTTACTATTCCAAACTTTTTAAAATGTAGCGTATTCAAATCTTGGTCTTAGATCAATAATATCTAGTGGAAACTGACGTCAAATACGTGTGTGCGCAAGCCTTAATTAAGACGTACTTTATAAATAGTTCGTCAAATTCTTTTGCAGTGTCTATGAACACTATAATTTAGGTTTATTAGTGGACATCTTACACTTGAAATGTAGAAATTGGGGGCAAAAATGATATCTAATCAATTTAAAATTAAATATTTCTGCCATGTACAAACCAAGATCACTATCTTGGTTTGTACATCCATCCATGTAACAGATCAAGTCAATTCGTTGCTCCCGTTTTAAAATAAGAAGAAACAAACACATGAACGGAGTGTTCACACACTCAGTGAAAATACACTTTTACATTTATGATAAAATTAGTTGTTGTTGTAGTTGTTTTAGCTTTCTGGCTTTAGCTAGTGCCAGTTCAGCACAATGCACTTCGCCAATGTCACGTTGAATAGAAGAGCCACACAGGGGAGGTTCAAAAGTAGTATAACGCACATTTACCTACAATCATAGACTTATTATGTCTAGAATACTGATTGAGAATTTGACAAACTATAACACCACGGACTAAAGAAAAAGATAGACACAATTTTCTCCAAAGATATATCAAATAAACTTTTCAAAAGCGTCCAGTTTTGTTCCACAAACGAAAGATACTGGCGATATTAGCAATTCTTTCGATTAAATCTCCACTGTTCGGCAAGTAATCAATTAGCTTGTTAACTGTCCATCTTTTTCTTATAATCTGTGTCTGATACATGCTACACATCTGGAGTCTGCACACAATTTTAATAGCGACATCGAAAGCTCGCTTTGTTATTTTTTAATTAGAAAAAAAAACCTTCAAAAATCGTTCACTGTTACTCAAAACAATTGGGTTTTAAAGTTATAAAAGAAAAACAGGTTTCAATTTAAAGTTCACGTACTCTAAAATTAATTGATTATGTAAATTCGTTGTGTAAATGTTGTAAATTAATAAATAAATACTTATATAATTTATAAGTATATAAAAGTAATAGAGTTTATTTAACAATAGTTCTGTAAATGTACATAGATTATGTAGAAGTCCGTGCCCTTGTTATCAATGACATTTATATGGTCTGTGACGTCATAAGTGACAGTTTTGTATGAAGACATGTTGAATTAGACGTCACAGAATGTAAACCGCGCGAATGCAGCCATCTACTACGTGATACGTTTTGCATCAGTCAGTTCCGTCAGTCGTGAGTGATGAATGACTGACAGGGCAAAGAATGTACCCGAATCATTCATTCTATAAAACTGACGGCAAAACTTACCATGTAAAGAGTAATTGCTTACGATTTAAATGTCATTGAGTATCCTAATGGGCCTCGTGTATCGTAGTGTGCAACTGTGGGCTTTCTGCTTTCTGTAAGGTTAATCTGTGGTAATATTAATACTTAGGTTAATATAAAAATACATAATAATACAATCCAACACACAAAACACACGGATTAGTAAGTGACGCAACACACACACTCACACAAACAACACAAAAGGTGATGTAACAGAGAAGTTGGACAACACATGTGAAAAACAAAACTACCATCATCTTGTTATCATCTCAACACATCGCCTGCCGACGGTTTCCTCTCAGAATGCGTGGTGCGGGTGACAGGTCAATATGATGTAACTTATTTTGTACCATATTCTTATAATCATAAGGATCAAATTATGAAAACAAATTTTTGAAAAAGAATATCTCTCCATAGATTTTACTGGTCTGAAAAGTGGCCGTTCATTGTTTTTAAAAAATGGCGATGATAAAAAACAATTTTTTTCTACAATATTTTAACTAATTTTACAAAAACGATTCACACACGTGTAAATTCATGCACACACAATAAAACACACGGAAATTATGTGAGATAGAATAGATCAACATATTACTTCTACTTATCATGTTGCATTCACAAAATATATCAGACTTGCTGCACACGGTTAATTTCGATCGCGATCCGCATCAAAATCGCAGATTACTTGGTTTAGTTGTTGTTATTTTATTAAATGTATGAGATAATGTAAGTTATATTTGAAGTAACGCAACGGCATTATGATCGCAATTTGAAAATTAATTTGGCTTACATGATAAGTAAAATTGTACATAAAGAAATACATTATAATGGAGAAATATGAATATATACAGATTTTATATTTGATTACGGGTGATATATAAGTCCATAGTGGTACAGTGATGGTTAGGGTCACGACTTTGTGTGCATACCTCACGATGCCAGTGCTAAGTACATTACATGGCTGATTATTTATTATTATTACTTGCGTATAGTTCACAAACTAAATCTCTTCTACTGATCACAGGCGGTTTAAGGACCTTCTGATAATATAACTCGGCAATCCTTACTTTTAACTTCAAGTTCGAAATACAAATCGTTAGTCGATTTATGAATTAAGTATAACGTTCTTTTCAAATCAAAGGCAGCGTAGCGGCAACGCAATAAAGGAAATTGGAATTAATAAATCGACTGTTTAAGTTCATATTTCCATGTCAACATTTTTATCATTCTGACCCGCTGCCGAGATTACACAGAAAGATCTCATCTCAGAGTGAGAAGGGTTTAGGTCGTAGTCCAAATACGATTTGGAAGATTTCACACACCTTTGACAACAGTACGGATAACTTTCAGGAATGCAAGTTTCCGCAAGATGATTTTCTTTACCGTTAAAAATAATAATATTATAATTTAATAGAAGCCTCAATAGCCCAACGGTTAAAGATGCGGACTGCGGACTGAAAGGTCGCAGGTTCGAGCCCCACCCGCACTACTGTCGTACCCACTCCTAGCATAAGCTTTTCGCGTATTTGGAGGGGAGAGGAGAATACAAGTCAAGTTTAGCTTGAATATCCAGATTTGAAGGTTAACTGTCAAATTATAAGTTCCAAATTTCTTTACTGCATTGCCGCGTATAATGTTCATCGTACTAAAATGCTGGATTTTGAACACAACTAAGTTCATGAAATAAAATTGTTGTTCAAAATTCCATCATCCTTTTAACGAAAAAGTTGCGCGAAGCGAGGTTATTTTCAACAGAATCCCAGCAAGTGTTAGTACGTACAATGACGGGTGAAGCAGAAACATTCCCATCAAGTATTTCCACACAAAGTTATAGTCAACTTTGGCGTTAACATTTTGGCACGGTATTTTAATGTAACTTTACAGCATAACTTAAGTTGGCTTCAGTATATTTAGCGCCAAACTATCTTCATTTTGCATTCAAATTGCAAATAATTCCGTTTAGAAGCGTAAATACGCGATCTGCTAGATTTGAGACCAGATTTATAAATATGTGGTCAATATATCAACAGCAATCATATACCCTTTTTTAGATTTTCATGTAATATTATAAAATAAAATGTACGTAATCTAAATTCCCACAACATAGCATTCGATAAGTCTCAGTCGAAGCTGAATAATACAAGCATTTCAAAGAAGCAGCCACATTAACTTAAAAGTCAGAAGAGTGCCATCTTCTAGGATCCAGAATTTAGTGAATCAGAAGGGGGCGCCTTCTGGCCTTCTACACAACGTAAGACTGCAGAGTTATCGAGTGACTCACAAACATACCACGTTAATGGTGCGGCAGGCGGCATGCATAGCGTGGCTTACCTCGGTGATCTGCTAGCGCGGACGTACAGCCGACTTTCGTCCCTGCCACTATCGAGATTCGGGCGAGAATTGTTTGAGAATTTATGAAATATTTAAAAAAGTTTCAAGGGCGGCGATTAACACTTAACATGAGGTGACCCGCCTGCTCGTTTACTCGCTATTTATAAGAAAAGACAGATCGGTGCATCGAAAAGGATTTTCCCAGAACCATTAAAAAGCCACGTTCTCATGCCTTTTAGATACAAAAATTTGATTAATCTTATTTGCTAATTTTAATTTTTAGCTTGCGTTTCTTAGTGCGACATTAAACCTACAGCTAATGACAAAAAATATACATAAATCATTTGACACTGCGTCGAATCTCGATTTAGTGGCAGAAGTTTCGGAGCTATGGTGCCATGTGCATACATACCATCACAGGTGGAGTGGAACACGCTCACAGACGGATACGGTTAATACACGGGACAATCGGAGACCTTCTGACGTCATAACGATAGTATAGACAACATAGTGCGGCGTTCGGACGACGCGGACCCGGTAGTGTTAGTGTAAGTGGTCCCAATATCCCACATTTGATTCATTATGATAACAGTTTAACGACAAACGCCTGGTTCCTATATTCAGTATATCTCCAGTCTATCGATGAAAAACGTCGTTAGAAAGTAATATAGATTGTAGAACTGTCCTGTGTGTACATCCTACTTAATATTATAAATGCAAAAGTTTGGATATATGGATCAGGCCGCAACGACTGAGCCGAGTCGCCTGAAATTTGGCACAGAGATAGATTATAGTTTGGAATAACACATAAATTACTTTTTATTCAGGAAAATGGAGGAGTTCCCGCGGGAATTAAAAACCTCAATTCAGTGAACGAGGTCGCGGGCATCATTTAATTGAAAATATTTGCCGAAATCGGATAGCGGGTGATCTATGGAGTAGACTATTTTGGAAAATTGTATCTGTCTATTTGAACACTAACACTAAAAACTACATAAAAGACGAATTTTCAAGGGGTTTTGAAAAGTAACTAGAGCAATATAAGCCAAGATAAGCATCGAGCAACTTATCGACAGCTTACAGAGAGACTGTATATAGGAATCAGTCGAAAATGACACATCCCATTAACGAGTAAATTAGGTAATAATTAATTGTTTTTATGTAGAGTGAAATGTTGCATGTTTGGCGTATGTAACTTGTTATTGTGAAACTGAACAAGATTTTCATTTAATTTTTTTTAATGTATCCATCCTCACTCGATACTTTTTTATTTTGATTGGTTTCTGTCATGTTATTCATCGTGTACAGTATTAAGAACCGATTTCACAAACGTCGAGTGACGGTTGAGGAATAAATTGCGCGTTCTGACAGTTTTGTATTGGAAATCTGCCAAAATATCAAAATGATCGGGCAAGACTTATTTTACGTCGGTGAAATCGGTTCTTACATCTTTTCAAGTTAACTAAACAACGTGGCTAGTTTTGCTGTACACAATCACTAAACTAAATTAAATCGAGAGGTCTAAATCTAATTGCTATCCCTTTCACAATACTCCCTGAAGAACAGGATAGCGCTGGGTTCAACCTGTCAATTTAATTTACAGATCGTCTAAAACAGAATTAGCCCGATGTGTTACTTCTGTCTGTGTGTGTGTATGTGCGTGTGTGTGTATGTGCGTGTGTGTGTGTGCACGTGTACAGTGTCTATGCGCCTCACCTCGGCGGGCGCGCGAAGCAGCGCGCGCAGCGTGGAGGCAAGGTGCGGCAGCAGCTTGGCGCGGGGGGCTTCGGCCGCGCCCAGCGGGCCGCGCACCAGCTCCAGCAGCGCGTGCAGCCGCTGGTTGGACAGCCGCCCCAGCGGCAGCGCCTCCAGCGCCCACACGATGTACTCGCTGCGGACAGGGACGACACTGGAGCGGACTGGGCGCGGACTCGCCGAGGCAAGGACTGAGCGAGCACAGTTCAAAAAGGCTCATTCGCAGGAAACGGTGCGGGGTAATTAAGGACTCCGTTTAACTCGCAGTGTAGCTACGGATCGATCTCGGAAAATTAGTGCCCGCAGGATTTTTAAAAACTAAATCCACGTGGATGAAGCCGCGAGCATCGGCTAGTCGATTTATGCAAAAAATTTAGTTGCAGTGTTACCAAAACATTTAAATAGAATGTGCAGGGCGTTGAAACTAGATGACGCTAACTGTATGTTGGCAAATTGTAGTTCACGCTAATATGGAACTGGTTAAAAACTTATTACAACAGGCAGCCGTGGCCTTCGTTCAGCGCGCGCGGCGGGTCGGCGCGGCGGGTCGGCGTGGCGGGTCGGCGTGGCGGGTCGGAGTTGCGGGTCGCCGCGGCGGGTCGGCGCGGCGGGACAGGGTACCTGAGCTGCGCGTCGGGGTAGATCTTGATCATGTGCGGCACGGCGTGCGGCAGGTACTTGAGCGCCGAGCCCTGGCACGTGAGCGCGTGGTCGCCGCAGCGCATCAGCCACACCAGCGCCTCCAGCAGGTTCTGCGACAACACCGGCACGGTCACGGGCGGAGGACAGCGGGACGCGTCCTGCTTCATTGCAGGGGATTCCGGAGCGATCCAGTGTGGAGCCGGACCGATGGACTCACGCGACACGCGCGCACGGCGCCCACTCGCAGAAACAAATCCCAGGGTGAAGAAAGAAGAACAATAACGCCCGAGAATTCCCGACTAGTTTAACTCACCCACGGACGTCGTGTGAACATTCAAATGGAAGAGAAATTAATAATTATTTAAACAGCGAAATTCTCTTTTGAGATAAATTTTTGAGTAACTAATCTAATAAATAAATAAAAACCAATTTAATTTTGGGGGTAAAATGAGCCGTATACTGCTGGCCGTGCGGGTGACGCTACCTGCAGCTGCGGGCAGTAGGCGGGCTCGTCGGCGCCGCTCGGCGCGCCGTCGCTGAGCGTGGTGGCGCGCGAGCCGAGCGCGGCGCGCAGCTGGCGGGAGCGCACCAGCACCCGCGCCAGGCTCTCCAGGCACTTCATGCACTGCAGCAGCCTCTTCGACGCCACCTCCCCCTGCTCCGCCGAGCGGATCGTCCACACCATGATCGATATTAGCTTTCTGCGAACGACGGTTAATGGAAACTTTAGATGGTTCGCGAGGTCGGCCGTAGGAGTTAATGAAAGACATTGTACAAGGAATGCGGTATCATCTATTTTTCCTTAGATATTTTAAAAGGCTTTCTCGCAGAAAGGCGTAAACGACGCGCTAAGCGATGCGCACAGGACGTCATCATCGCACTGACGATGAAAACGTGCTACGGTCTACGAGTCAAAACCTAACTTAAGAAGGTTTTGTTCAATTGTTTGCAAGGGTCGACTCACTCGTACGCCAGCGCGTCGCAGAAGCTGCGCTCCACGTAGACGGCCAGCACGGGCTGGAAGTGCTGGTACTTGTGGTCGGCCACCAGCGCGATAACCTGCAGCAGGCAGTCCAGCACCAGCACGGCGTAGCTGCGCTCGCTGTACTCCTGCTCCTCTTCGTCGATCTGATGGATCACATACGTTTCGCTAAAAGGTCAGAACTCCGAACAACATCAAAAGCAACACGTGAGCAATACAGGAACCTCGTCACACGACTGGTATTCCCCTTTCCCCAAAAAATAGCCGCTCTATTTTAGCTTGTCCTAGGATTTGGAACGAGAATAATACAGTGGAATGCAAAACTTTCTCAGAAGGATATGGGGAGTGGTTGGATTGGTTCCGGTGGTCCCATTACCTTGAGGTTTGAAGCTCAAGATGATGTGATCAGAACACAAGCAAGATGGTTACGAAAACCAATCCAAGGGAGAAAAGAAGTAAGGAAATATAGTGCAAAAAGAGGGGAGATTATAACCGACAATCTTTCGAATTTTCGGAAGGTTAACACTCGGCAGCTCTCTGATCCCGATGCATATTCTACTCGCAACACGTAACGAGACACCGGAACACGTACTGCGATGGTGAATTTCCTGAAGTCCTCGCTGACTTGGATAGCCTGTGTAGCAGGCCTGCTGTCGTCAGCGTTTTGTAAAATGGCTTTGGTTAGACGGCAGTAGCACACACCGGCCAGTTGTCCCTTGCCCGCCGCGTGCGATAGTTCTCTCGTAAACATTGTAAATTGTAATTGGCCTAACTAATTAAATTCCTAAAGTCACTGTGTGAGTTGTCATTTACTGTAACCTTGATAGGGGAACACCGCGCTACTAGGAGATTCATGGGGGTTCTGCATTTAACCTTAACCACAAGAACATCCAAACTGGTGACCCGTCGACGCGTAGTGATCACCGAGCAAAGCTATCAAGGTTACACGTGTAAACTAAATTAGTGTCATCGTGCCTTGGAGCGGCGTGTGCAAAAGGGGCAACTCAGCAACTCACGGTGGACAGTGCATTTAAGTAAATTAATAGAGTGTAAAGTTCGCATAGACTTTTGAAATATGGCCCAACCAGCGACTGTACTTAAACTGGAAGATTCAGGGTTAGCGTCCATATCCCTTGCATCAAAAATCCCTGAATTCTGGACAGACCAGCCGAGAGTCTGGTTCATACAACTAGAAGCAATATTGGCACCACAAAAACTGGGAGATGAAGCGAAATACAACTTGGTGGTAGCTAATTTGGGTAAAGAAGTTATTCAGCAAGTGACGGATATCCTGGTCAGCCCACCGGAAGAGCATAAGTACAAGGTACTCAAAAACAGGCTACTGGAGATTTATGAAGAGTCCGAGAATAGGCAAATTCAGAAGCTGATAAGCGAAATGGAACTGGGAGACCAGAAGCCCAGCCACCTGCTCAGGAAAATGCAAGATCTCGCAAGAGGAAAAATAAGTGATGACACGTTAAACGTCTTGTGGCAGAAATTGTTACCGGCAGCTGCCCGCGGAGTGTTAGCCGCCACGGAGGATAAAAGCCTGGACCGGCTAGCGGCGATAGCCGACAAAATTATGGAAAGCTTAAGGCCTCAACCCGTCGCAGAAGTGGTGAAGGTAGACACAGCGTCAAGCACTACAGCGATGTTGGCAGAGATAGCTAAACTCAGCGCGAGGATAGACCAGATGGGTCGTTCAAGGTCCAGTTGGCGAGGCAGACAAGGTCGCGGAAGGTTCCGCGGTCGTTCCCGTTCCCGCGAGAGAAGCAATAGCAGGTCCAGACGGACACCGGATAGCCCAGACTGGCTCTGCGTATACCATTTCAGGTACCGGGAAAAGGCAAACCGTTGTGAGCAGCCGTGCAGCTGGAGGAAAAATCAGGAAAACTAATTAAGATGCAGGTAGAACCGGTGGGTACCTGCGTCGAATTAGGAAACCACCGCTTATGCGTTACAGACAAGGAAAATGGCATGCGATTTTTAATTGATACAGGAGCAAATATTTCAGTGCTACCTAAGACTTATAGAACCTTGCGTAATAGTGCAGTGAGCGATAAGTATAAACTTTATGCCGCGAACGGAAGTGAAATACAGACATACGGAACACAAACTTTAGTGTTAAATTTAAGATTGCGCCGTGCTTTTAAATGGACTTTTGTGATAGCCGACGTTAAGCAACCTATTTTAGGAGCGGATTTTTTGTCTAAGTATAATTTGTTAGTAGATTTAAGGAACAAGCGACTAGTAGATCAAGAAACAAACTTACACGTCGTTTCTACAATTGTAAATTCGCAACATGAGTCGATTTTTACTATAGCCGAGTCTCATCCTTGTTATCCCCTTCTAAGTAGGTTTCCGGAATTAACTAAACCGGTGACTTTCAAAGAGCCACCTCAGCACAGCGTGAGACACCACATCGAGACTACGGGTCCGCCAGTGCATGCGCGCCCGAGACCGTTGCCACCAGACCGATTTAAAAAGGTAAGAGAAGAATTCCGCCTTATGCAGGAAATGGGTATTTGCCGCCCGTCTAAGAGTGCATGGGCTAGTCCGCTACATGTCGTACCAAAAAAAGACGGAAATATAAGGCCGTGCGGAGACTACAGAGCCCTAAATGCCATTACTAAACCCGACAGGTACCCAATTCCTCACATAAAAGATTTTACATTTATTTTAGCCGATAAGAAAGTGTTCAGTAGGATTGACATCAACAGGGCGTATCACTTTATTCCGATAGCAAAGGAAGACGTAGAAAAAACAGCGATTATAACAAGTTTTGGTTTATTTGAATTTCCATGTATGTCTTTCGGTTTGAGAAACGCAGCGCAGACGTTCCAGCGTTTTATGAATAATTGTGTTTTACAGGATTTAGAGGCAAATTTCCAACAAAATAATCCTGAATACGCGGAATATAAACCGGAATTCGTTTTCTCGTATTTAGACGATTTAATTGTAGCAAGCGAAAATAGTAGTCTGCACGAAAAACATTTAGAGGCCGTTTTTGAAAGATTGCAGCAAGTAGGCTTAACTATTAACTTAGTGAAGTGTGCGTTTTCACAGGAAAAAGTTGAGTTTCTGGGTCATGAGGTCTCAGCCAATGGCTTAAGACCACTGCCAAGCAAGGTCCAAGCCATTGTAGACTTTCCCAGACCAAAAACGGTAGAAGAACTTCGTAGATTTCTTGGCATGGTAAACTTCTATAGAAGTCATTTGCGTCATGCAGCTCAGTATCAGGCAGAATTAAATAATTATCTTCACGGGGCAAAGAAACGTGACAAAAGTAATATTGTGTGGACAGAAAGTGCTGTTCAAGCGTTCGAACAATGTAAGTTGAGTTTACAGAACGCTGCATTGCTAGCGTATCCGATTTCAGGTCAGGCGCTTGCCATTATGGCAGACGCATCAAATAGTTGCGTCGGGGGAACGTTACAACAACAAGTGAATAACGAATGGGTACCATTAGGTTATTTTTCAAAGAAATTGACTGACGCTCAACAAAAGTACAGTACCTACGACAGGGAGTTACTTTCGCTTTATTTGTCAGTGCAATATTTTAGGAACATGTTCGAAGGTAGGGATCTCATTTTGTATACGGATCATAAACCGTTGACGTTCGCTTTTAAAAAGCTAGGAAGTAGCAAGGAAACGCCTAGGAGAACCCGTCAATTGTTATTTATAAGTGAGTTCACGACGGATATTCGTTATATGAAAGGCGAAGAAAACGCGCCCGCAGACGCGTTATCGCGAGTCGAAGCGATTTCGTGCCCGTCAGTACTTGATTTCGCTGAAGTGGCACAGGCCCAAGCGAACGATAAACAGCTCGCAGAAACGATTGCAGCAGGAAACGGTAATACGAAACTTATAAAGATAAACCTACCTAACGTACCTACAGCGATTGTTTGTCACTTACGGGGCGATAAGGCCAGACCGTACCTACCGGAACAGTTTAGGCGTACTGCATACGAGGCTATTCACAACCTTAGCCACCCAGGCATTAGAACAACGAGAAAAATGGTAACTAATAATTATTTTTGGCCTGGAATGAATAAATATATAGGTATTTGGGCTAGGTCGTGCATAGAGTGTCAAAAAGCAAAGGTTCAGAGACACACCATGTCACCACTAGGACAGTTCGCAAAGGTAGATAGGATGTGTCATGTACATATAGATATTACTGGTCCCTTTAGCACCTCTGAGGAAGGATATAGATATTGCCTCACGATGATTGATAGACAAACCGGATGGCCGGAAGCATTTCCTATTAAGGACATTTGTGCGAAAACTATAGCTAAACTCGTGTATGAAATGTGGGTCTGTAAGTATGGAATTTTTGGCAGACTGAGCTCAGATCAGGGTCGTCAATTCGAAAGTAGTCTCTTTAGCCACCTAATGAAATATTTAGGCGTCCATAAGTTCAGGACGACACCATACCATCCACAAAGTAACGGTGCCATAGAGTGTTGGCATCGTACTTTTAAGGCCGCCTTAATGGCGAGGTTAACGGACAACAGGTCCTGGGTTGACGAAATGCACACCGTTATGCTGGGACTGCGTGCAGCGCCGCGCAGCGACACCGGGGTAAGTGCCGCCGAGCTAACCTTTGGGCGAACTCTGAGGCTCCCCGGAGAGTTTTTCGAACCATCAGACAGTAAGATAACGGACGGTGAAGAATATCTAAGGCAGTTGAAACAGGTAATTACTAGCTTAAGACCCAGACCCAATACCCAACGAGACTCCCGGACTATTTTTGTACATCCGGCATTAAAGGATTGTAAAAAAGTTTTTGTAAGAAATGATGTGATGAGGAAGTGTCTGCAACCCCCTTATGACGGTCCGTATGACGTCATAAAGCGGTTTGAAAAAGGGTACGTTGTACAGTTACCCAACCGACAGTCACTTATCTCTATCGACAGGTTAAAACCAGCGTTTGTCCTGGATGTCAAAAATCCACGACAAACGCCGGGTGAAACAGTAGTTAATAAATCAAGTAGTGTTAGCAACGACGACATTTTGCCGACTCCGCCGATTACTCGTACGACGCGCAGTGGCCGGGTCAGCAAAATGCCCGTAAGATTTAAGTAGAACGCTAAGTGTAGCAAATAAGCATAGTTATGTACTTATTGTGAAATGACCCCGATCCGCAGTTTTGCATTAGAAGATAAAAGTAGATTTTATTATTTCGAGAAACATCTTGTTCATTCCACATTCAGTCACCAGTCATTGAATATGGGTAAACAGCAGAGTAAAACTAATACGGTCGAAGAACAAGTCATCATAGCACAGAATGGATCGACTGGAAACCAGGAATTAGAAAGCAGCATAAGATTATTCGGGAATATTTCAATTGGCATTGTAGCACTGCTATCGCTTATTATACTGTATTGGATATTGCGTAAGTGTAACCAACATTCGAAAAGTTGGGTGCGACGACAATTGGACGGCGCGGGCTTAGCAACAGGGCTCACCGCAGCGACCCCGCCGCCTCCTGCACAGGTTGTGGTGACGTCAGCGAACGTAGTGTAATGTGATAGTGCATGTGTCGAAAGTGAAACGAACAAAGTAATGACGTTATAAGGGCGAGTACATTTAAGTAAGCTGAAGCGGATCTGGATCATTAGATAATAGGGTTGTCAAAAATGAAAGAATTGGATTAATTGTCAAAATTTTTTTATTGTGTGTACTTAGACTAAGATTTTTGTCATTTTTTGTTAATTTTTATGAGATAAAAATTTGGGGCGGTGTGATGTAGCAGGCCTGCTGTCGTCAGCGTTTTGTAAAATGGCTTTGGTTAGACGGCAGTAGCACACACCGGCCAGTTGTCCCTTGCCCGCCGCGTGCGATAGTTCTCTCGTAAACATTGTAAATTGTAATTGGCCTAACTAATTAAATTCCTAAAGTCACTGTGTGAGTTGTCATTTACTGTAACCTTGATAGGGGAACACCGCGCTACTAGGAGATTCATGGGGGTTCTGCATTTAACCTTAACCACAAGAACATCCAAAGCCTGCTTGAAATCGGTGAGCTCCGTTGGATAGTTACTCAGCGAGGAGCTACACTAGTAGATTCATGCACAATGTGCGGACAACCCTCCTCCTATGGCCCCTTCAATCTCTCGGTTGTGGCCGAAACTACGGGAGTACTTGCTTTTGGCGTTTCTAGATGCAATCATGACTCCCTACAAGTTCTTTTTACTCTACTTCTTGTCCCTGTGCATCACTCTCCCTTTTCTGGGGCAAACGATATTATCGATATAACGATTAGACCAAAAAGTGCCTCGCGGTTCCGATCCGAACATGAACTTCCAGGCCACGCTCACGGCACCAAGTTGTTTCGCCTCGTCTACTACTGGCACGCCAACTCCCGTAGTTTGCAGAGGCCTTCCTCCGATGAGACGAGGTCGTAGTAGTAAATTGGGCCTACTTCCCCGCGAACAACTCCGTTCAGCAGATTGCGCCGGAGATCCCCGTACGGCTAAACTTAGCAGAGAATATAAATTATACCTGCGTGAGGATGCTGAAGAGCGCGTCGAGGATGTCCTGCAGGAATTTGACCAGCTCGTCGTTGGGCACGCGCTGCAGCCGCATCAGCGCCTCCCGCAGGGTGTCCTCCGCGTGGTGGGTGCTCCACTTCAGCACGCCCAGGATCTCCTCTGCAAATTAGCAAGATACGACCGATCGAAATCGCAGCAGGACGACGCGGAAAAGGCTTTTTTGGCTTTTCCGACACTCGAGGGCGCCCGAGCTCTGCCTCAAAGCTCGAAGTATAAATTTTACAAAATGCCTAGTTAGTCTCGTCAGTTCCGTTCACTGACCGCGCTGGGTGAGCTTGGTGGAGCACAGGCGCGTGGCGACGAGCAGCGAGTCGCGGTGCAGCAGCGCCAGCGGGCCGCGCGTGAGGCCGCGGTCGCAGCCGGCCGGCAGCTCGTCGCGGCGCGAGGGCAGCCCCAGGCACGCCGCCGCCGCCTCCGCCTCCACGTCCGCGCCCGCCGCGCGCTTGTGCTCGATCTGCGAACGGGCAGGCCGATCAAGAGCAGAAGCCGTGTTTGAAGTTTGAACGCCTGAACCTCTGGCACTTATTCTATTTGGGTAAATATGACTTGAACGACTATTTGTGTTATCTTTCTTTTCACATGGACCGATGAAAAGTGTGGCACGTCGGATCGACGATACAAAGAGGGTGTTGAGCGACGCCAGGGTAGAGAATGGAACCGCATTCAAAAATTCATCATTAGAAAAGACTTTTGTCCAACGGTGAATGTCAGCAGGCTGTGGTGATGGGAATATTTTTCTTTATCGATCGACAGACATCCATCGCTTGACAAAAGTCTCTTACGTGGACTTCTATGTCTCGGTCTCGCATCGCCTGTATCCAGCGGCAACACCCCGGCAACCATCAGTTCGTGGAACCGAGTGCGATGATGATGGTTGTAACTTGCCTTGTAGACGGCGAGGTTGTGCTGCGTGTCGGGAGTGGTGGTGCCTTCCTTCTGCATCAGCCTGAGGTAGGACAACGCGAAGTGCTTCTCCGCGCGGTCTTTAGCCTCGTTGGAGCTGCGATGGCGGAACAGAAACACGATGTGGGCCTCCTTGAACTCGTCGATGTTCAGACACACCTGAAGACAAGTTATTTTACATAATATATTAATTAACCATTAAACAAAGGGAAGATAATTTAGGTGGTGAGCAGATTACCTTGAACACCTCCTGCCAGCGCGGGCGGTCCTCGTGGTAGTACACCACGGACGTGTACTCGTTGACGAGCGGCACGCCCGCGCCCACCGAGATCACGCCCTGCACACACAATACAACTTTGTTCGGTACCTACGATATCAATTTGTAGTCATTTCCTAAAGCCTCACAGTTTAGGTAGGCAGCATCAGGATTGAGGAGCTAGGACTAAGAGCTTCATGTCACACTCTATGCTCTGTTACTACGATCCGCCAACAACGCTGTGATTTCCAGTGCGTTCTATCTATAGGTTGCTCTCGTTTTCCTGCGGATCTTCTCATTTCTGAACTCGCAGCACTACTCTACTCCATACCGACTATAGCTCTCTCCATCACCCATCGAGTGACTCTGAGCCTCCTTTATGAGGCTCATCGTTAGCGGCCATGTTTCGAATCCAAAAGTCCCTGACGACACACACCGTTCGAAAACTTAAATGTTCAGGCACTGAGGAAATTTGGGCGAAAAGACATTTCGAAGCTCCCTTAACGCTGCCAAAACACCGGCACTTTTCCCTCATACAAGTCGCCGGGCAGGATCACTTCGGGGAAGCCCATCCTGCGCGTGTGTAACCACATACCGGCACAGTCTGTCCGTTCTTGTCCACGACCCGCGCCACCAGCTCGATGTTCCGCTCGGAGGACTTGCCGCCGCCCTTGGAGAAGACGCCGCTGCACAGCGTCACGTACAGGTCGTTGCGCGCGTCGCCGGGCAGGATCACTTCGGGGAAGCCCATCTTGCGCGCGAACGCCATGTTCCCGACCACTATGTGGGGATTCTCTTGCCTAATCTGAAAAAGAATATGGCTTCACTTCTTTACCAACCGATAGGTTCCCTCTGCTCGAGATAGGTGTTTTACATAGCCTGCTACGATTCTCGATCTTGCGCCACTCGCATACCCACGCTGCGCCCTACACTGCGCGGTCGCATTTCCAGCCCCTTGGGACCCCAACGTCCATTTGCCACTTCATCTTGGCGACTCGATGAGTTATACCGTTGACTTTGGTTCTCCTACGAATCTCCTCATTTCTGATTCGATTTCGCAAGATCCCCCTCGTATAGCTCCCGAGGCCCACAGTAGGCGCCGGTGTTTCGAACGGTGATGCTTGCCTGCTTCAGGTCCCCTTCCACCATCTGCAGGAACACCCAGAGGCCCTGCGACTGCTTCTGGTCCTTGAGCTCGCGGTTCGCGATCACCTTCTTCAGCAGGGAGTCCATGTTCTCCTTTTCACATCTGAAACGGATGAAATGATCAATCTGATCGAGCGAACCGTAATCTCTCGAATCTACTTGTATGTTTATTTTGACGGAACGGGGGAATATTAGTCGAGAGTTCAGGATGGAGTTAGAAGTTGGAATCTCAAGATATATTCCTCCCTCACCGGCCATTTTAAACGCGTCTGTTCCGTCCACGTCACGTCATTGACGGATTAAACCGCGCCCTACTGTGGGTACAACCGCGTGCCTTAAAAGAAATAAGAAATGAATTGAAAAAAATGTGCGATCTAGCAAGTTGTCGCTTACGCGTAAAACGGCAGCTGTATCTCCTTGTCGGAGTTGTCGGCGGCGAGGTACTGCGTGATGTCGGCGCACGCCACGCCGCACGGCCGCCGCATGCCGCCCGCCCCGCACGCCGCGCCCGCCCCGCCCGCGGCGAGCGGCGAGCTGGCGCTTATCGTGCTGCGTCTGGGATGGTGCGGGTGACGGGACAATACAACGTAACTTATTTTGTAACATATTGTTGAAATCAGGCGAAAAAAGATTTTCTGAAAAAGAATCGTCTCGTATACTCATATAAATGTTAATGTCAAATGTCATGCAACAAATCAGTACATCACAATCGGTGCCCAACGTTGAGGTTTGATCGACACGTCTCGACATGGCGCAGTCGGTAGGATCCGAACCTGTGCTCCCAAAGGGAATCTGATTTCCCACTGTTGGCTTTCTTAAATAAACAGTAAAACAATAAAAAACATGTGAATTCTAAGTTCATACTTAATCGTCGGTATAAACTAAGAACAGTTGATGAACTGTAATTGAAGTGAAATGTAAGGAAAGTATCAATGGAATCGAGAACACGAGTGGCACAGGATCGTGTTCTGCTGCGATCCTCGCGAGGCCCGTGTCGCGATGTGGTCGTTTATCGTCGAGATCGGCAGCATTAAGTTAAGATGATAACGATTTGAAAGCTTTTTGTATGAGTTTATTTGAATAAAAAAAATATTCTACTCTATTTTAACAAAAGCTAGAGTTAGAAAAAGTTTGGTACCTGTGATCCACATTCTGGGGTTCCATGGAGCCTATCCTCACGATGTGGCACACGAGGAATATTTTCTCCTTCTTTATGTCGCTGCCCAGATCCTGGAATCGAAAATCTTTTAAGTTACGGATTCATCAAATCGTCAATATTAATTTTAAATATCAAATTGAAATGCCAGGAAAGTACGCGTCGAACGTAAGTGCCAGGAGAGTGTTTGGAAGAGAGTTGGAGTTAGGCGCACTCACGGTGAACACGGTGGAGGGCGCGGTGAACAGCTCGGCGGCGCCCAGGTGGCCGGGCGGCCAGCGCAGCTGCACGCTCTCCGTCAGCTTGTTGCCGGCCGAGTCGTGCAGCGCCAGCGACAGCTCGGCCGTGTCGCTGAGGCGGCACACGAAGTTCTTGATGTTCACCACGACCGTGTACGTGCGCACCGTGGGCGTCTGGCTCGTGGGCCGGCTCGTGGGCGTGGTCTCCTGCACCACACCAAGGATTCTAAACCAACGTTCCCTAATTTTTACGAGCTACCTAAAATGATTTAGATGACGCTTTCTGTCAATGTAATTTTCATGAACTTTTAGGCAACATCTGAAGGTGAAAATGACATTGGGTAAGGGATTGCATTTAGGGGCTACCTACGTAAAGATTCCTACTTAGGGGATGATTTAGGTAAGATTGATGAAAACGAGCATTAGTCACACAAAAGATAATTTACTCAATCGGCAAATGTGAAAACGAAATAAATTCGTGATTCCTCAACTACGCCTCAAGAAAGTCCGTAAGTCTTTTGTGGGGACGGGCATTGAATCTCGTAATTTTTCTTAGATGTTTCTTAATAAATTGCTAGCCAGAGCTACCGTCTAGTCGTAATAACCATGTTCTTATCGATCCTCGAGTTGGCCTCGTCGTGCAGCGCGTTGAGGCGGAACGTGGAGGTGGTGAGCGGGTCCACCAGCTGCCCGCTGACGCCGCGCACCGCCAGCTCCATGCCCAGCGTCCTGGAACACGACTTGCAAACTAGCATCCGGGTCGAAGGTGCTGCGAGGGATCCAGGTCGAGGGGGCTGCGAGGGATTCAGTGCTCAAGGGCTTTAGGAAAAAGTGGATACGATCCTGAACAACTGCTGGTTGATTCCGGAAAAGCTGATCATTGCTAGTGTCAATTGCGGGGATTGGCTGAGTGGATGGCGTCCTTGCCGTAGTAGCAGTCGTAATTGTCACTCTGTAGCAACCATTTTTAGACAAATCCGCAGGTTTACACTGAGGACTTATTTTACTATTGCTGCAAAATATTTAACCGGCGAATAAACTAAGCATTGAAAAGTTTCGAGTTAATGTTAAAATTTGCGTTCATATAAAGTAATTTTTAGTCAGGAAATTGCTTATAAAGTATTCGGTTAACTTTGAAAATCTTTCTGAAGCAGCAGTGATCCCTTCGGTTCTCGTGTGAGGGATTACGGCTGCGACTCCCGGCGGGCAAATGGTGACAGGACCCGCCACCACCCATGGCCCCTCCAACTTCGCGATTATATGGGCCGAAGCTTTGGGAGAGCCCCCGGTACTTGCTCTTGGCGTTTTTCCCGGGACGCTTTCTTGACTCCCTACAAGTTATTTTTAAATTTCCATATGGTGAAAGATAAAGATATTTTTATTTGCTCGAACATGGGTACAAAACAAGAAGCTGATATAACTAGGCGATAGTCTCTGGTACCTGTTCCCCTTGTCGATGGTGAAGACGGAGGTGCGCGCCACGCGGCGCAGCAGGTCCTGCGGCAGCGCGCCCGACGCGGCCTGCGCGCGCAGCTCCAGCAGCGCGCGCATGCTCACTTCCATGATTGATATGAGGCGATAGTCTCTGGTACCTGTTCCCCTTGTCGATGGTGAAGACGGCGGTGCGCGCCACGCGGCGCAGCAGGTCCTGCGGCAGCGCGCCCGACGCGGCCTGCGCGCGCAGCTCCAGCAGCGCGCGCATGCTCACTTCCATGATTGATATGAGGCGATAGTCTCTGGTACCTGTTCCCCTTGTCGATGGTGAAGACGGCGGTGCGCGCCACGCGGCGCAGCAGGTCCTGCGGCAGCGCGCCCGACGCGGCCTGCGCGCGCAGCTCCAGCAGCGCGCGCATGCTCACTTCCATGATTGATATGAGGCGATAGTCTCTGGTACCTGTTCCCCTTGTCGATGGTGAAGACGGCGGTGCGCGCCACGCGGCGCAGCAGGTCCTGCGGCAGAGCGCCCGACGCGGCCTGCGCGCGCAGCTCCAGCAGCGCGCGCATGCTCACTTCCATGATTGATATGAGGCGATAGTCTCTGGTACCTGTTCCCCTTGTCGATGGTGAAGACGGCGGTGCGCGCCACGCGGCGCAGCAGGTCCTGCGGCAGCGCGCCCGACGCGGCCTGCGCGCGCAGCTCCAGCAGCGCGCGCATGCTCACTTCCATGATTGATATGAGGCGATAGTCTCTGGTACCTGTTCCCCTTGTCGATGGTGAAGACGGCGGTGCGCGCCACGCGGCGCAGCAGGTCCTGCGGCAGCGCGCCCGACGCGGCCTGCGCGCGCAGCTCCAGCAGCGCGCGCATGCTCACTTCCATGATTGATATGAGGCGATAGTCTCTGGTACCTGTTCCCCTTGTCGATGGTGAAGACGGCGGTGCGCGCCACGCGGCGCAGCAGGTCCTGCGGCAGCGCGCCCGACGCGGCCTGCGCGCGCAGCTCCAGCAGCGCGCGCATGCTCACTTCCATGATTGATATGAGGCGATAGTCTCTGGTACCTGTTCCCCTTGTCGATGGTGAAGACGGCGGTGCGCGCCACGCGGCGCAGCAGGTCCTGCGGCAGCGCGCCCGACGCGGCCTGCGCGCGCAGCTCCAGCAGCGCGCGCATGCTCACTTCCATGATTGATATGAGGCGATAGTCTCTGGTACCTGTTCCCCTTGTCGATGGTGAAGACGGCGGTGCGCGCCACGCGGCGCAGCAGGTCCTGCGGCAGCGCGCCCGACGCGGCCTGCGCGCGCAGCTCCAGCAGCGCGCGCATGCTCACTTCCATGATTGATATGAGGCGATAGTCTCTGGTACCTGTTCCCCTTGTCGATGGTGAAGACGGCGGTGCGCGCCACGCGGCGCAGCAGGTCCTGCGGCAGCGCGCCCGACGCGGCCTGCGCGCGCAGCTCCAGCAGCGCGCGCATGCTCACTTCCATGATTGATATGAGGCGATAGTCTCTGGTACCTGTTCCCCTTGTCGATGGTGAAGACGGCGGTGCGCGCCACGCGGCGCAGCAGGTCCTGCGGCAGCGCGCCCGACGCGGCCTGCGCGCGCAGCTCCAGCAGCGCGCGCATGCTCACTTCCATGATTGATATGAGGCGATAGTCTCTGGTACCTGTTCCCCTTGTCGATGGTGAAGACGGCGGTGCGCGCCACGCGGCGCAGCAGGTCCTGCGGCAGCGCGCCCGACGCGGCCTGCGCGCGCAGCTCCAGCAGCGCGCGCATGCTCACTTCCATGATTGATATGAGGCGATAGTCTCTGGTACCTGTTCCCCTTGTCGATGGTGAAGACGGCGGTGCGCGCCACGCGGCGCAGCAGGTCCTGCGGCAGCGCGCCCGACGCGGCCTGCGCGCGCAGCTCCAGCAGCGCGCGCATGCTCACTTCCATGATTGATATGAGGCGATAGTCTCTGGTACCTGTTCCCCTTGTCGATGGTGAAGACGGCGGTGCGCGCCACGCGGCGCAGCAGGTCCTGCGGCAGCGCGCCCGACGCGGCCTGCGCGCGCAGCTCCAGCAGCGCGCGCATGCTCACTTCCATGATTGATATGAGGCGATAGTCTCTGGTACCTGTTCCCCTTGTCGATGGTGAAGACGGCGGTGCGCGCCACGCGGCGCAGCAGGTCCTGCGGCAGCGCGCCCGACGCGGCCTGCGCGCGCAGCTCCAGCAGCGCGCGCATGCTCACTTCCATGATTGATATGAGGCGATAGTCTCTGGTACCTGTTCCCCTTGTCGATGGTGAAGACGGCGGTGCGCGCCACGCGGCGCAGCAGGTCCTGCGGCAGCGCGCCCGACGCGGCCTGCGCGCGCAGCTCCAGCAGTGCACGCATGCTCACTTCCATGAATTTGAACCGTTCGTCGTTTGTCTGCAAACACCGACTACTGATACTGATCCACGTTTTCACCGACGTTTCCCTAACTTTTACGGGCTACCTACTCGTAAGCTAAGTTAGGTGATGCTTTCTGTCAATTTCGTTTTCCCGAACCTTTTGGGGAACACCTACAGATGTAAATGACATCGAGTAAGGGATTGTATTTAGGGAATACCTACGTAAAGAGAATCCTACTTGCGGGTGATTTAGGTACAATATTGGTGATTGATTTAGTTCTTTCTCACGGGAGCCCCAATAAAATTGAAGCAGTACGACTAGTATTTGTAATCGAATTATCTTCTATTCTTCTGCGAGTGCCTCTCCGACTAGCGAAGGTTGGTGCGCTATATATAATCCGGCTTGTGCTGCGCGAGACGAGAGTTCAGCTCACTGACCTTTATCTTTAGTGTATGGTCATAGATATAAAGACAGAGATTCAGCTGCACCCGCGATTCCCGGATGTTACGCAGTATATTTGTTTTAGAAAGCTCTGTCATCGACTGCGATCACACTTGATGGTAAGCGAACATGCAGCCTAAAATGGAGACCGCTTGCGTAGAAAATGCCTAGAATATTCACTATATATTGTAGTTATTTGAAAAACGGAAGCCGGTTCCTTTTAGCGGTGCGTATGAGGAACGAGGGTGTCGAGATGTCGAGCACGTGGCGCCGCCTCACCATGTAGAGCAGCTTCCAGTGCTGCAGCCACTCGCGCAGCGTCACGGCGATGTCGTGCACCACGCCGCCGCCGCCCGCCGACGCCACCACCGTCTCGCCGCATCTGCGATCACGGGTGACCATCAAACATTTACATCCTGTGTCCTTACTGATATTATAAATAGGAAAGTGTGTTCCTTCGTTGAGGATCTGAAGAGTGACATAGCATAGGTTCCCGAGAGATTTAAAAACCTAACTTCACACGGGCAAGGCTAGTATTTGATATACCAGATGACCTGTTAGCCATCATCTACCTCTTCTATCATCAGGTATTAACCAATTTGTCTGTATAGACTCTGGGACAAGAGGTCTGAAAACCGCGACATGGATAGCTCCAAAAATTGACAATGTTTTTAAGTAAAATTAAACAAACTAAAACAAACAAGACTAAAATAGAGTTTTTTACCTCTTCGCTTTTATGAGGTCTCCCTTCAAATAAGTTTTTATAATAAAAGCTTTCGACTGCGACATAGCCCGCGCGGAATTCCACGGTTTTTAATATCCCTAGGGAACCAGTCGTTTTTCTGATATAAAAGTAGCCTATATCACTCTTCAGATCCTCAACTATACCCATGCAAGTTGCAATTTGCGTAAAGTCGCAGGTATCACCTAGTTTATGATAGTAAACAATCGATTTGGCGATTTGTTTAGCCTGTAGTTTGCGGGAGCTCCGCTTTTAAGCGCCAGATAAATCATCAAAGTAGCGTGCAAACTAAAGTAATCCAGCCATAATAAAAGTGCTGCCCGGGCGGCGCGCGGCGGTCGCCGACCCGCTGATAACGCGCGTGATTCATGTGACGCCCATTCATTGAAATATTATCACTTTCCACTACCACCGCGGCAGCGAGAGCTTTCGTTTATTTGTTTTTTCAACAAGGATCATGGGTGCGAATCCGTTCTAGGATTGTCTAAAGGTCAAAGTGACGATCGCAATCAACTCATAGTCAATCAGAGGTGATTGCGAACAAAAACTCAACCTACGTTTCACTCAGACCAAACCTGCAATCTTGCATTGTCCTGACATCCCCATCTTCCGCGCGAAGAATTCCAGTCTAAACATTTCTGTATTTTAATAGTAAATGCGAAGGTGTGTTTTCAATCGTTTATCTTCGATTACGCAGCAACAGAGCAACGGATCGACTTGAGTTTTTGCTGGTCCGCTACCACAGCTATCGAATTCTCCCTACCAGCCAACAGGCTACCCGAGTCATTATCTGACCCACTGAAGCGGGCAACTGCACTGATGTATCCACATTGTGAAGGCTCCACCTCTGTTGGTAGACTGCTGCCCCGTGCCGCAGCAACCGGCAGCGACAGCCGCACTGACCTGTCCACGTTGCAGTCGCGGATGGTCACGTATCGCTTGGGGAAGGCGCCGCTGGCCTCCCTGCGCAGGCTGCTGCCCCAGTACCACTGCGCCGTCTCCCGCTCCAGGTGCACCAGCTCGCCGACCTCCAGGGGCAGGTGGAACGGCTTATTCGAGTTGAAGTTATATACAGCTGTGGGGAAAAATCACGCTTAGTATCATTAGCTAGGTTGAATCAAGTTTATGTTGCATTGAAATTCCTGACTGATGTTACCGATCTAAGAATGTCCAAGCCTGGAGTAATCTTTTCACTTTTGGGTGTTGCCAGCAAACTCAGAACTCATATTAATATTATAAACAAAAAAGTGTGTTTGATTGTTGGTTTTCTTTCAATCAAGCAGCAACGAAACTACGAAAACAACGTGCTTATTTTACGAAGATGTAATTGAGAACCTGGAGAGTGGCAGGCTTCTTATCCCGGTTCCCGCGGGATTTCTAAAAAACCAAACTCCACCAGGATGAGTTCATTGGAAAAAGCTAGTATTAAGTGAGTTAATATAAACGGGGTTTTCAGTAATACCGGCACAGCGTGTCGCCGATTTTAATAAACAAAATTGAATTGTGTCATGTCGTGCGTAAATAAATTAATAAGAGTTAAGCTCGAAAGTTCAAATTCAAAATTATTTATTTCATTTAATCGTACATAATTATCATAGATTTTATAGATAAGATACAATACACTATCGCATTCTGTAAGAATAGTGTATAAAAATGTAAATAAATAAATATTATTTATTTCATTTTGTAACTTTGTTTTTTGGTATATTAATAAATCTAAATATATAAAAGGAAAAGGTGACTGATTAAGTGACTGACTGACAAAAACATTTGGTATATACTCGTAGATAGCTATTATAACGTAGGCATCTGCCAAGAAAAGATTTTTCAAAATTCAACCCTTAAGATGATAAAATAGGGGGTTGAAAAATCGAACTTAAAGTGAGCGAGCCGCGGGCAAAAGCTAGTTGAAATATAAAACTACGCCCACATGCGACACAAATTAATAATAGTTAGTTAATCTACAGTCAGGAATGTAATTGTGCCCGGAAAGGCAGCAGCTAGCGGCTCGCCAATACCTGGGTATTGTGGCCTACGAGGAAACTCACGTTATGGCATCGATGCATTATGGCCATCATTTCCGCCTAATGGTCAAATTACTAACGGTGACACCTCGTAAGCGGTGGTGGCTACATAGCGGTCTCTTTTTCGGGGCTCCGCGGTTTTGATACCAGGCACTTATCTCTATTTTTTCCATATTTAAATTTTCCATTATTTTTTTCGAATTTTCGATAGGTACTTAATGCGAATTTCGCGGAATTTAGGGAGTCCGGAATTCGATGTCGGACTTATTTATTACTTATGGAGTTATTGTGTTTTAAGCCATTAAATATCACTTATCACAATTAACATTGAAGGAAAACACCGTGACCAACCTGTGGCTTTTATGACAAGATAAGACTCTACCACGGGTTCGGTGAGCAAATTCTGCTGAGAAGAGCCGGCAAGAAACTCAGGAGTTGCTCTTAAAATTAGCAGTTGCTGATAGTAGGGGAGACCGGGGATGGTTGACTAGGTTTTTACTAAATGGTACATATATTTTTTGTTTTAATATTTATAGAAAAGAAAACCATGTTAATTGATAGGAAATCTATTAACCTAATAAAAATACGTAATATCTAGTTCCTAATTTAGTAAAATAGTGATAATTTAATGCATTTTCCAAAACAAGAAATCTTAGTCAACCTACCCCTGGTCCGGGGTAGGTAGACCATACACCAGGGGTAGGTTGACTTATGTATCAATAAGAGTCGAATCATGGGAAGGAGCAAATAATTAAACATTTTTTTAATATAATTGAGCCTTTTATTAAAAAAAAACTTAAGTCAGCTGATCATCCATTTCTTAAAATGTCTTTAAAAAAATTACCAAAAAATAATCTTATTTTTAAATTTAACTCTTCGTTTAATACCTATTGTAAATCCTAGTCAGACATAATTTCTATAACAAAAAATTACAGGTTTTTGTCGGAACTTAATAACAATGTAGTTCTACTTGTTGTATCAAATATAAACTAACGTAGTTTGTAACGTAATGATGTAGCTCTCAACAGGCTCGTTGCTGAGGTCGGATTGATAGAGAAGGATGACGTTTCAAAAAGGAGTCCAACCAATCTTCACCAACTAACAATTGTCCTCCAAGAATCAGGCATAGCTTTTTTTTTGCGAACTCATATGCTAATTTTCGAGTATCATATGGCGTCAATCCCTAATAAATATCGGCTGACTTCTTTATATAATTGGCTAAAGCTTCCTCTTCTATATTAGTAAAAATTTGCCTATTTCATAATATATGCAACTGTGTCCAGAGTTAATTTTGGTGACGTTTTGGTTTTTCTTTTGATTTAACCACGTAACGATGTTATATTTTTATTTATCAGGAGTGTTGCACTGTTTTAATGTGGCATTAATGCTTTTTTCGTCAAAAATTGCAGTATGACAAGCTCTTTCTATAACATCTATCGCTCGTTCAGTTATACATATAATTTATCTATGTCGTTCAGTAGTTTTTTATAGGTCCTCATTATTCTGCAACAACAAAATTGCTATAAATATTTAAAAGTCCAATAAAAGGTTAACTAAAACCACCAACACAACCATTTTTGATTGGTTGAATGACCAACCAGCCCCGGAAAAAATTAGTCTACCAGCCCCAACTGCTATTTTTTAGTTTGATCGCATGGCTAGCCTAAACACTAACAGTGACTTGAAAAATAAGATACGAAATATGATAAATATGCACCCATCAAACGTTCGGACTAACATAAAAATGGTTCACATAAAACTTGTAGGCACCAGATCAAAAAGTGTAATAAATCAAAATATTACTTACGTGGTTAAAAAATTAAAAACCTATCACTGCTCGAAAACGGCGCACGACTGCGTTGCGGCGCTCCAGACACCTGAGCGGGACGCAGAGTGTAATACTCGGCTGTATTCGGATGTTTCAATTCGTACACTGTCGACGAGTTTTTGGCAGTTAGTCTACCTACCCCTATAGCCTACCATCCCCGGTCTCCCCTACCTAAATGTAAATAGAGATTAACTTTTTCAATGTCACTCGAAAACTAAAGTTACGACGAGGGTTGCAAACGCGCCCTAGCTTCAGAAGACATCAAAACTACAACTAAAACTTACCTAAAGCAACTTGTTATTTCTAAAATGCTGATAATAATTATACTATCCTAGAAACACAGTGCCACTGCGATAGCCAGAATTAATTTCCTAACCTAATAATTATGTGCATATCTGACCCGACCAAAATTAACGTGTAAATTAATTTCGCCGAGAAAGGGACGCAAATATACAAGAACAATAGCGTCGCGCCGCTCGCACGAACGTCCTGAATCTGTTATGACGAGATAAGGCGGTGGTCCATATTACAGCATCACAAGTCTGTGATTGTTTTGACGCCTATTAAAATCATTGTTTGGCCTTAGTTTGGCCTATGCAAATGTGTCAGTGTAATAGGTTGTCAGCGTCCATAAGACGCTAACTAGGTTTTAGGTTTGCTATCAACTATCAACCGGCACCGAACAAAAAAGCTCTTATCGCTGATAATGCAAGTCGGTAAAATATCGAGGATGAAGCATGGATCGACGTTTGTAGTCGAGAACTTGAGAAGTGACTTGCAGTCGAGGACTCGGGGACTTGGGAAATGGAGGCTGAGGAGAGTGAACTTTTAGCTCGGAAAAAAAGAGGTTTCCCGCGAGATTTTTAAAAAGGAACTGCGCGCGGACGATGTCGCGGGAAAGAAAAGGTGACCGACTGACTGATCTATCGACGCACAGCTCAGACTACTGGGCGGATCGGGCTAAAATTTTGCATACAGATAGCTGTTAGAACGTAGGCATTCGCTAAACAAGGATTTTTGAAAATTCAATCTTAAAGGAGTTACAATAGATGTTTGAAAAATCGAACTTAGCGCGAGCGAAGCCACGGTTGTCCACTAGTATTATAATAAATACGAAAGTATGTTTGCTTGGTGGTTTGTCTTTCAATAACGGGCAAGGCGGGCAACGGATCAACGTGACTTTTTGCATGTTTTCAATTAAACCTGCCCAACCCGCAGATGAACCAGATAACCTGCTCTATAGCTGGTCTCCCTCAGCGGCGGCCACGTACAAATCCAGATGAATTGTCAGCGTCAGCGAAGTAAAGGATGTTATTAATAACTTGGCGCGCTAAGTAATTACTTGGCCATCTGCGCCGCGGCGGACGCCGGCCTTTTTTTGTCTTTCTTTATTATTTTGTTTGTTTTTTGTTGGTGGAAACTTATGAAGTTATTACAATTTGTTTCACGGTGGGATGAAAATATGGCATTAAAAATGATTCTGCTGGGCTGTTGTCTTTTTGGATGCTTGTAACTTGTGACGCAAAACTAAGGGATTGAGTGGGTATGTCACTACGACGAACTAGGCTGTGGGTGTGACGGTGGAAATTATTCCGAAACAAAAATAAAAGTTTCTGCGGAATTTGTGTAGAAACCCGTTTTCGCGTAGACCAAGCCGTGGGCGTCAGCAAGTCCTTCCAAATATAATAATGCAAAAATGTGTTTATCTATTGTTTTGTCCTTCAATTACGTGATTTTTTGGTATACCCTGGAGAGTGGCGTAGGCTACTTTTTATTTCGGAAAAATAAACGATTCCCTCGGGATTTTTCAAAGCCCTAACTCAGTGCCGTCAGCTAACCAATAATGAATAATCGTGTGACGAACAACGAACGCACCACAATGGCACGAGTGTCGTATGCGGTACGACGGCCGAGTGTGAATCAGCGCGGCCGCTGCGTGCAACGCCACAACTTGCGGCAAGGCGGCGCGAGACCGAGGCCTGTGGAAGTCCATGCAAGAGATCTAAGCAGCTGTGTGTCTATTGGTTGGTAAAGTAGAAGCTTGCCGAACGAGTCTACTCTCTTCGATGTAGGTAATTTAAATTAAATCCAAAATTAATCATTTCGTGTTGGCCATCCTGTTTCTCTTATGACAAGTCAAGACTCTACCACCGGTCCGTAGTCATTTTTTTTTGCCATTGCCATCCAACAAGGTAACAAAAATAAAACTCACTCAGCGATATCAGGATCCATGCCTAAGCTCCACAGCTTCAGCCTTAATCACAACAGTTGAGGTTGCAGCAGGCAATGTAGCAATCACAAGTTTTGAGCTAAAGGGGCATGGCGGGACGTTTGCACGCAGCAATCAGTCATCGGCTCAAATTGGCCAATATGTACGGGCCGCATTTCGACAACGCATAATTGGACTTCCTCAGGTGGGGAGCGTGGGTCGCACGGGAGCACGGGAGCACGGGACGCACAGACGGCCTCCCCCTGACGCCGAACAAGTGATTATTGCACTGCGTTCATTAATGAAACGTTAGGTTCCGTGAGACACTTGAGCATTTTGTAAAGAACATAAGCCAAGCTGAACATGACTTTTATTCCCCTCTCCCCTCCAAATAAGCGTAATCTTATGCTAGGAGTGGGTACGACAATAGTGAGAAGTTAGTTATATTGATTTGAAAAAGTCAACGCCTAACATTTTTTTGTTAATATCTCCTCAAGCATATAGAGAGCTGATATCTTCTGTGTCAACTACTATAAACCTCCTCTACAATATATTGTAGAGGAAGCTAATAGTAATGCTATAGCATAGGTGGCGATGTAGGTTCCTATCGGGGACAGTTTGCCTATGGAAACACGGCTAGACCTTTTGCGACAGTAAAATTAACCTTTTCCATTCTCAAATCTCTCCATTTTCCATTCTCCATAAGACAGCTGTTAAGCCAACTTATAAAATACTTTTGATTACTTATCAACTCAAAAATTCGACTTCTAGAGCCAAGGGAATTTGGAGATCCCATGATGCGCACAGTGTTTGTTGTTGTACAATATCCGGTAGTGGGATAACCAAATTTGAAATCTAAACAGATAAGTGACAGCGTGATAAATGTTTGCGCCGCCGATAACGATAGCGCTGATCGCTGCACCGAGCGGCGAGCGATAGCCCGCTCCGTACACACTTACAGCCACGTAAACATTTGCCGAAAATAACAGAAACTCCGAAAAGTAACATAAGCCTCCCCGGGATTCGAACCCTTATTCCTCCGGAAAGGAGTCTTAACCATTAGGCTATGAACGCTCGGCACGGGATGTAGGACTGAAGAGTCTGAAGTACCCGTATAACTGCTTTTGTGACATTTTCAGTTACGAAAGCCGAAATTATCGTTAATTATATTAAAAAAATATTACGAATAGAACCTCCCATAGCACAACGGTTAAAGGTGCGGATTGAAAACTGAATGAGAGAGTGACGGTTCGACCTCTACTCGTTGCCCTATTGTCGTACCCACTACTAACACAAGCTTTACGCTTATTTGGAGGGGAGAGGATGCGAAATAATGTTTGCTTATTGGTTTGTCCTTCAATCACGCAGCAACTGAGCAACGGATAAAAGTGACGTTTGCGTGATTTGGAGTTTACATTTTATAGGGAGGGGGGGCCTATTTGCTGGGAGATTACTCTCGCGACATTTTTAAAAACTCCGAGCAGACGAAGTCTCGAGTAGAAGCTAGTATGTATGTAAATATAGTACCTAAATGAAAAAGTGTGCTTTTTTTTGTTGGTTTGTCCTTCAATCACGCCGCGACAGAGCTACGGATCGAACGAAGTCTCGGGCAAAAGCTAGTAAATGAAAAAAAAAATACAACACAGTACAATATGTGTGCGTATAATATTAAAACAGACTCAATTATAATATTATTTGCTCCAATAAGGAAATGTAACAGGAAATAAGCAAGCCGTGTACGGCGCGTGTGCGTGTCTGTATGTGTTCAAAACAAAGCCGTGACACTCATCTACTGATAGTAGGTACATGGCGCGCGCTACCCAGCCCACCAGGCGACGACCACTGGACGTGTACCTACTGACTTAACACCACAAACGAACTAAGCGATATCGAGGTGGTATCGATAGTTTGAAATCCTTTACACCAGCTGAGGGATATGCTAAATAATAACAATAACGAGCTGGCTGCGCACATAATTAAGTAATTACCGTCGCCTATGACCATTTGCAACACCAGAGGAACTGCCGGCGATATATATGCGGCATAAGCCTCATAATAACTCTAACTTTTTATTTATTTATTCAAAAACAAAATAGATATATAAATAGTTGTTATTGTTTGAGAAGTTGGAAATCCTTTTTCCAAATTGCGGAACTGATTCCGGATTGCCGCGCCCGGTTTAAGTTTAAGATAATTGAATTTTAAGCATCTGCATAGCTACTTAGCACGCAGGTCTAGTGTCATGCTAAAAACGGGTTCACAATACACCCGCAGTTTGGTGTCGGATTGCAAGTGTCCTTTTATTGTACCGGTCTTTACAGTGAAGAAACTGTACGGTGGAAACTTCCTCTCGGAGGGTCCTTGGTTCGAGACAACTCTAAGCTGAGATCTATAGAGCGTACTCTGACATCGTAAGACAGTTAAAACAAGAGATAATTCAAAAAATCTTAGATCTTCCTTTATGCCGGGGTCCCACGGGCGGCGCGTTGAACTGACGGCCCGCAACGCGAGCGACGCGGACGCCTATAGGCGTTTGTCGTAGCTCGTGTCAAGCGATCACACGGCGCGTGTCTATTATTATTCGTCATTCTACATGAAAGTACTGCATAATAACTTATTTAACATGTATTGTTTTAGTTTTTAATTTTAATTTATTGTAACCCGTTGGTCGTCCATATTGAAATAAATAAATTAAAAAAAAAGTGCGACGCCCTGTGCCTCTGAACTTACAGTCTCCCGATAGTTGGAAACGGGCGCCAGCAGGCCACGACGAGCCGCACCGAACGCGACCATTCCCACGGCGCGTCGTCTGCCTAAACGCGGCCTGGCTCGTCTGTACAACGCACCGTGGGACCCCTGTTTAAGGTCATCGAATCTACCGATGATCCAAGAGATGGAAACTAACCAGGCTGAAGAATTAGTTTTGCGATCCAACGGGGCAATGCTGCTAGCATCCGGGGTACTATGCCGCGCTGCGGTGACATCGATGAGGCAATAGATTTATTAGTTTTAATTTTAGAAGTAATTTAATATTAATTAAATCTCCTGTAGGTGTATTGTGAGCAAACGAAAGGCAAAAGGAATACGACGCAGAGACAAATATGTGTTAAAATTCAGAATAGTGGTTCATATAGTATTTAACATAGTGCTGCACTGATTGCGAGCAATGTAATTAGCTGGTAAAAACCACAAATTGGATAACTCTAGGTGTTACACGCGTCAAATGAGCCGTGAAACTTTATAATTGTATAATTACTGGCTCCGTGTAACCCTCTAGCCTGTGCTTATATTAATCACGCTGAGTCAGGGGTGTCGCTCATTATCTAAATAAATTATTTAAATTTAATACATATCAAAAACTGCAGGGCCTGTGTTTCTACTACGGCCACGGTACATCTGACCGAAATTAGTCATAATATGTACCGTGTACTAGATGATGCCCGCGACTTCGTACGCATGGATTAAGGTTTTATGATTCCCGCGGGAACTCTTTAATTTTTCGGGATAAAATATAGCCTATGTGTTAATGTATGAGCTATCTCCATTCCAAATTTCAGATAAATTGGTTTATTCGTTGTAGCGTGAAGGAGTAACAAACATACAAACACACACATACAAACTTTCGCCTTTATAATATTAGTATGATATTTTTTTACCTATATGTTTGAAGAATTTTTTTTTTATCGTATGACAGGATAGTTCTAAGCTGCGATCTCACCTGATGGTAAGTGACGATGCCATCTAAGATGGTAACAGGCTATCTTGGAAGGGGTATGGCAGTGTACATTCATCCCATACCCCTAATCGGATTCTATACGCTATCAAGGCGGAACGCTAAATCGCTTGGCGGCACGTCTTTGGTAACTAGCCACGGCCAAAGCCTCCCACCAGACCAGACCAGAGACAATTCAGAAATTATAAATATCCAAACAACTAGTGTGGAGCAACCCTGTGTTCACCGATTTCAAATAGAATACACCCACATTTTCATATTGCTTTATTATGTAAGTAAAAGTGGCAGTCTTTAACTTAATATATGACTCAAGATAACAATTGTAATTATTAATTATACATATGTTGGATTCTGTAAATCAACCAATGTATGAAAGAACATTTATAAAATGTGTGAGTCAAACCATAAACATGACAACTTTCCCTCGCATACAGCTGTTACGTTACACAATAATGTATTGAATATTGGCAGTCATTCTTTATATTACTACATATCATAAACAGCCAGCCATGTTAGTTTAAAAGCACTTAAATCTTAAAAAGTTTCTAGCTAAAAAACCAAAAAGTTTATTCCTTTATCCATAAAATCTATAGACATCTCTCAGGTAACCTTTCTGATTTTAATATCTATACCCCCTTAAGGAAGACAGGATGTATTGACAGTGCTCAGACCAGCCTGCAAACATTTAGAAGCAATCACAATACTGAACTGGATTGCCCAGTGTAAATCTTAATTGGAACAGTCAACTGAATTAAAATATTAAACTGTATTGAAATCTAAAGCTGTAAAAAATGAGATCTCTAATTCTACTTCTCATTCGTACATTTCTGTCTTTCATTCTGTCGGTAGCTTTGCAGTTATGTTAATGGATGGTGCTAACACATAAAACTTGAAACTATTGTTTTTGAGCCGATAACAAGTCCTACAATATATTTGGATACAAGCTTTAGTTGTGGTGAACCACTCGTTTAACTGTAATCACCAGATTTCAGTGGAATAGCTGGAACATTGTACTAAGTGTAAGTGGTATTTCAATTATTGTTTGATTCATCTATCAGTTTGTCAGTCATCACACTGAAAAACTGAAAGATGAATCTAACAATCATTGATACACTACTATTGAACACTTTTACACTATTTTTGAACACACTCCTAACACAAACTTTACACTTATTTGGAGGAAAAGGGAATATTAGTAATATGCAACATAACATGGCTAACATTCTTTATGTTATAAAAAGTTAGGAATTATAAGATTGTAATTGTTTATAATATTAATATAGAAATTTTAAAATAGTCCTAAAATCTTTCTATTAATATAGAAGGAATATTAATGTAGAAAGATTCTAGGACTATTTAAGATACAACATTAACAGAGACAGTTCCATAGAATTACTAGTTGAGCTAGCATCGCACATCATTTTAATTGTTTCTATTTAGGCCTGTTCGATTTCAACATATGTGTAAACTAAAATTATTTTATACTTTATAGTTGTATATAAAGTTGGTTTTTTGAAAAGAATTTTTTTATATTACTTGTTATTTTTTTTTTAGAAATTCTGTCAAGTTTCTTATTGGTTTTTTAACTAAAGAAGGAAAAAATTTATGAACAAATCTTTGGTTAAGTTATACAACAGCAGTTTATAAAAGATTAATAAGAGAAACTCTTTTATTTTATTCTCTCTTTGAGCTGAGGCATGCTGCTAGCCTCACAAAAACAACAAATAATTAATTTTAATAAAATGATAAAATATTTTTGAGATAAAATAAAAGTAAGATAAGAATTTTTCATTTGAGATTAATTAATTAATGCACTAAAACTGAGTGAAACTCAACTCAATTATAATACAATGCATATTTCAAATAATGGTCATCAAAATATTAGCTACAATTGATAAAAAATCACAACTAGACGTCACTATAAGTAGCAAATTAACAAATTAAATTAATTGTTAGGAAGTACTAAGTAGGTAGTGTTTTGGGAGGGGCATTTAAAACTGACAATTTATTAAAAAACTAAATAAAGACGGAACTGCTGGGCTTCTTCGATTTTAAAACTTTATTAGAGAAGTTTTAAAAGTGAGACAATGTTTATATTTATCTTTCTCAGCAGGAGGGAACCCACGGAACTATGTAACACTAATTTTCTCAGATTTCTTAGTCATAAAGTAAAAAACTAGAAACAGGTACTCACCGACGGCGTAGCACTCTTCATTGTCGAGTTTTCGCCACACAGTCATATTTGAAAAATCACTAGATTATTTAATTTTCTATTTAATTTGTGAGGCTCGTCATTTTTATCACGGTCAAAACTTTTGTCAAAACACGTTGTCTATGGTCGAATGTAATGATGCGTAATGACGGGTATAACGTAAAGGCTCATTCACACTTGATCGAAAAACCGTAGACTAGAGGCGAAATTCTGTCTGAAATCGAAATACAGTGCAACCTTAATATAACGCACCTCAATATAACGACTTCCTCGATTTAACAAATTTTTCGTAATCCCCTTGAATTGTCCATAAGAGTCAATATAAAATATACCTTTACATTGCGAACATTCTTTGCGTACAACCTCTTAATAACGAATTTTCAATGTGATTTTCAACTATCAAGAAAAAGTATTCATACCTCTAATTAACGAATTTTGCCAACCCAAAACCTTTATATAAAGTTTCCACCAATAATATAACTCTTAATCTTATAATGTGATTCATGTCTCGACATGTTTCGACACGCTTTTGTTTGTAAAATAATCATTGTTGTTCGTTAATCGGAAGTTGTTCGCTATAACAAGATAAGTACATACGTAATATTGAGGTGAATAAATTTTACCTCTTTATAACGAATTTTAGACCAATCTAACCTCAACATAACAAACCTCAGTTCAACGAATTACTTGATATTACGAATATTTTCTTGTTCCCCTCCGATTTGTTATATCGAGGTTGCACTGTATTTCTATTTTTACCCGATTGCGTGAGGCAAAGGAGGGCAATTTATTTATCATCTATGTATGTTTGTGGCGCTCTGGAGACCAAACGCATGGACCTATTTTGACGATTTTTACGTCAATTGATTTATATTAATCTTGCAAGTGTCACTAAAGTACACAAAATACAGTAGGTAACGAATAAATTACACTACTCAAAATTCAAATTTCAATACAAATAAATAAATGGCAACCACCAGATGCCATATTGTGAAAAAGAAAAATTTTTTACGAACTACCTATGTTAAGTGAGGTATCATTGAATAGGTAGGTATTTGAAATTCATTGTTAGGTTTTTCTTATCACTTTTCATTTCGAATGACTATTTTACAATATAATATTATGACAATTTAAAGTTGGTTAGCAAACATTCTCCCTTAATTTCTTCAATTAACTTCCTCAATGAATTATAATATTGAAAAATGTATCATCTTATCATCCTATCTAAAAAGGTTAATAAAAAAATCATTAAATCCGACTGCGTAAATAAAAATTGAAAAGCAAAAAACAAGTCCAGTAATTTTGAATTCTGTTAAACAATATTGACTCAAAACCCCACCTCCACCACGTCTTGTAATAATAACTCGATTACAAAAATAGCCAGTCGAGTAAAAGAGGTACTGAGGTGTATAGCCTAGAAAGCGATGTTAATTAAGTCAGAATAAATCTAACTGCCGAGAAGGTTAGTCGTATCATTTAACCAAACACCCATCCTTACATGGCGACCCTGCCTGTAAGCGATCGGGTTCGCGCCGCGTTCCGATCGCCATATACGGCTAAGTTATAATAAACACGGGCCAATGGACATACTGTGAAATGTAGACAACGAGTGAATACAATAGAAAACTAATACTAAACTGTATATATATTTTCAAAATGTGCCGATCTAGTGTAAAAAATGAAGAAAATTTTATAAATCAAAATTCTGGAACTGGTGGGAATGCAGCTTCGATTGAACAAATTACCTATCATATGAACACCATGAATATAATTTTAACAATAATTTTGGTTCTCCTACTTATCGGTGTTTCAATATTTCTTTATAAAATCTACAAGAGATGCCACCATAATTGGATACGAGCGGAAATAAGAGAGGACACGCTGCGACGCTCGGTGAGCCGCCGATTCAAAGAACTACGTAAGGCAGATGGAGAACAATAAAAAAAAAAAAAAAAAAAAAAAAGTGAAAGTGAAAGTGAAAAGTGCATAAAAATAATTACTTTATCAGTGGAAAGTGAAGTGTACGATAAATTTTTATTTCTCTCTCCTAAAACTTTTATATAATATTATATTTAATCTCATTTATGGCAGAAATATGCGAGAAATTTTATGAAAGTATATTAGAAATAAGAAAATATCTAATAAAAATAGGCCCACAAAGACGCCAAACTGGCAATATTAGTTCTAAGAAATTAGAAGAGTCAAATATAATTTTGGACAATTTTGAGAAAGAATTGAGCAATTTACGTAAATTAAGGACATTAAGTGACAGTGAATGGGTTTTAATAAATAGTTATACGGAAGAAATTTATAAGTTAATTAAGGAAATTAGACTTTTATGTAACGTACCTATTATAAGCAAAATGGAGACGTTTAACTTAAAAACGGCTGTCTCTTTACTACCTTTGATGAACGACAAGGAGGAGGTTACAAAACAATTAATTTCATCAATTGAAATGTACAGTTCTATGCTGGATGAAAAATCAAAACCAATACTTACAAATTTTATATTAAAAACTAGATTATCGGAAAGTGCTAAATTGAGACTATCCCAAAAATATGAAACAATAGAACTCCTTATTAATGATATGAAAAAACATTTATTAACTAAAAAGTCTTTTACAGCTTTACAACAACAATTGTTGAGGTGTACACAAAACCAGAAAAATATAGAGGACTATGGTAAAGACATAGAAAATTTATTTGTAGAGCTGACTATCTCGCAAGCCGACGGGGATGCTAACAAATTTGAGACTTTAAAGGAAATTAATGAAAAAACAGCAATAAATCGGTTTGCTACCGGATTGCGAAATAGTCACCTCAGTACAGTAATTTCAGCAAGAAATTACGCAAGTTTAAAAGATGCAATTCGAGGTGCAAAGGACGAGCAGATTTCTACATTTGCAGATGATAGTATTATGAAGATAGGTCGTAATAAACATTTTTCGCAGATGTCTTACAACACAAGAGGACACAATACTCAAGGTAGAGGCGGTTACAATAATCGTAACTATCCCCATGGCCAGTACAATCAGCGTGGTCACCCTACTCGCGGAAAATTTAATTTTTCTCGCGGCCGCGCACAGCCTTCATATTACATTCCCGCGACACAAAATATCGCAAGGAATAGAGGTAGGTACTCTTTTTCTAATCGCGGACGTAATTATAATGTTTCTCGTATTAATTATGTGAATTCAAATATGCAACAACAACTACAACAAAATACTACAGAAACCGATTTAAATCATAAAAATCAGTTTTTTCGTGAATAATAACGACATTAAAAATAATCATGCCCAAATATGTTATTACAATAATTATAATTCAATACAATTGTCACTTGGTAACAATTTATGTAGTTGGTTAGTTGATACCGGCGCCTCGCTCAGTGCCGTGAAATACGAACAGTTATCACAACAAAACATTCCATTCCATATCGGGCAAGTAAAGATAAACGGAGTCTGTGGGGAACTTTGTTCGGTAGGTTACGTTGATTTAACGTTATCATTTATGGATCAGACATTTATACATAGATTCCATGTATTTAAAAACTTATGTTGTTCTACTGACGGAATTTTAGGTATGGACTTTTTGAAAAAGTATAGGGGTAAATTAAATTTGGAACTAGACACCTTAAAGTTATTTAATAACGACATCGAAACTACTTTATCATTGCAACCGGGTCTCTTAGGAAATAATAAATATATATGCTTACCGCCTAGATCAGAGTCTTTACATTTAGTGTCAACACACTTGAACGAAGAATGTGTGGTTTTACCGAAAGAATTGTGCGAGGGTGTATTTTTGGCTGCAACTATTTCACGCCCTAGGTCAGGTAAAATACCTATTCAAATATTAAATACACGTGAAGAGGAAGTTAACTTAAGTTTTTTTAGTCAAGAAATAGATAAATTGGCAAATTACAGTTTACTTTGTTTCGATAAACCTAAAGTTAACGCGAATAGAGTAAAGAAATTACTTACGGAGTTAAATTTAACTTACTTAAATAATGAAGAACAACTGGAAATTGAAAAAATTTGTGCGAAATATTCGGATATTTTTTATTTAGAAGGAGACAAATTAACAAAATGCAATATTTACCAGCAATCAATTCATTTAAAACCCAACACTGTACCTGTTTATAAAAAACAATACCGGTTACCTACATTTCAAAAAGGGGAAATAGAAAGTCAAATTCAAAAATTATTAAATGATGACATTATTGAGGAGACTATGAGCGAATGGTCTAGTCCTATCCTGTTAGTGCCCAAAAAATCCGATACATCCAAAAAAAAATATAGGCTTGTAATTGATTACCGGAAACTGAACGAAAATATAGTTGACGATAGATTTCCTCTCCCAAATATAGCAGACATACTTGATTCACTCTCAGGAGCAATATATTTTAGTCATTTAGACCTTCAAAGTGGATTTTATCAAATTGAATTAGAGCCTTCTAGTAGAAAATGTACAGCTTTTACTTTTAACAAACAATATCAGTTAAAACGCATGCCAATGGGACTTAAAACGAGCCCTAGTGCATTTTCAAGGGCAATGACAGTCGCATTATCGGGGTTAAACTATGAAAAATGTTTAGTTTATTTGGACGATTTGATATGTTTCGGACGAAATTTGGAAAGCCATAATAAAAATTTAATGGAAATATTTTCGAGACTTCGTAAAGTTAATTTAAAGCTTAATCCTAAAAAATGCGAATTTTTAAAGAAAGAGTTGCTATACTTAGGTCATGTTGTAAGTGCTGACGGGGTAAAACCCGATCCAGCTAAAACTTTAGCCATCAAAAATTATCCAACTCCAACCTCAAGTGATGACGTAAAAAGATTTGTAGCTTTTTCTAATTATTACCGACGATTTATTCCTAATTTTGCCGAAATTGTAATTCCATTGAATCAGCTATCTAGGAAAAATACAAAATTTATTTGGACAAATGAATGCGAAAAATCATTTTTACTATTAAAGAAATCTTTAATTTCGCCACCTGTTTTACAGTATCCGGATTTTTCGGATAATAACGAGTTTCAATTATACACTGATGCCTCTGGTATAGCAATAGGTTCTGTACTGTGTAATAAAGATGGTCGTCCAGTCGCTTATGCCAGTCGAAGTTTAAACAAAGCTGAATTAAATTACCCAACAATAGAAAAAGAAATGCTCGCCATTGTTTGGTCAATTAAATATTTTCGACCTTATTTATTTGGTAAACGTTTTAAAATTTTTTCTGACCATCGGCCATTAGTTTATTTGTTTAATATGTCTAATCCGTCGAGCAGACTAACTAAATTTCGTTTAATTTTAGAAGAGTATGACTTTGTAATTGAGTATATAAAAGGGAAAGATAATGTAGCTGCAGATGCATTATCTAGAGTGAGAGTGACGTCGAATGAACTGAAAGATATGAATGAAAAAATAATTAATGTGATAACTAGAAGGCAAAGAAAGGAAATGGAAAGAAAGGAAATGGAAAGAAAGGAAAATATTCATACAGATTTGACATCTCCTAACAATTCCACCGACTGCCGGATTGATCACCCGAAGGTCGTGGAAATGCTTAGGAAACCGCCAAACTCTGTTGAATTATTAGTTGTGTCTGAAAAAGAAATATTTAAAATGAAAGAAGCGTTTAATGACTCGGATATATTTAGATTTAATAAAAAGGAAATGACTTTATATACTTGCCCAGACTTGCGATCATGTAAAGCGCGAGACGCTTACGTGAGTAAACTGGAGCAGTTTTGCAATGAAATGAATATAAAAGAAATTTATATAGTAAAACTTGCAAGTAATATTAATATTATAAAATGGTTAACCAAGTTAATAAATTGTAGAAAAACGTGGACCGGACCACGAATTTATATATTAAAAGATATTCAAAGAATAACATCAGATGATGACAAAAAGGTAATTATTAATGACTATCATCTATTACCAACCAGTGGTCATGCTGGGATTAGGCGAATGGTAAATAATATCAAAAAGTCTTATTTTTGGCCTGGCATGGAACGTGACGTCACGGAATTTGTAAATAAATGTAAGAAATGCCAGATGCAAAAGCATTATGTGCCAATTAAAGAGCCTATGGTTGTAACTACAACTGCTGTAGGTGCTTTCGATAAAATATTTCTAGATATAGTGGGGCCCTTAGATAAGGATTATTTTAATAAGATATATATTCTTAGTATACAATGTGAACTTACAAAATTCGTTGAAGCTTATCCATTAGAAAGAAAAGACGCAATTTCTGTAGCAAAATCATTTGTAGAGAATTTTATTCTTAGATATGGTGTGCCAAGAGAAATTGGATCAGATAGAGGTTCTGAGTTTATAGCATCAACAATGAGAGAAGTTTGCAAATTGCTTAATGTTAAACAATTATTTTCAACAGCTTACCACCACGAGTCGATTGGTGCTCTCGAAAATACTCATAAGCATTTAAATGCGTATCTTCGTATTCAAACAAACAATAATGCTAGAGAGTGGAGTACATGGGTACCATATTGGTGCTTCGCTTATAATACTAGTGTCCATACTTCTACTAAATTTACACCATACGAGCTAGTCTTTGGGAAAACTTGTAATTTACCAAGCAATTTAACCAAAGATGTAGAACCACTTTATAATTGTGAAGACTACCCATTATCTTTAAAGTATAGATTACAAAAATCTCTTGAAGAAGCTAGGAAAAATTTGTTATCATCAAAAGAAACTAGAAAACTACATTATGATAAAGAAATTAAGCCTATTGTATATAAACAAAACGATTTGATACTGTTGCGAAATGAAAATAGTAGTAAGTTTCAGAATGTTTTCAATGGTCCCTATACGGTTCTAGAAGATGTATCACCAAACGTTCGTATTATAAAAGATAATAAAATAGAAACAGTTCACAAAAATAGAACAAAACTATATAAATGTTAGATTAGATTTAAGACATAATATATCTACGTAGATATTAAAATAGAAATTAAGAATAACAATTGTATTTAATATGGTTAAAATATTATAAAAAAAAAAAAAAAAAAATGTCTTTGTATAAACATTTTTTTTCTATAAGGAGGGAGATGAGGTGTATAGCCTAGAAAGCGATGTTAATTAAGTCAGAATAAATCTAACTGCCGAGAAGGTTAGTCGTATCATTTAACCAAACACCCATCCTTACAGTACATATGTAATCAAAAAGTAGGTACTTCCTAATTCTATGGAAAAAAAGCCATAATGTTGGCAGCATTGTCATATATGAGCTCCCGGTAGAGAGTACCTACCTAATTGCCTAGTATATTCCTTGTCTATGAGTGAGACCTAGTCCACAGACCTGGGCCCCAAGTCTGCTATTTTACATGTCATTGTCATGGAGCCGCAATACAATTACAATACAATTATCATTGGTCCAAAATTTCGTAGTCTACTAAATTCACAATGGTCGTTTGATTTCTTATAATTGGATTGTAATTCAATCATACCTCGGTATTGCAATTAGCTTAAAAAGCGTTTGCCGAAATGAGTTTCAAAAAAAACTACATATTAAAAACGTTTATTTAAGCTAGATTCAAAGCTAGATGTGTCAGTGGCAAACCATCGGAAAACAATTGTGACGCCATTGAATTAGTAGACTACCAAAATTGCTAAAAGTAGCAATTGGGATGTCATTGATAGGCAATGTAACTACAATTGCAATAGCAGACTTGGGCCCCAGGGGCCCAAGTCTGCTATTTTACATGTCATTGTCATTGATCCGCAATACAATTACAATACAATTATCATGGTCCAAAATTTCGTAGTCTACTAAATTCACAATGGTCGTTTGATATTTTATAATTGGATTGTAATTCAATCATACCTCGGTATTGCTATTAGCTTAAAAAGCGTTTGCCGAAATGAGTTTAAAAAAAACTACACATTAAAAACGTTTATTTAAGCTAGATTCAAAGCTAAATGTGTCAGTGGCAAACCATCGGAAAACAATTGTGACGCCATTGAATTAGTAGACTACCAAAATTGCTAAAAGTAGCAATTGGGATGTCAATGATAGGCAATGTAACTACAATTGCAATAGCAGACTTGGGCCCCAGGGGCCCAAGTCTGCTATTGCAATTGTAGTTACATTGTCTATCAATGACATCCCAATTGCTAAAAATAACAATTGTCATGTCATTGATAGACAATTGAACCCCTGGGCCCCAAGTCAAATTGCTAAAAGTAGCAATTGGGATGTCATTGATAGGCAATGTAACTGTAATGTAACTACAATTGCAATAGCAGACTTGGGCCCCTGGGGCCCAAGTCTGCTATTGCAATGCTATTGCTATTGTAGTTCAATTGTCTATCAATGACATCCCAATTGCTACTTTTAGCAATTTGACTTGGGGCCCAGGGGTTCAATTGTCTATCAATGACATGACAATTGCTAAAAATAACAATTGTCATGTCATTGACAGACAATAAAACTACAATTGCAATAGCAGACTTGGGCCCCAGAAAAGATAACCTAGTCGGACTTCTCTTTCTATAGGAAAGTTTGAATTTGAAAAATTAATGTTTTCATCTTGAGCTTGTTTTCAATTTTTCTTTTGTTTCATTGAAAGGATATTTACGATTACTTATAGCAATAAATAAAAATGTATCTTGTATGTATTGCACCATAATATTACATACTTTACTTGTAATCGTAGCACAATCTAGGGACAATTAATAAGCCTGAGCCTATGGCCTTATCTCTAGCAGAATTTTTTACAACAGCTAAAAGCTAACTAGAAGTCCTAACTCTTTGTCCCCGCCCAATTTCTATCGCCCTCCAACAATTAATAGAGTTTAGTCACAGTTTAGTGCTAATTGATTTAAAAATTTAAATTCTCAAATCATCCATCGCACATACGCTTCATACATGCTTCCCTACTAGACAACCAACGCGCCTGTATAATTTAATATAGCAATCTTTATTTATTACGAAATTTTGTGATAAAATGTACTATATTTAATACAGCTAAATCTTGGAAGTAGGTTCCAAATACCAAATGAGTGAAGTAGGTAAGAAGGTACATTATTTAATTGCTACAAACCTATGTTAGAAACATTATATTCGACACTGGAAACCGTAACGCTGAGAACCGAGAACTGTCGCTCATCTACTTACGTCGGCCCTTAAAATAATATTCAACGAGAAACTCTACTAAAATAAATAAGTAAATAGATTTTGTTACTCCCTAAAACTACAAAGAAAAGCTTATTATACACTTAAACTGCCGAACAGATTTTCATGAAACATATAGAACCATCTCAAATGTGCCTGCAAATAAAAAATAACCGAATTCAAATCAGGCCATCCTTTGTGGGATTGCCCAATGGGATTGCCCAAAAATGATTGCTACATAGTTGACGCTGACGACCGCATTTACTTCTGTTTGGTTCATACTGCAATCATGCACTTTAGTCTTTAACTACTATCGAGAGATACCCGCCAATCAGAAATGATTGCGAGCGTTACGATGACGTTTCTTCTTCTATATTGGTCACTCTTGTACGATTATTTTTACGCAATTTCACAGCAGATTGAACCACAAACATACAAGAGTACTTACTCTTATATGTTTGTGGATTGAACGATGCGATGACACAAATAGACAGATACAAAGACCGACTAAGCGTCAAAGTTATAAGCATAGCAGTATAGGTGCGCACTTATAACACCGTTTTTGCGTTGGGCGTTAAAAATCATATCTAATAGTCTGGCAGATATGTGGTAATTGTGCGTTTTGCGATAGAAGTATGTAGGTACACCTTGGGGCACCTAAACTGCCTTTATAAAGATTTAATTTTAGATATGAGGCCATTTCAGATTGCGCCTATTGCAATAATGGCGGCCAAATGGAAGACTGAATGTTTTTATGTGCTTTTCTATTCTTCTTGTCACTAACCGACTTCGAGAAGAAGAGGAGCTTTCCATATCCCACAAAAATTCAGGCTCACCTCTTCAATCCTGATGCTGCAAGTAGGTGGGGTAGCAGGTGCAGGTCATCAGCTCAGACTATGTAATGCATTTTGCACGTCCATTACTGCAATTGGCTTAATCTGAGATGGCCGCATCAAAATTAATTTTTTAATATGACTTATGTTATAAGTAGGTAGTATCAGTGTTAAAAGTAGTAATAATATGAGAGCAAAATTATTTCACACTAACTAGATGATATCCGCGACTTCGTCCGCTTTGTTTTTTCAATTCTCGCGGGAACTCTTAAATTTTCCAGAAAAAATGTAGCCTATTTGTTAATCCTGGGTATGGAGCTCTATCTCCATACCAAATTTCAGCCAAAATATAATTTTGTTTCGATATCAGCATTCAGACAGTCAGTCAAAGACTTCTCAGTCAGTCAACTAAAAACACTCACAATGCGATTTGAGGTATGGGTTGAATTTACACTGCTATACCTCCTTCCAAGTTAGCCCGCTATCATAGTAGACTGCATCGTCACTTACCGTCAGGTGAGATCGCAACGGAGGGCTATCTTGTCATTGAATACAAAAAGTAGAGTCTATGTAAGTGCAATATTATGGAGCTATAACGCGGGAAGTTCTTCTAGTGCTGCAAAAAAAAAAATAAGAAATTGAAAGACAAAATGTCCGAGATGAAAATGCTGACATGACACGTGACCTCAGACACAATCTCATTACATCGAATAGATACACGATGGGAGCAATTTTTCCGCTACATTGTATCTAGGGACGATCTCTACAAGGGTTAGGGCCAGAAATGTGGTTCTTATACGACGCGGAATGGGGATCCCCGCGGTTAATATGACAGGCAAGAGACATTTTTATGGGGTCCCATTATACATAGATACCGTAAAATGCGGAGTAATGCGCTTAACTGCTCCACGTTTCTGAAACGAACGTCTAGGTATTGAACGTACTTCCGGCCACGTATAAATTGAGAACCTACCCTTCAAGACAAGAGTGAATAGGTATTTTCTAGACAAGCGCCCTTCACCCTAGACCTCATCAATGCTTTGCATCATTGATTGTCGTCAAGCGCAAGGCTATTTCATAATTTAAAAAAACTCCACGCTGACGAAATCGTGGGCACAAGTTAGTATCTAACCAAAAATCGCCTTGCCTTTTTGATAAGCGTTGGTACTTGGCAGCATATTGGTAGTCGGTACAACTACAGGGTCATATCTTCTCAGCTCGCCGCCACCTGAGGGGCTGAAGGTGACAGGTCGGGGTCGGCGCCGGCGGCAAACAACATAATTTACGACCCTATACCAGATATAGGGTCTAACGGGAGATGGTACTCCAAGAGCTAGTGAACTTTTTATTGTATTAGAAACCGGCATTGTTTGGTGACCTAGGTCGTGACTCGTGACACATATTTTTGTCAATATACAAAAATATGCATTCGTGTATTTAACATTCTGCTTTAGCTTATACCTACATTTTAATATGACAAGTAATGACACTGTCGTCTATACGCTTTGCTCTAAACTATCTATTTTCCAGGCTGATAGAGAGCAAGAAAATTATTCGAAGAGAATCCGTACAATAACTTTCAGCACCAATATCGTCTTTATTTACCTTGCATTGTTTGCATATTTATTTGACCGCAAGAACCATGTAATGTGTTACGCACTCCGCTAACAAGTTTTCTGTTGGCTTTACGTGCAAACTTTGCGAGGTTTGTTTTGTTTTTCTGCAGTCTGCTGGGGCTTAAGAGAGGCTTTCAGTGATCCCACAGAATTAGAGGATGATAGAAATGCTAGAAATATTTATCGCCAGGACAGCACGAGTGTGTGTGTGTTATCCTTGCTAATGTTATAAATGCAACAATGTGTTTGTTTGTTGGTTTTTCGTTTGGTGGATCGACGGTATTGTCGCATTGGTATAGTTGAGGGCTTGAAGAGTGACATGGACATCCAAAAAACCATGTTCATGCGGAATGCGGATGCACTTAGTCATGGGCAAAAGCTACTCCTGCTTATTACAGGTACCTAATATTATAAATGCGAAAGTTTCAATGTAGGTATGTAGGTATAGATGGGTGGATGTTTGTTACTGAATCGCGCCGCAACGACTGAACCGATGTGGCTGAGCACAGAATTTGGCACAGAGATGGATTATATAGTCTGAAATAATACATAACTTTTTATCCGGGAAAATTAAAGAGTTCCTACGGCATCAGCTAGAAGCTATATTTAGAAAAACAAAGTTAATTGCCCACTTGCGAAGGTTTTCTAAGAATTTTTTGGAGAGTTTCAGTTTGGGCCTGGTACACACTACCTCAAGCGTACGTGTTGTTTTTCGTTCGTTACAAAATCACAGGCAAACAATCGACAACATTCTAATGAAAAGCGTGAAACGAACAGCCACTTCAGAAGAGGTATATCCACGCAAACCCATTTAAGAATGTGTTGTAGGCGGGCGGGGCGGGAACAAAGAGCCCCATGCATCGGTATGCATGCAGCATGCAGCGAGCTTTGCGCAATTTGGCACTTTTCCAGCGACAGGTGTTGTCTATGGCTCCGATGCCTAACTACGTACTTTCTACTATTGCAAACTTTGCAAAAAGAAAAATTATCATCTTTGCTTCCAAGGCCTTGGCAGACGATTTATGCGCTGTCCAGAAGACACATTTTAGTGTCTCTGTGAGTCGATATGGGAACAGCACTTACGGGTCGTGCGAAAAATGGTCACCAAATGTTCCCATTAAATTATAAAATGGGGTTATTCAAGGGGCGGACCAACAAAGTCATGAGCAGCCGGCAACGCAGTGGTGGTGCCTCTGGTACTACAGGTGTTCATTGGCGGTGGTAATCACTTAACACAAGGTGGCTCGCCTGTTAGTTTGCACGCTATTCATATAAAAAAAAAACTACGGAGAAGGCTCAGAGACACTCAGCGGGGAAACGAATCTGAGCACGAAAGGGGATAAGACAGTCATAGTTCACGACAAAGCACATCTATATTAGGTATATAGTCGCGAAATCTAAGTGCCTATATGGGTACTTATCAAGATATTTTAGAAACGATCGAAATACTTTTTTCCAGAACTTAAGCTAACATACTTTATGAAATATTTGTGATAAATAATAAATAACAACGACACGTCTATGCAACCATTTTAATGAACTGACTCACAAAAGAAGGTACTCAGAACACGTTATAAAAATATCACCCTCAATTCATTAGATATATTCTATGACCATACATTACACTTTATAGACATAAAAATAGAGATAAAATGGATAGTGTACCTCTGGCAAGTGTTTCTTCCAAAAACCCTCAATTAATGTGAGAACAATGAGATTAAGAGAGTAATTTGCTAAATTAAATGCTACGATGTTACTTATAATATTTACAGACACAAATTACTCCACAAACAACCTCTCAAATTAATTCAAAACGTGAAGAGGAAAAATAGTCGTTTGGAAGAGCGCGCCTCACATTCAAAGTCGTCTGAAACCCAGTTCCCAAGCACCTCTTTCGAATCTCCTAATGATCGAGAGGCAATTTGAGATGTATTCTATTCGCAGAACAAAGCGCGCCCCGCAGCATTCACGCGCCGCCGCTGCCTGCTGTCGGCGAGTTGGCGCGCCGCCAGCGCCCGCCGCCCGCCAGCGCGGCCTGCGAGCTTCGCACGTGTATGACGCAGTGACGCCGAACACTGCCTCCACCCTCTGGGAATGTAGCTACATGTGGCATCACGAGGGCCGGTACGTGTAGTTGTTCAGCGGAGTCCTATCGCGCAAGGGTATGTTTTGAAAGTGTATACTTAGCTCTTTTCGCTACAAACTAAAGCTGAAATCTATTGACCGCAATCTCACTCTGCTCATACTCAAGACAGAGATAAAACGAGACAGATTTATGTCGGAGCATATTTGTATTTCGTTTTAACTCTTATCTTGAGTCCGAGCTAAGTCAGAGCGTCCTCTATAGGTCTCAGCATAAGCCTCAACAGTTTAACGGTTAAAGGTGCGGACTGGAAACTAAAAGATCGATGATTCGATGATCTATCCCCACCTGTTGCACTAAATGTCGTACCCACTCCTAACACAAGCTTTACGCTTATTTGGAGGGGAGACGGGAATGTTGTATTGTATTTAAAGAGGGGACGCCTGCCGACGCCAGGCGGGTGATCAGTCCTGTGTCAGGACTATTCCACCCAATTCCCCATGTTTGGACACAGGTTACTGGTGCCCAGGCAGCCTACCCCCCTCAAACCTACCTGTACCTTTCGCAAACCTAACGATATCCTTTATAGAAAGATATTTTAGGTCTTCTACACTTATTCTATCCTTACCTTGCAGTTCCCATCTTACCAATGAGTACATGGGGCACTCAGCTATGAAGTGGAAGCTGGTCTCCTCCTCACCACACTCAGGACAGGATGGGTCTTCTTTGATTCTCATAATTGTGAGATGTCTATTTAGCAAACAGTGTCCAGTTGCAATACCTACTACCAATGCTATGTTATTTCTACTTTGTGACATGAGCTGTCTTGTCCTCTTCTTATCGAATGATTTCAGGAATAATTTCGATTGCCTGTATTGAATCGAGTTGTTCCATCTTGAATTCGATTCTCTTTCTACGATTCCCTCTAACACTCTTTTGGTAATCGTGTACGGAATGGGTAGGCAAGGCTCAGGTCCGTGAAATTGGATACCTGCTCCCATTCTGGCTAGTTCGTCTGCTTTCTCATTACCGATGTTCCCTTTGTGTCCAGGAACCCAAGCTATCGTTACTTTTGTTTTTTCAGCTAGTGAGTTTAGTGCATATTTGCATTCCTTCACTAGAGCCGAAGTTGTGTCTTTTCTTTCCAGAGCTTTTATTGCAGCCTGGCTGTCACTATATATAATAACTTCTTTTTTGACATTATCTACGATATCCATCAAGCCGATAGCACACTCCATGATCGCATACGTTTCGGCCTGAAATACGCTTGTAAATTTACCCAGGCTGATTGCTTGGTTCTTATCCGGAATGGTACTGTAAAATATTCCAGCACCACTTAGCTTAGTGGATTCTCGCCTAGATCCGTCCGTGTAGCAGACTATGATATCTTCACTGACGGATTCTATCTTCCATTCTTCTTTTGATCCTATGTGCACTCTATACTTCTTGTCGAAGATACGCTGTCTCCTAATGAGATCATTATTAGTGATTATCATAGACAGTTTATCTCCGTAGATCTTTTCTAACTCAGTATGACCTTTGTCCATGAAATTGCCTTTCCATTGTCTTGACAGTTTCATTCTATACTACTGTTCTAACGCTCTCCTTTTAGCTGTCAGATCCAGAGGATATAGACCTAGAAGAATCTCTAGTGCCGCAGATGGTGTTGTCCGTATGGCACCCGAGACCATCAATGTGGCCATCCTTTGTACTTTAGTCAGTTCTTTGCTATTTGTTGATGTTGCTGCTTTATGCCACCATACGATCGCTCCGTATAGGATTCTTGGCAGTATGATGGCCGTATATATCCATTTTATTACACACGGCTTCATACCCCAGGTTCTTCCCACTGCTCTCCTGCATTGTATGAGGGCTATTTTTGCCTTCCTACATTGTTCCTCTATGTGCCTGCTAAATCTAAGAGTGTTATCTAACAACACCCCTAGATATTTGATTTCCTTAGTCAGTTCTATCTCCGCACCACCAATAACAATCGGTGCAAGGTGTGCTATTTTTCTTCTTTTGGTAAAAAGTACTAGTCTTGTTTTTGCAGGGTTGAGACCAAGACCTTTATCTCGACACCATTTCATTGTAGTCTTAATACCAACGCTCATTATATTCCTGACTGTAGTCAGGTCTTTGCCCGTAACTAAGCGTACTCCGTCATCAGAGTAAGCCTGCATATAGATCTTCATAGCATTGATTTTGACTATCAAAGAATCTAACAAAAGACACCATAACAGAGGTGATAAACATCCTCCTTGAGGAAAACCTCTGGTGGATTTAATGGTATACTCTTGTCCACCTAGTTCAGCTGTTATCGAGCGATTCTGTAACATGTTCATGATCCACATTTCCACAGCATGCTCGATGCCATCCCTCTGAAGTGCACCCTTTATTGCTTCACGATTTGCTTTGTCGAACGCCCCTTCAACATCGAAGAAACACCCGAGAGCAAACTCCTTATTATCTATTGATCTCTCAATTCTAACCACTAAATTGTGGAGAGCAGTTTCAGTAGATTTGCCCGTCATATATGCATGTTGATTAGTATGTAGTGGTAGAATACTCGAGTCTAATTTGGTCCTCATATGTCCATCTATTATTTTTTCTAAGGCTTTCAGTATGAAAGACGATAAGCTTATGCATCGAAAAGACTTTGCTTCCTGATAAGTTTTCTTAGCTGGCTTGGGTATGAATACCGCTTTGACTTTACGCCAATTTAGAGGTAGGTATCCACTAGCCAGACTTGATCTAAATAATGCTAGTAATGTGTCTGCAATATGTTTATATGCTACTTGCAGCATTTTTGGAAAGATGCCATCTGGTCCAGCTGCCTTATATGGAGCAAAGGAATATATACTCCATTCTAGTTGTTCTTTGGTTATGATGTTCTTTGCTGCCAGCCAGTCGTAGTTGACGTTAGACACTTCCTGAGTAGTTTCTTCAGCGCCTATTTCCTGGCATTCCGGAAAATGTGTTTCCATCATTTTGCACAGTACCAGTTTAGGATCAGATACTAATTCATTGTCTATCTTGATGCTACCAAGTTTACATGTTCTATCTTTGGCAAGCACTCTCATCAGACGGGCAGATTCAGGATAGTCAGTTATACCCTCACAATATGAGTGCCAGCCATTCCTATCTTCTTTCCTACATTTATTACGGAATTCAGTTCTTATTTTCCTGTAAATTCTCCAACTTTCTTCATCGTTCTTTTTCAGGGCAACTCTAAGGGCTCTACGAGCGCTTTTCCTAATTTTTTTCAGCTCATTGTTCCACCAGGGTTGCCCTTTTCCTGTTTTTATCTCTCTCAGTGGACAAGCAACATTATAGGCTTCCACCAGAGCTGTCTCTAGTTCTTTTGCTCCCAATTCTATTTCTTCTAAACTGTTGTATGGGCCACGAGTTGGTGTCCATTTGCTTAGAGCTAAGGCAAATTTTTCCCAATCCGTTTTCCTTGTGTTCCTAATCTGTACTTTTTCCACTTTGCTGTTAATATTGAAGGTTATCCTGCGATGGTCTGAAAAAGAGTCATCCAGGTCTACTCTCCAATCTTTGACGTATTTGGAAATATCTTCTGTCGCTAAAGTTATATCTAATACTTCTTGTCTTGATTTTGTGACAAAGGTACTGGTATCTCCAATGTTCATAATCTCAAGACTGTTACTTATAATAAATTCTATTAGTAACTCTCCTTTCCTATTAGTGTTAGTGCTACCCCACACCTCATGATGCGAGTTCGCATCACAACCAATAATAATAGGAGTTTTCTTACCTTTGTATTTTATAACAGTCTCTTCAAGTTCTCTGGACGGTGGTTCATAGTCAGTCTCACTAGGAATGTAGGCCGAAATGAAAGCCACTCTTTCCTTGTTACCATCTGCTAGCGGTATGGTTGCTTCCACCACGACCAGGTCTCTGTAATTCTCTGATACTATTAGTCCTAAAGATTTGATCCTGTTACTGGCATAGATGCATGTTCTGGGGTTGGACTCACCATTGTTGTGGTAAATCACATCTCCACCAAGACAGCCCAGGCCCGCCACACGCCCTTTAACAGCGTACGGCTCTTGTAACAGGGCCAAATCTATTTTCTTACTGACCACGAATTGGCAAAGTTCCGTCATGGCCTCTCTGCAGTGGTGCAGATTCAACTGAAGGATCCTAAGTGCGTGTGTAGTGTGTTTTTGTATGTTTGTGTGTTTCTTCGTTTTGAGTGAATGAGTGTAGTGATGTGTGCTTCGTGTTGTGTCTATTCCGCAACATGTCAATGCCAAGTCCGTCGTCAGTTCCCAGTTAAGGGATCCGCGAGTTTCTCGGCACCACGCATGTTGCGGCTCTTTTGTTGTCCAGTTTCGTCCCGCGACAGGCCCGCCAGACGGGAATGTTAGTCATGTAGCATGGCAAATATTATTTAAAATTAAGTATTAACTGTCCAGTATCACTAAGATTTATGCAGGATGTTTATTTGGAAGTAAAAATTTGAGGGGTGAGCTGAGGCAAATACTTGATTTTGTGATCTTACAGTAGTCAGGTACTTGAAATGCTTTGGTACTGAGTTACTGACTATGACTACTGTGAGATCACAGAATCAAGTATTTTTCTCAGCTCACCCCTCACACACGAAATTTTTATTTGTATATTGTCTCATTATTCGCCGGGGACAAAATGTATTCTCATCCTCGTAGGAGTAGAATAAAACTGTCGTTTTGGTCATTTAACCCGCGCCAGCTGCCGTGTGTCTGGTCGACGCTCCGCCACGTCGTCTGAATAACTTTACCAATTTATGTTTAGGAAACAAATCGGCTGTCTGCTGGTGACTAGCGAAAACTTGTAATAGGGAGCTGCGAGATGCGAGAGGCCTATACTTAGCTAAGTAGGTCCAAAAGTAGAGAACTATCGGTTGATAAAGAAGAAGAGAAATCTACGCAGATGAATTCGCAGGCATCAGCTAGTGCTAGGAGATAATATTATGTTGATTTTCGTATAGGACATCGGTATGCCCGCGAGCCTCAAAACTCGTACAAAATGTATTTCGACAAAATTTAAATGCAAAACCGTTCTAAAGCCAAACTTCTATTCACAAATTAAACAAACCGCACTTTGTGCAACGCGCCAACTCATTGTTTGGCGTGTTTAGCGAATGTGAGGGAGCCGGTCGAGTCAGCTGTAAAACACTCGGCGTTTCACTGAAAGGACAAGTTGGCATAAATAGGTGCACGGTTGGTAAAACGCGAGCGAGTTTCGACACCATTTTCTGCTACTACATTTATGTGTGCTACTAATTCTCTGCAACACACGTTTTCCTAGCGCGGAGGGTAGGGACCAATAGAAATATGTAAATTTTCATATGTCAATAAATAAATTCTTCTTCTTCTTCTTCTTAATTATATTTTTAGCGTTCCATAGTAAAACATAGGACCTTATCTGTATGTGGTGACGCCACCGACGCCACCCTTTTGGTTTGCTATTTGGATTGACATTATACATCAAATAATTCCCCATCTACCCTCCATTTCCCTTCGTGCACTAAAATGACGTTCGTAACGTCAAAATTGCGACGCCATGACACATAAGTCAGTATGAAATCTTGTCTCCGCGAGACGCATGCACATGTCGCCCGTCCTCGTGCTTCAAACCCAAACCAAAAAGTGTGTGTGTGTGTAACGACTTCGCTGCCCAGCTGACGCCGACGTGTTGTAAGGATGGGTGTTTGGTTAAATGATACGACTAAACTTCTCGGCAGTTAGATTTATTCTGACTTAATTAACATCGCTTTCTAGGCTATACACCTCATCTCCCTCCTTATAGAAAAAAAATGTTTATACAAAGACATTTTTTTTTTTTTTTTATAATATTTTAACCATATTAAATACAATTGTTATTCTTAATTTCTATTTTAATATCTACGTAGATATATTATGTCTTAAATCTAATCTAACATTTATATAGTTTTGTTCTATTTTTGTGAACTGTTTCTATTTTATTATCTTTTATAATACGAACGTTTGGTGATACATCTTCTAGAACCGTATAGGGACCATTGAAAACATTCTGAAACTTACTACTATTTTCATTTCGCAACAGTATCAAATCGTTTTGTTTATATACAATAGGCTTAATTTCTTTATCATAATGTAGTTTTCTAGTTTCTTTTGATGATAACAAATTTTTCCTAGCTTCTTCAAGAGATTTTTGTAATCTATACTTTAAAGATAATGGGTAGTCTTCACAATTATAAAGTGGTTCTACATCTTTGGTTAAATTGCTTGGTAAATTACAAGTTTTCCCAAAGACTAGCTCGTATGGTGTAAATTTAGTAGAAGTATGTACACTAGTATTATAAGCGAAGCACCAATATGGTACCCATGTACTCCACTCTCTAGCATTATTGTTTGTTTGAATACGAAGATACGCATTTAAATGCTTATGAGTATTTTCGAGAGCACCAATCGACTCGTGGTGGTAAGCTGTTGAAAATAATTGTTTAACATTAAGCAATTTGCAAACTTCTCTCATTGTTGATGCTATAAACTCAGAACCTCTATCTGATCCAATTTCTCTTGGCACACCATATCTAAGAATAAAATTCTCTACAAATGATTTTGCTACAGAAATTGCGTCTTTTCTTTCTAATGGATAAGCTTCAACGAATTTTGTAAGTTCACATTGTATACTAAGAATATATATCTTATTAAAATAATCCTTATCTAAGGGCCCCACTATATCTAGAAATATTTTATCGAAAGCACCTACAGCAGTTGTAGTTACAACCATAGGCTCTTTAATTGGCACAGAATGCTTTTGCATCTGGCATTTCTTACATTTATTTACAAATTCCGTGACGTCACGTTCCATGCCAGGCCAAAAATAAGACTTTTTGATATTATTTACCATTCGCCTAATCCCAGCATGACCACTGGTTGGTAATAGATGATAGTCATTAATAATTACCTTTTTGTCATCATCTGATGTTATTCTTTGAATATCTTTTAATATATAAATTCGTGGTCCGGTCCACGTTTTTCTACAATTTATTAACTTGGTTAACCATTTTATAATATTAATATTACTTGCAAGTTTTACTATATAAATTTCTTTTATATTCATTTCATTGCAAAACTGCTCCAGTTTACTCACGTAAGCGTCTCGCGCTTTACATGATCGCAAGTCTGGGCAAGTATATAAAGTCATTTCCTTTTTATTAAATCTAAATATATCCGAGTCATTAAACGCTTCTTTCATTTTAAATATTTCTTTTCAGACACAACTAATAATTCAACAGAGTTTGGCGGTTTCCTAAGCATTTCCACGACCTTCGGGTGATCAATCCGGCAGTCGGTGGAATTGTTAGGAGATGTCAAATCTGTATGAATATTTTCCTTTCTTTCCATTTCCTTTCTTTCCATTTCCTTTCTTTGCCTTCTAGTTATCACATTAATTATTTTTTCATTCATATCTTTCAGTTCATTCGACGTCACTCTCACTCTAGATAATGCATCTGCAGCTACATTATCTTTCCCTTTTATATACTCAATTACAAAGTCATACTCTTCTAAAATTAAACGAAATTTAGTTAGTCTGCTCGACGGATTAGACATATTAAACAAATAAACTAATGGTCGATGGTCAGAAAAAATTTTAAAACGTTTACCAAATAAATAAGGTCGAAAATATTTAATTGACCAAACAATGGCGAGCATTTCTTTTTCTATTGTTGGGTAATTTAATTCAGCTTTGTTTAAACTTCGACTGGCATAAGCGACTGGACGACCATCTTTATTACACAGTACAGAACCTATTGCTATACCAGAGGCATCAGTGTATAATTGAAACTCGTTATTATCCGAAAAATCCGGATACTGTAAAACAGGTGGCGAAATTAAAGATTTCTTTAATAGTAAAAATGATTTTTCGCATTCATTTGTCCAAATAAATTTTGTATTTTTCCTAGATAGCTGATTCAATGGAATTACAATTTCGGCAAAATTAGGAATAAATCGTCGGTAATAATTAGAAAAAGCTACAAATCTTTTTACGTCATCACTTGAGGTTGGAGTTGGATAATTTTTGATGGCTAAAGTTTTAGCTGGATCGGGTTTTACCCCGTCAGCACTTACAACATGACCTAAGTATAGCAACTCTTTCTTTAAAAATTCGCATTTTTTAGGATTAAGCTTTAAATTAACTTTACGAAGTCTCGAAAATATTTCCATTAAATTTTTATTATGGCTTTCCAAATTTCGTCCGAAACATATCAAATCGTCCAAATAAACTAAACATTTTTCATAGTTTAACCCCGATAATGCGACTGTCATTGCCCTTGAAAATGCACTAGGGCTCGTTTTAAGTCCCATTGGCATGCGTTTTAACTGATATTGTTTGTTAAAAGTAAAAGCTGTACATTTTCTACTAGAAGGCTCTAATTCAATTTGATAAAATCCACTTTGAAGGTCTAAATGACTAAAATATATTGCTCCTGAGAGTGAATCAAGTATGTCTGCTATATTTGGGAGAGGAAATCTATCGTCAACTATATTTTCGTTCAGTTTCCGGTAATCAATTACAAGCCTATATTTTTTTTTGGATGTATCGGATTTTTTGGGCACTAACAGGATAGGACTAGACCATTCGCTCATAGTCTCCTCAATAATGTCATCATTTAATAATTTTTGAATTTGACTTTCTATTTCCCCTTTTTGAAATGTAGGTAACCGGTATTGTTTTTTATAAACAGGTACAGTGTTGGGTTTTAAATGAATTGATTGCTGGTAAATATTGCATTTTGTTAATTTGTCTCCTTCTAAATAAAAAATATCCGAATATTTCGCACAAATTTTTTCAATTTCCAGTTGTTCTTCATTATTTAAGTAAGTTAAATTTAACTCCGTAAGTAATTTCTTTACTCTATTCGCGTTAACTTTAGGTTTATCGAAACAAAGTAAACTGTAATTTGCCAATTTATCTATTTCTTGACTAAAAAAACTTAAGTTAACTTCCTCTTCACGTGTATTTAATATTTGGATAGGTATTTTACCTGACCTAGGGCGTGAAATAGTTGCAGCCAAAAATACACCCTCGCACAATTCTTTCGGTAAAACCACACATTCTTCGTTCAAGTGTGTTGACACTAAATGTAAAGACTCTGATCTAGGCGGTAAGCATATATATTTATTATTTCCTAAGAGACCCGGTTGCAATGATAAAGTAGTTTCGATGTCGTTATTAAATAACTTTAAGGTGTCTAGTTCCAAATTTAATTTACCCCTATACTTTTTCAAAAAGTCCATACCTAAAATTCCGTCAGTAGAACAACATAAGTTTTTAAATACATGGAATCTATGTATAAATGTCTGATCCATAAATGATAACGTTAAATCAACGTAACCTACCGAACAAAGTTCCCCACAGACTCCGTTTATCTTTACTTGCCCGATATGGAATGGAATGTTTTGTTGTGATAACTGTTCGTATTTCACGGCACTGAGCGAGGCGCCGGTATCAACTAACCAACTACATAAATTGTTACCAAGTGACAATTGTATTGAATTATAATTATTGTAATAACATATTTGGGCATGATTATTTTTAATGTCGTTATTATTCACGAAAAAACTGATTTTTATGATTTAAATCGGTTTCTGTAGTATTTTGTTGTAGTTGTTGTTGCATATTTGAATTCACATAATTAATACGAGAAACATTATAATTACGTCCGCGATTAGAAAAAGAGTACCTACCTCTATTCCTTGCGATATTTTGTGTCGCGGGAATGTAATATGAAGGCTGTGCGCGGCCGCGAGAAAAATTAAATTTTCCGCGAGTAGGGTGACCACGCTGATTGTACTGGCCATGGGGATAGTTACGATTATTGTAACCGCCTCTACCTTGAGTATTGTGTCCTCTTGTGTTGTAAGACATCTGCGAAAAATGTTTATTACGACCTATCTTCATAATACTATCATCTGCAAATGTAGAAATCTGCTCGTCCTTTGCACCTCGAATTGCATCTTTTAAACTTGCGTAATTTCTTGCTGAAATTACTGTACTGAGGTGACTATTTCGCAATCCGGTAGCAAACCGATTTATTGCTGTTTTTTCATTAATTTCCTTTAAAGTCTCAAATTTGTTAGCATCCCCGTCGGCTTGCGAGATAGTCAGCTCTACAAATAAATTTTCTATGTCTTTACCATAGTCCTCTATATTTTTCTGGTTTTGTGTACACCTCAACAATTGTTGTTGTAAAGCTGTAAAAGACTTTTTAGTTAATAAATGTTTTTTCATATCATTAATAAGGAGTTCTATTGTTTCATATTTTTGGGATAGTCTCAATTTAGCACTTTCCGATAATCTAGTTTTTAATATAAAATTTGTAAGTATTGGTTTTGATTTTTCATCCAGCATAGAACTGTACATTTCAATTGATGAAATTAATTGTTTTGTAACCTCCTCCTTGTCGTTCATCAAAGGTAGTAAAGAGACAGCCGTTTTTAAGTTAAACGTCTCCATTTTGCTTATAATAGGTACGTTACATAAAAGTCTAATTTCCTTAATTAACTTATAAATTTCTTCCGTATAACTATTTATTAAAACCCATTCACTGTCACTTAATGTCCTTAATTTACGTAAATTGCTCAATTCTTTCTCAAAATTGTCCAAAATTATATTTGACTCTTCTAATTTCTTAGAACTAATATTGCCAGTTTGGCGTCTTTGTGGGCCTATTTTTATTAGATATTTTCTTATTTCTAATATACTTTCATAAAATTTCTCGCATATTTCTGCCATAAATGAGATTAAATATAATATTATATAAAAGTTTTAGGAGAGAGAAATAAAAATTTATCGTACACTTCACTTTCCACTGATAAAGTAATTATTTTTATGCACTTTTCACTTTCACTTTCACTTTTTTTTTTTTTTTTTATTGTTCTCCATCTGCCTTACGTAGTTCTTTGAATCGGCGGCTCACCGAGCGTCGCAGCGTGTCCTCTCTTATTTCCGCTCGTATCCAATTATGGTGGCATCTCTTGTAGATTTTATAAAGAAATATTGAAACACCGATAAGTAGGAGAACCAAAATTATTGTTAAAATTATATTCATGGTGTTCATATGATAGGTAATTTGTTCAATCGAAGCTGCATTCCCACCAGTTCCAGAATTTTGATTTATAAAATTTTCTTCATTTTTTACACTAGATCGGCACATTTTGAAAATATATAAACAGTTTAGTATTAGTTTTCTATTGTATTCACTCGTTGTCTACATTTCACAGTATGTCCATTGGCCCATGTTTATTATAACTTAGCCGTATATGGCGATCGGAACGCGGCGCGAACCCGATCGCTTACAGGCAGGGTCGCCATGTAAGGATGGGTGTTTGGTTAAATGATACGACTAAACTTCTCGGCAGTTAGATTTATTCTGACTTAATTAACATCGCTTTCTAGGCTATACACCTCAGTGTTCCGGAGAGGCCGTTACAGTGGAGGTGCGCACCTGGCTCCAGTCCCGGGGACTTTGCAAGGTTAGTGCACGGAGATCCCGCTATCCCTTCATTCGCCCTTAACCTGGAACATCTAAATTCTAAATTCCATACTGTCCACAAGCTCTGGCTATCGAAGGTGGACAGTGGCGTCCGTTTCTACGCATGTTTAACTATGGAATGCTATAATAATTAGCAGCATACATAAATGTAGTGGCAGAAAATGGTGTTGAAAGTTTAAACTATTTCGCTTGCATTTTACTAACCGTGCACCTATTTATGTGAACTTTTCCTTTTAGTAAAACACCAAGTGTCTTATAGAAAAATATATAGGTACTTTAAAGGTTTTTTATTCAAATAAACTTTTACAAAGTGCTTTTGCCAAGTGAATGGCAGTGGTTTGGAATGCCGTTCTAATCGAGAAGAAATAGAAAGAAGGAATTGGAAGAATATTTTTTAATTAAGAATATTAGCCAAGCTGAACTTGACTTATATTCTTTTCCCTCCTCCAAATAAGCGAAAAGCTAGGACAATAGTGCAACGGTTAGGGCTCGAACCTGCAACCTTTCAGTTTTCAGTCTGCACCTTGAACCGTGACTGTAGTTTTTATTATATTTTATTCTTCAATAGCATAATTTACTGGATAAACGTTTAAAAATACATACATAACTTATGCGAAATTTTGTTCGTTTATTGATTTGTCCTTCAATCACGCAGCAATGGAGCCACGGATCGACGTGATTTTTCATGGTATAGTTGAAGACTTGGTGAGCGACATAATATAGCTTTTACCCCGAAAAACAAAGATCCCGCGGAAATTTTAAAAATCTAACTCCACGTGCACGAAGTCGGGGCAAAAGTAAACATTATAAAATTCTACTTTATAAGTAGCACTTGATGTAGAGCTAAGTACAATATTTGGTGGGACGTATCGCTTACATCCAGGCAAACGCTTTATAATGGACGAGCACTTAAAATGTCAACAAATATTGGATACTGTGGCCTCGTCGTATATACTGCGAATTGAGAGAGCCTGCGCCGGTCCGCAGTAGCATACAGCTAGGATTACTGATCTGATCTTACAAAGTCCAATTTTATTATATAGACCTATTCGTCAAAGGGCATCGATGTCAAAGGGGTTTGCACTGATCATAAAATCACTCCGTTTAAGGGGTTTGGCCTAAGTCAATCAATAAAATAAATAATTATAGGCATTCGGTATGACCTCAATAGATTAGGAAATAAGCACTATTTTAAACGACGTTAAAAGGAGGAAGTTTTCAATTGGACGCGTATTTTTATTTTTATTTTTTGGTGATGTTACTCCATAACTCCTTGAAAAATTTGAAACATAGTATTATAAAATAATTTCAGTTTGTATTTTACACGTATGTTGAAGTCCGGCTAACATCACGCATCGGTTTCATCGTTTCTATTTAGATCCGCCTGTCCTAAAGGGACAGAATGCACGTTCATTTACGACATTGTACACAAAATTTATAATTATAAAATATAAAACGCTTCGTTTTGTTTGAGATGAGTTAAAATATTTTTATAAAAGCATAGTATTTCTTAAAGCGTACGTTATAAACGTGCCATTTTGCGTTTAATTTTATGCGAGCTCGACACAAATCAGCGCTGATGAATGGCTGTAGCTGTTGGCTGTAGGCTGTTGGCTGGCTGTATCAACACTCGGTGTTTTCCAATTAAAATCTCCTAACGAAATGCTACGGATTATATTTTTTTGCTAGAATAGGTTGACTATGCGTTTTAAAATGAATACTGGCCCTGTTATTTTGAGTTTTTTTTTTGAGATCGAGTGAATCGAGTTTTTCGAGATACTAGAGTTAGTTTACGATTTCGTCTGTTCCTGTGACTTGTTGGCCGTGTAACTTCTGCAATGCAAACTAATTAAAATTCGCAACTCATATTAAAATGTGATGTGTGTGATCCACGAAAGCAAAGTAAAAAAAAATATGCAAAAAAGTCGTCATATTTTCAGTCTTGTAGGTACATCACAAGCAAACAAATTTTTTTTTTAATTAACTATTCACGGGATTATTCTCAATTGACTTTCATAGTCGCTGTTTTTAGTCGTATTATTGTCCCTTCAATTTTGACTTCATACTAACATTGTTTTATCTTGCTCTCTCACTCAATCACTGTTTTGTATTGCACTGTCCCGGTTTCTCCGTCAGTGCTCGTGGTGCGCGTCACTGGCTGCGTGTAGCGGCTGTCAGTGAGTGTCAGTGACGCGGCGTTGTCAGCCTTTGCGCTTGTGACGGCGCGGCGCTGAAGGCGATGACAAAGCTAAGTAAAACTCGTATTATTCTAATTTTGTACCGACGAAAAAAGGAGGTTCGCAATTCGTTCCGTTAACGTACCCTCCTCTAAAAGTACAAAGCCTCCTCTCTAATACACTCCACCTTTTTTGCGATAACCTCAGCTTGCTGCAAGACAAGACAGCTCCAACCAGCTCTACCAACCAACAGGCGGGCTACCAACTCTACGAAGCTTTACACTTGATGTCCCGCAAGATTTACAACATCGTCATCATCATAAACCATAAACCCATCATCGGCCTACTGCCGATCACGGGTCTCTCATTAGAAACAAAAGGGTTCATCGCGCTGGCGAAGGATTGGCACCTTTATAAACATTATGTAGAACTCTCCGGCATGCCCCGATGTTTTCCTTCGTAAAGCGAGCGATAATTAACTGCTCGCTAGATATAGTGTATAATAATTTTCACGAGGCGGAAAGGCAATTATCGTCGGAGCCGGCCGCTCCCCGGCTCGTCGTAAATCCTCGTTTCGTCCGCAACTTATATTTCCCGATGGAGTCCCGCAGCTTGTACTCATGTATTCGTTCTAAAATTGAAGAAGGCAGATGAACAGAAACTTCATGAAGTTTGCACCATCCATCGTACGGCAGATGCCATCTTTCCACAAGAAATCGCCGACGACGACGACGACGACAAGACGATTTCTCTATAACCTTGTTCCTAGGAACATTCTCTGTAACATTGTACCTAGGAACAGTTACAGAGAAATTGTAAAAAAATGGCAGCCAAAAGGGGATTGTCTGCAAATGATTGCTTTAGTGACCATTACAATCACTTCTGATAGGCCATTGGCTACAATGCCTTATTGCAAGAAGATCGCCATAAGCTCAGCCAATCACTACAATTGAGAGTTGAGATTGAAGCATTGACTGCAGCTTTTCCACAGATGCGGATTGTGACGATCGCAATCAGAGGTGGTCGCGATCGTCACTGTAGCAATCATTTTTAGCCAACCGCAGAGCTGGGTTACATATTTTTGCTAGATCACATCCCGGACCACATTCCTGAAACTGCAGATATCTGTGCAAATAGAGCTACTTACATAATATTCCACAACGATCCATAGGGATCAACTTGTTCGACCTATTTTCTTTATGTTGTTTGTTACATTAACTTGGAAAGTTTCCCCATGCGTTACTAATTTACTATCTCTACGGATTACGGAATATTAAGTACGACCACTTTTATAAGTTCCATCTACAGTATTCACTTCTCAGAAAGGAGTAATGAGCGCCATTTTAGTATTTAAAATATATTATGTACCACACTTTAAAGCCATTAAAGAGACCGAAACGAGATGATCGTGCATACCATGCTTAACAGTTAACATGTATTGCGTTTTTCTGTTAACTTTCCTGAAAAACGAATGGGTCAGTTTTAAAGCAATTTTTTGCATTAAACTTTAAAATTTAACTTTTAAAACATTTTTTTGAAAAGAGCAACCGCCGAGTTTCTTACTGGCTCTTCTCGGCAGGAAAGGCATTCCGAACCAGTGGTAGATTCATTGACCATTCAAAAGTGCTTGTAAAAGTTTATTTGAATAAAAAATATTTCTATTTCTATTTCTAAACAAGTAAAGTAAAGGTAATAAAAGACACTTTTTTCAAAAAAAATTTGGTGGCGATTTGGATTTGATGTATTGCATTATACCCAGATGTCACTAAGTAGGAGATTTTAGATTTCATCTAGCCCACCAGACGGTGCTACAGTTTTTTTTATTTTTATATTTTACAAGTTATTCATTCCATAACTTATAAATAAATTAAAATACAATTGATGACTTATTAGATACTCAAAAAAGAACACAACAAAAATTCATATTTTATCCACATCCATTAATATGCCATGTTATGTCACTACATTTTTGTAAAGATAACGGCCTGTAATGAGAATGACTGAGACAGTGGTGTCAGTGTTCATCTGAGCCGGGGCGTCTGATTTCTTTGCGTTTATCGAATCGAAAGGTTGTCACTAATAGGTAACACGATTCTTGAGGTGAGCGGTATCGACTTCCTCAAGTCACGTCCTATAGTTAGTCACTCGAGACGGGTCTCCAGTTTGCCGTTTAAGTACCAGGCAGTTCAAGACAATAATGGATAGGCATCTTTTAGGCAAGTGCGCTCCAACTTAGACCTCATCAATGCTTTCCATATCATTGATTATCGTTAAACTCAATAAAAAAAATTGAGAGGCAATTTATAGTTTCAAACACTGTCGAAAAGAGCAACCGCCGAGTTTATTGCTGGCTCTTCTCGGCAGGAAAGGTATTCCGAACCAGTGGTAGATTCATCGACGATTCAAAAGCACTCGTAAAAGTTTATTTTAATAAAAAGTATTTCTATTCTATTCTATTCAAAATTGTCTCTAGTCTGGTCTGGCTTTGGCCGTGTACAGCTTAGCATTACGGTACGACGCGGCGCGGCGGCTTCTAGAAACCGATTAGGGCTTATTACTTTCATTTACATTGCTATAGCTCTTTCAAGTTCTAAAACCTCTAGAAAAGATCTGATAGACAATTTCTGATAATTTTATTCAAAAAATTTACCCGTCATAAAAAATTGTTCAATTTATCGAACAATATAGATTTTACATAACTTTTTACAGTTCCAAAGTATTGGAAAGTTTTCCAACTGCGAGAGCATCTTAACAAAATTCATGCAGATAAAAACTTCCTCTGAGAGTTAAATCCGCGATTCACGGACTTGTAAAAATACCGACTTACTTTTGGAAAATTGAGTGATTTTACTGTCACAAAGTTCTTTTCGATGCAAAGTTACTGGCGAAGAGCTAGTTTCACCTACCACGAAATTGAAAATAGGTTTTAGAAGTGGTTCCTTGTATTACCTTCCCGTCTTCATTCGTATTTGAAAGTACGTTATGAAATATGATATGAAGATCCTTCAATGGTCTTCTAAGACATAATACTGGTCCAAGAAGTAATCGTCGTCGTAGGGATATTCTGTAAAAAAAAGTGTATTACTCATTATTTCAGTCACTCTTAAGCAAACTTCAGCCTACTTTGTCGGGACTTAAGCATCCGGTATGATGGCTCTCATCTAGCTAAAGCTTTCTTCGTCATTGAGTTAGTATACTATAGTCATCCATTGAAGGTTTACTATGGAATAGTAAATGACATTTCTCTTCAAACCTTCAATGGATAAAAAAAGCCTATCGTCGTTGATAGGCACTGAGTTACAGAATCAGGGGGCTGGTCAGGTGTCAAGTCCGGTAATGCTCGCGTCATCGCTTTAAGCAGATTCTTAGATTTAGTCTTAGGTTAGGTATAAGCCACTAGCAATGTGAGTATGGGCAGGGGAAATATTATTAACCATGGGGAAAGAATAAAATGTTAATCCTCTCGTTCAGTTTTATCCACCCGTCGAGCATGGGCAAAATAATATCCACAGTGGATATACTTATAGGAATATACTTCTCCTTTCCCCTGTCGCCATGCTTCAGCATAGGGAGAAGATTTTTATCTCTTGCGAGTGGCTAAAATTGGGATAAAATTTTTGTCTCCTGCCCATGCCCACTGGGAGTGCCAGAGTTGTCCATGAGGTTTTCTGTGGTTTATAAGCGGAGTACTCACTCAAGTACTCGTCGAGCTCGGTGACGGTGAAGCACTCGCCCATGTGCACCACCTGCCACACTGCAACACGCAACACGCTGATCAGTTGATAGCACTAGCCGATGATGCTCGAGAGAAATCATTTCAAAATCATTAGTTTAGTTATTAATGTAAGTTCACTTTTTTTTAAGAATATTAGCCAAGCTGAAGTTGACTAATATTTTCCTATCCCTTCCAAATAGGCGGAAAGCTTGTGCTAGGAGAGGGTACGACAATAGTGCAACGGGTAGAGTTCGAACGGACGGTTACAGGTCTGAAAACTCTTTCAGTTTGGCATGAGAGCCTAGTTTGTTTGTACGAAAGCGCAGGGTGGCCTACACGCCAACAAAATAAATCCATTCTGGCACTTAGGTACGTTCTGTCCTTGCAAGAGACTTGTGTCCACGGCCAGCTGTGGACGTGTATCGCGACACTCACCGTCATACCTCTCCATGCAGTTGACGTAGTCCAGCAAACAGTAGTTCTTGAACGTGTGGTACGTGTAGTACAGCGTGCGCCCGCACACCTTGCCCGTCCTGCAACACACCGTTTAGCGTACCGGTACGATGCAGGAGTCTTAGTCAATGCTCCTCCCAGGTTAATTAAGTCAAAATCTCGTTCTCATTCGATTCGTATGCGAAACTCATCGGATTATTGTCCCAAGATAACTCCTACCATTATATGAATAATGGAAAGGGGTCTCGACCCTCACTAGTGACAGAGAGTAGGGACAAGTGAGGAATACGATGTTCAGAGAAAGAGAATCCAAAATATACAGATTTAAATTGTGCGTTGTGCGGTTGTGCCAAACATATTTTTTTAATTCGGCGAATTATCGCAAAATTAGTTTTTTGTTCCTTGTCACTTGTGTGTCTATGTCTATGATGTTCATAAAGGCGCGAGAAATGTGGCAATTTACAATTATCCATCGTGGTGGACTATATCCTATAGCCCTTCTAGATGCGAGGAGACCTAGCTCAGTAGTGAGCCGATGATGGGTGCCGATGGTGATATATCGGGATCTTGGGGAGAACACAAGTCAGCGGTCGGCGGTCAGCACTCACTCGTAGGCCTTGAGGCAGTAGTGCGCCAGGTAGTCGCAGTTCTCCACAAACGAGATGCGGAAGGGCGTGGTGCGGCGGGTGCGCTTCTTCGTCGTGAACGTGGGTCTCGTGAACCTGCGCACGGGGAAACTTTAGCTGATGCTGGGCGAGCAAGAAAACTTTTAACTGTAACTGTAAAGAATCAAGTGCTTAAAAAATCAGATACAGAAAAATATCTTGGCCTATTTTTGGATTCTAAATTATCATGGCGACCTCATTTACACTACTTGCACTCAAAAATTTCATCTTTGACTGGATCTTTACGTAGATCATACGCGATTAATACCACACAAAGTACGAAATTTAATTTATAATTCACTAGCTAAGCCTATAGTAGAATATCTAATAGAAATATCGGGATGTGCATTTTAACTCTATCTTAAGATAAAGTTAAAACGAGACAAAAATATGCTCTGACATAAATCTGTCTCGTTTTAACTGTCTTGAGTCTGAGCAGAGTAAGAGGGCGATCTATGGATTTCAGTCTAAGTCATGTCACCCGGACCATAACAACTAATCGACTGACAATTCATTCATCAAAATTGGCTCAGTAGTTTAGGCGGTACGGTGGAATACACGTAGGCATTGATTTAGCAACAACTTTTGATGTTTTGAACTCATACAACGTTCTCAAAGGTGTGTGAAATCTGCCAATCCGCACTTGGTCAGCGTTTTTGTTCTTTTTTTTATCGATGACAAGATAGTCCTTGACTGCGATCTCACCTGAAAGCGACGATGCAGTCTAAGATGGTAGCGGGCTAACTTGGAACTTGTATGGTAGTGTACATTCAACCCATACCTCTAATCAGTTTCTATACGCCATCTTGGCGGCACGTCTTTAACGGTCAGCGTGTGGGAATATTTCCTAATCCCTTTCAATTCAGCGAGGGGCGACTCGTGGCCAGCCGTGGAGGGTGGAGCGGGACCGACGTTGGTCGAGCTGGAAGTAGCCCTAGTAGTGAGTGCTGGGTTTAGACTTACTGCGCGTATCTTGTGGTCACAGGTCTGAGAAACGTTGGCCCTCCAGGTAGCGTAGATTCGTCGTCGGAGTGCGTTGATTTGACTGTAACACAAAAATACACATTCCTAGTCTTTCCCTTCTTCTTCTTCATCAACCAATAGACGTCCACTGCTGGACATAGGTCTCTTGCATGGACCTGCACAGGCCTCGGTCTTGCGCCGCCTGAATCCAGCGGCTCCCTGCGACTCGTTTGATGTCGTCGGTCCACCTAGTGGAAGTCTGCCAACACTGCGCTGCCCGGTGCGATGTCGCCACTCTAGCACCTTGGGACCCCATCGACCATCAGCTCTTCGAGCTGTGTGCCCCGCCCATTTCCACTTCAGTTTTGCAACTCGCTAAATGTTGGTTACATTCCAAATATTTAGTATAAAATCCCGTGGGAAACCTGTTTTTCCGGCATAAAAGGCAGCCTATGTCACTCTCTAACTCTTGCAAAAAATTACATATCGGTAAGATTTTTTGCATGGGACGTATCGACGTGATTTTTTTACATTTGAGCAATGGATCGCCATTAACAAACACAAAGCTGGAATACCTTGTATATTCAATAGCTTTGTTTGTACAGAGCTCGCTCAACGGAAACTCCACCAAAATATAGGTGAATTCGGTTAAACTGTATAATGATTTCATTACTTACTGAATAAGAAAACAACACAGAAGTACATCCACATCTTCAAGTAATTGTTACCCGTTGGATCTAAAAATATATGTTAAGTATATGTATATTCTTAACTAGCCGTAGAGCACGGCTTCGTTTGCTTTTTTATACTTACTGATTTATTCTTAATCTTTTTTTAAATTAATAGAATGTAATTTAACGTATCTATCACTATAGTCACACCTATTTAGTCTCCAGTTTTTGTCTGTGCTCCAAGAAGTGCAAATACGTATTTAGTTCGCTTTTTCCGATCACTGCGACTTTTTATTATATTACCTACGAAGCTATTGTTATTTCTCGAACCACACAAGCTAGGTTTTGTTTTTGAGATCATTCAGTGTATAGTCTAGTCTCAGCTAGTCTATAGCCAACCAGTTCTGATAGGGGTCAGGACAGACACGACTGTTTCAGCAGCGGCGAACGGTAATTTTACGACGCGATATCGAGTTCCGCAAAGCGTCTAAAAATTGCAAAAACGCCGGTCGTCGCTGCTAAAAGCATCGTATCTGCGCTAACACTAAATAAAATTGTATATATCTTGCAAAAACCTAATGTAACATGAAACGCTTACCTTGTTCTCCGCTCAGCGTTAATTTTACGAATCAGTGAATTTATTAATTGAAAAATTATTTCCTACGGGCTTGCGAACATTCATCTGCGTGATCAAATCAGTAGTGCAGAGATCCTTAGGAGCACCAGAGTTACCGACATGACTTCTCATCGAGTGACGAAGTTGAAATGGAGGACGTATAAGAGTTAGAGTAGGTATTTAAGCATTTCTACTCCCGTTAGTAGTATAGATACTCAAAGCGAAGAACCCATGAGAGATGTCCATGTCAAATCAAATCAAAATTTATTTATTTCATGTAGGCCAACTTGTAGCTCTTATGACACGTCATAAATCTACCACCGGTGCGGAATGCAAGTTCTGCTGAGAAGAGCCGGCAAGAAACTCAGCAGTTGCTCTTTTCAAAAAAATTTTACAATGGTTAACAAAACTATGCTATGCATACAGTGTTTCCACAAAGAAGTTTCAAAAATGCACACCTACCACAACCTAACATAGACACAAAGCAGACCCATTCCCGTTGGTGGCACCCGTTCACGAGCACGACGCATGTGACAGACGATGGTGTCTTGATCTATTTGAAGGGCAATTCTAGTCTGGAAATGCAGTTTTAGGTGATCTATCACAGATGGTGAGATTATTTAGGTTGTTACAAACTTAATGAATCGGCTTGGTGTCCAGCTGCCCACAATATAGTGCGTTACAACTTACAACTTATTTAAATTGTCGTTGGCCCTTCTCAGCAGATTCCTGCTGAGAAATCCTCGGCTGCTTTCCTAACCGGTGCTAGAGTCGTTGTAAAGGGCCACAGGTTGGCCAACGTGAAATAAAATGAATTACGATGTTGTAAATACAAATATTTACATTGTATGTTTCACTGCACCGTAGCCTAGACTACTGAGCCGATTTTGATTACTGAGGTATCAATCAACTCGTTATTATTGTCCGGATGTAATAGGCTACATGGGAAAATGAAATTGGCAGACAGCGTCACCTAACTTAGCCTAGGTAGCCCGTAAAAGTTAGGCAACGTTGATGAAAACGGGCATTATAGATATATTTTATCAAGTGGACGCTTATCCGGGATAAGCCGCGGCCACAGCGCTGGCTCATCGCGACAATTTATTGCGCCTTAACAGAATTTAAAGATTAAAAAAAAACATTTCGTCGATTGATAAATTGGTCTTTATTCAACTAGAAACGGAACTAAACCTGCGTGTTACAAAAATTTACATTTATTATTGATCTCATTGAAATACTAAAATAAATAACAAGCCCGGAATTGTCTAAAAATGATCGATACAATGTAATGATCGCCATCACCTCAGCGGGTCAAGTGCGGAAAACCTTTCCGTCAACCATTATTACAATTTCAATTGTGATGATTGGCTGAAGTGAGAATAGTGAGAGAGTTTATGTCAATCAGAGGTGAATGCGATAGTTGCAATGTATCTGTCACATTTAGACGACCCGCGGCTGCGGCTAAGGGATTTTCAAAAATGATTGCTACAGTGTGCTGTGGGTCAATCCCAATTACCTCTGATTGGCTGAATTTATGGCTTTGTTGCTGCTTCAAAGCATTTTGACCAATTGCGAGAGAGTACCAGCCAATCAGAGGTGATTGCAATCGTCACAGTGTAGTGATCATTTTTGGACAATCCCGCTGGGGGATCGCATAAACATGATCGTTACAATATAACTGAAAATCTCTTGCTATTTTAGACTGCAGCAAATAGATTGTGCTAAAGTAAATCCAAAATATATCTTGCAAAGACACTTTTAAGAAAAATAATTATACTATCGCGTCCTAATTATAATAAAATTATGATAATAATATGACTTTTTCACTATCATAAGCGCAAAATCCTTCGCTATTTAAGTGTCGTAAATGTCAATTTTCTTACAACTATCTATTGACTTACAATAACTTACACACTAGCTATATTAGGGTTCTAATGGTAATTTAGAATAATTCAGTTTCTTGATGTTCATAATATTAATATATTGTGATAAAATCTATAAAGCGTTTGTTTTAAGGTGTTTAGGTATATTATACATTACTTTGAGAACATAGATAGGTATATTATACAATCTAAAATGAAAAATTACCTAATTAATTTAATTACCTAAGTAGTATTAAATCTTCTCGGCTACTTACTGTAATGGCGCTCCCACACTACCAGTTATATAACATTTCGTTGTGTTACATTCTTATCGTTATATTTCCATCACTTTTCATAATATTTCCTATCAGTAACGCTATGTACAAGGTTAATTTAAAAATATTAACGACATCCAACAGGCAATTTCAGTACACAATTTGAAACAAATTTTTCCAGCGACTTTTAAAACATTCATGAAAAAACTATCTTTATCTTTTATTGGTTTCATTCTAAAAGAATTTTGAAAAATAGTCGTTTAAGAGTTGTTTAGCATGAAGTATAGAAATTGCCTTTAGAAGGTTATTGGTAAAATATATAAATTAACCCTGTAATCAATATACAATTTGGTAACGATTTACAACTATGTGATATTTGTTATAACTTATAAACTGTTGTGTAACAATAATTGTTATTTAACAATTCCTATAACTGGCGCGTAAGAGCATCACAAAGATTACTTTTATTTTATTATATGAATTTTATTTTTATTTCTTTAAGATTAAAGCTAGAACTGTGAAATTACATGTATTTAGATTAGTTAAGATATAACAAGCTCGACGCAAAACATATTGGAGGTACTAATTTTCTAAAATAAGTTAATTTTTTAACCAGCTTTAGCCTAAAAATATACTATATTTTACTCTGAATAAGTAGAAATCTAGTTTGTTAAGTTACTCAAGTAATTAATTAGTATTTTTAAAAAGTATTTTTGAAGCTATTCAGTTAAACAAAAGTGAAATACATAATAATTTTCAATATCGTTTACCTTACGATTAAAATATTAATTTCTAATCTACATGTCTAGCTAGATTATGGATTTTTTCAAATCATGTTTCTCTAATAAGGAATAGGCAGATCAAACGTTATTATTTATAATATAATAAAATTAAAGTTATCCATAATAATTACCGATTTCTGTATAGTTACAATTTTTGCTAGAATGCATTACGATAAATATTGATTTTCCCTGCAATTTTTTTACCTGTCCGCGACAATATTGACTTGAAATAAGAGCCAAATTTTGACATAAATATTTTTGAATTCAAAAAACCGTTGAAAATAAAAGCAGACCAGGATTCCCGTAAGCTTGAAATGCCACATACGTAGTTTTGTTTTAGCTACAATACGCCAAATTTAGGTATGTATAGTTTTTCACAGCAAAGAGCAATTTCAAACCTCGACATGTCTTACCCCATTGCAGGTATTTGCAAAGTTTGGTACCAACATTGTATAGTTTCTAAATTAAAGCACAACCTTACGGGGAAACTTTTAAAAATATTTAAATTGTAACGTTCCAAAATTAATAAACAAATTAATATTAGTTTTGATCCGTAATGCGCTCTAGCAGTCAAATGATACAATGCTCAAGGCTCTCCCACGCTCGCTGGGTGTCGCGGCCGGATCGCAGCCGCACGCGGTCAGCGCGCGAGGGCGAGCGTCAGCGCGTGCGCAGCGACGAGCGCGGCGACGAGCGCGGCGGCGGGGCTGCGCGCGAGGGCGCCATTGCACTCGTCCGTCTCGCAGCAGAACGTGCGCGCGCCCCACCACTCTGCGGACAAAATGTTTATTTAGAACAGAATAGAAAAGTTTTTCATTTAACTTAACTTTACAAAGTGCCTCTGATCGACGCGGCTTTTACATGGGTGTAGTTAACACCTCGGAGGCTACCTTTTATCCCGAAAAAACGGAGGGTTCCCGCGGGTCCACGTGCACGAAGTTGCGGGCAAAAGCTTGTATTGTACACTAAATACGAACGTGTGTTTGACAGTCGGTTTGTCCTTCAATCCCACCGCGACAGAGCTACAGATCGACGTAATTTTTGCATGGGTAGTTAAAGTTGAAGAAATGTGGCTATTTTTTCCAGAAAACAAAGGGTTCGCGCCGGATTTTAAAAATATTTTATGTTATTGTTAATTTACGAAATAAATATGTACTTATACAATTTTATTGTTCTATAAGTATATGTGTTGTATTATGCACAATGTAGAAGTTGGCATGTTGAGTAGTTTTGAAAAATATTCATCAAGACTGCATCGTCGTTTTATATCAGGCAGGTAACATCCCATCGTAAAATATCAACAGTTAATAAATTGTCGAACGGAACAGTCAATAACCAAACGGCAAGCTGCAACGTATTGCTGACATTACAACCAGCAATTACTAGTTTGTATTGCGTGCAATACCGCGGAGTGATCGCATGTCGCTGCAATTTTACAGAGCACTTTAAACTAATATGAGTTTCATTGCATGCTGGCTGCGGTTAGAGTCAGCGATTCCACAGATAAAACACGTGGCCACGCCCCTTGTCGTTGGGCCACGGATTTGTAACATCAGCGGGTTATCAGTGCGAAGTTATTTTAACATCGGAGCGCAAGGCATGAATCGAATAAATCTGCACCGTTAATTGGTTGACATCTCACGGTCGCGCACTAATGTCGCGGCTACATTATCTTGCGAAAATGTGTGTGTTGTCGCAATAAAAATATCGTATTCATCTATCATTTGTGTACTTTAATTTTGCGAGGAGTTTAGCTGATTTTAAACCTTCACTTTCACGGGATTTTAAAAACTTAATCCACGCGAGCAAGAGCAGGAGCACGAGCAAAAAAAATTAGATAGTTTAAGAGGCTCTTTCTCTTCATAGGTACAATAAACTTTTGCTTTTGCTCGATAAACGTTATTTTCAATGTCGAATCGTGAACACTAGTTACTAGGGATAAGGTATAGGTATAAGTTCCTAGTGTACAGGGAAATAGAGCAATATCGTTCCATCAAATATCATAATACCTACCCGTGTTTGGTTCGATGCACGCATGTCATGAATGTTTACCTGATGCATACAATTATTATAAAACGTCGGCAAACACACGTGCAACTGTACCTAGTATTAAAAGCATATTAAAATATGGAGAATGTTTATTTTGTTTTAATTATAAGCACTTAATTGTTATGAATAATTAAATAGTTTATTAATCACTCTATTATTATAAAGGCGAAAGTTTGTGTATGTTTGTTACTCCTTCACGCCAGAACGAATGAATCGATTTGGCTGAAATTTAGAATACAGATAGCTCATACCGAGGATTAACACATTTTGTCCCGGAAAATTAAGGTTTCCCTCGGGAATTAAAGCACCCTATTAATCCACGCGGACGAAGTCACGGTCATCAGCTAGTATATTATAAATTGCGCTAAAGTGGCGCAAATGCCATGTTTTTGTTTTGAGCTGTGCTTCTTCATTTTTATCATTTTATTTCTTGATGTTCCACAGTTTTTAATCAAATTAATTAGCAAGCTGTCGGTGCGCTGGCGTAGAAAATTTGTTTTTCAGTGAACATTTCAATTCTTTCATTCTATTTATTATTAATTAAATAATGCATTTTTACAGTCGAATAATTCGAATCGTGAGCTGTTCGGATGATTAACTAAATATAAAGTGCTCTGAATTTTGAATGAAAAGTACAGGTTTGAAATTTGAATGTGTACGTTTTGTCCAGCGGGGTTCGCCATCGTCACTGATTGGCTGGTTCTTTCTCGCCATTGGTTAAAATGCATTGACGCAGCAAGAACGCCATAAACTCAGCCAATCAGAGCTGATTGCGATCGTCACACTGTAGCAATTATGTAATTTTACACAATCATGAGCTGATAAACTTCCTTTTCTTTTACTTTATCGACCGACAGAATTCCACTGTTGGACAAAGGTCTCATGTCATCATCGTCGTCAGCAACCCATCAACGGCTATGTGCTGAGCGCAGCTCTCCTCTCAGAGAAGAGTTACGGGCTCATGGAGAATTCTTAGGAGTTCAGCCCCCCGATTCAGACCCTTCCGATAACTTATTTGTCGATCGATTCGGTTTGTTAACATATATTTCGCTCGCTCTGAATCCACACGACAAAAAGAGATAGATATCTAACCGTATCGACACGGTATGTTATCGAACAGGTCTGAATCGCCCTGCTGGTTTCCTTACGACGTTTTCCTTCACCGTTGAAGCATGTCATATTTTATTGCTTAAAACATAACTCCGAATTTTGCTGTTTTTTACCAATCATTGTACTTATAGCCTTTTATTGATTTATTTTTTCTATTCTTTACAATTTTTTCCCCCCTGTATTCCTTATTATTTTTCTTTCTCCCAGTTGAGTGTTTTTTCTTTTTCATATTATGTAAATTCTATCTGTGAAAACTTGTAATTAGCTTTAATTCTTCTTCTGTATTTATTGACTAATTTTTATAATAAGCTGTAAGTTTTCTTTTAAAATAAAAGTAAGAGGATCCGGGGCTCGAACCTGCGACCTCCCGAATCGACTTACCTACTTCTAGCCGCCGGGCTATCACTGCTCTCTCAAAATAAAACATCTGCCTTTCCAAAGGTCAAATCTCAGCCGCAAAGCTATTAAAGAAAAATATATCCTCGCAGTACAAAGGATCGCGCCGGCCGTAAATGCGGATTTCAGAAAGTTTATTTCTTTACAACTGTTTTGGGTCCCGTCAAACTTAAAAATTCATGCGAAACCCGCCGCAGGGTTCCGCAGACCGACACACATTCACGTCGAGACAGCGGCGGCGCATTAAAAATGTAAGCCACGGACTAGCAATAAATTTTATCTGTTAGTTCCTACTTTTTTCGATTTATGTACCTTGCAGCTGGAAGCTTTTGTCCGTAAATTCATCCGCGTGTTTAAAAACAAAAGCCTTCAGGTTTCTTCAGGGAAACCTATGCGTTTCTGGGATAAAAAGTATTCCATTAAAATTATAAAAAGTATCCAACGACTTATAATAATTATGTAGTTAAAGAGTCGAGGAGGTGCTTGGCTATTCTCTATTTCAGTGGCTGCGGAAAACAATGGAAAGTTGCTGATTAAGAACCGTCAAACGCTAACAAATCAAACCCGCATTTCGTCACACAAAATGCGGGTGAGACTGTAGAACTTTTGCTAGCCACTGAGATAGAGTACCTATAGCTGCCTCTGGAGAATGATCTAGTGAAAAACGTAGAGTTCCCCGCGGATTCCGTAAAACCTACGCTCGCGAGTCACAGTTAAAGTATTGAATATTTTTCCAATGTAGGCTGGGGCCTGGGAGTTGGGACGTGATACAATTTTTCAGACTGTGTGTACACACTGCAGCAGTTGAATGTTTTTAATTACTACGAAATAGAGATAACTAAAATTCACAGACAGGACAAAGCGAAACATTTCCCGACAACCTATAGATGTTTTTTATATTTCGGACAATAAGCCCAAGATTTTCCAAGTGAAAAATTCTTTAGGCGCAATGAGCGATTTTTAGTGTTTAGGGAACAATTTTATACGTTACTGACTCGCTACTGATTAATGAAAATGCAGTACACATTTTCATAACATCGTACGGCACTCGCTCTGTTAGTTATATACCGAAAGCCTGTGCCCAAAGCTCGCACTAGAAAGAACTGACAGCAGTAGGTAAAGAATATAAACACTTGGGAATTGAGCTGAATGCTTTGCTGAATAAGACATATTTTGAAATGGCAGCCTTAGATCCAATTTTGTCCACCTGAAAAGATAAATTGATAGCACTGCAAAATATGGTGGCCATAGGCGAGTGGCTAGGCCCAATGGTGGGCTGAAAATTAAATAATAATCCGCTCTACGCCGCCGTTGAAAAGTCTCAGGTATTCAATGCGAGCGCGGTGTGTGCAGGCTACGAGCTGCGACGCCATTGCTCCATTTTTTCAGCAAACAATACCACACGTGTTCGCGCAGACGAGTTGTTTCTTTACCAACATCAGGAACTTATTTGGTAAAATAATTTTCATCATAAAACAAATATCTTATCCTATCTATATCTCCCGGGAAATATAAAGATTTTCAAATGTTACGTCAAGCATTGCTACTGCGATATCTTTTATTAGGTAAGCATCGGCTCTAAGAAGTCTAAATGGGAAGTAAATAGCGAAATTTATTCAAATATGCGGTAACGTAGTGAAATTTATTCAAGCATAGAGGAAATCTGCATTTGTAAGGAGGATTCTGCGAAGTATATAGTTTGTCGGTGGGCCTGCCGAGCTGCGCTGCAGGCAATAGGATTATATCTAAGCTGTGGTACCTACTGTGCGACTGTATTATACTAAACAACAAATATTTTGTGTATCTCAAAAGATCTCAAATGATAAAATATAAAATTATAATCTGAGCTTAAATGTAGAGGGAGAGCTGGTGGGCTTGATTTATTTGACACCGATGCGTCAGGATCGTCGTATATCGTCGTCGTCTTTGCCACGAGTGACATGGGCTTTAAAGAAATAAAGGGTTCTTGAGGGATTATAAAAAATTTAACGCCACGCGGACGAAGTCGCGTGCAAGTACCTACCTACCAACATTTTTTAATGTTTTTTTAAATTGGTTCTATAATGTTCTCAAAAGTCAAGGGTGAAGTCTGGCAATTTGCATTTGGTCATCGTGGTTGACTGTGGCCTAACCGCCTAACTCTATCATTTGAGAGGAGAGTTGAGCATATTTTGCCAGCGGTCGATGGTTTGAATCCGGAAAGTACCCTGAGGCGGAGTGAATTAATCACAGCCTAATAACGATTAGTAAACAAAATATAAATTTCACAGCGCCCTGGTTCGGGTTGGGTAACAAAGGGCGCTATAATTGGCGCCCATTCACACAGAATTGTATTAATTTGAGCGGCGCCATTGTGTCGGCAAATGCTCGCAAACATCAAATACACCTATGCGCCATTGTTTATGTTATTATTATCTAAATTATGTCTTTATTATCATACTGACTCAGGTATACCTATCCGCGATTTCGTCCGCGTGGAATTAAAGTAGGTTCATACGGCATTGCATATAATGCTCGTTTTTTGCAGAATAAAATGAAAGCATAGTGGCGTATACGTGAGTCATAGAACAGTTCACACGTCGATAATATAACTACTGCAAAAAAGGTTTTTAAAAATCTCGCGGGAACCCTTTCTTTCGGGTATAAAAGGTAATCTAAGTTTCTCTTCAAGTTCTCAACTATGCCCATATAAAAAGTCACCCCTAACCCCGGTTTAGCCCGCAAACTGCAACCATCTAGACTGCATCGTCACTTACCATCAGGTAAGATTGCAGTCTAGGGCTATCTTGTAGTGAAAAAAAAATTGAGGGTAGTTTACCTTTTTCACTGCAGGTAGGTACGCAGTCCCGCACTACCGTCAACTCGCTCACGTACTTCTGCAACAATGAGGGTACGCGCGATTAGTATTACTCTATTAACATTGATTGTTATGATCTGTACAAACTACAAATAAGTAAAATGATTTAGAAATAATTGCCTCTTATGAAGCTTGTACAAATATGATTATACAAATGATATCACGAAAGATAACAAGTTTCTCAGTTCTTGTTGGTTGAAACAGCATTCCGAACCAGCTGTAGGATTGTCTACAGTTTTAAATTCAAAATTATTTATTTCATGCAGGCCAGCTTGTAGCTCTTATGATACGTCATGACTGTACCACCGGTTCGGTGTGCAGATTCTGCTGAGAAGAGCCGGCAAAAAACTCAGCAGTTGCTCTTTTCATAACAAAATATTACAATATTAATAAAATTATATGTAGTTTGACGCAATCATCTCTGATTGGCTGGTAATCTCGCTATTGGTTAAAATGCATTGTCACAGTAAGATAACCATAAATTCAGCCAACCAGAGACCATTGCGATCGTTATACGGCAGCAATAATTTTCATACAATCTCTCAGCAGTGGTAGATTCTTTGATGAGTACTATTATAATAAAGAGAGAGCGCGAATTTTGTGAGTTTGTATGTATGTCCGGAGCAAACTTTGGAACCACGCACCGCACCTATTACAATAATTCTTTTACCATTTCAAAGGTACATTATTCCAGATGGTTATAGGCTATAATTATGTTAATAAATGTATTATGGCTAGATATTATGTGCAAATTTGTTAAAGAAGTCGGAAATTTGTTTGACTCTTAAACGTTTTCAAGGCGTGCGCTGGGTCATACACTGTTATTGGATGAAAATGATGTATGGGTGAATTGTTCCTCTTAAAGAGTTCTAAAAAAAAGTCCGCGATAGCATATGTCTATATTCTAAGGATAACTTACAGTAACCATTTCTATCTTTCAAATTTTGATTAAAAATAATGAATTATTTTCGAAGCTTCTTAACCGATGTGATGTCAATCTATATCTAAATAAATATGTTTATTATCGTAAGTATTTAATTTAGAACATATTTGCCCTTTACACTATACAATTTAAATAAATGTCTTAGCAGTTATCGGAAAATTAATTTTTCCGCGCGACAAAATAATAAAATGGTGCCGGCTGGCGCGGCGGGGCACGGTTGGCGGGTATCGGTGCGGGATATTCGTGTGGTTCCTGTGGTGATCTTATTGACAATCGTCTCCTATAAGAAGCTCACAAGAACAAATATTTAATTTTCAACCCGGACGAAGTCGGCGCGGGCTTCTAGTTGAATATAAAACTTTTCTATTATGGATTGGATGCGGCACGTAACACTAGAGTTAACGATATTAAGTATAAGTTAAGGTCAAGTAGAATGGTAAAGTGAGGATTAGCTCGCTGAGCTGGCAGCTTGACTGGCGGCTCGCAATCATACGTCGCATTAAGATTTTACTCAATTTTCTTATCGTAAGTAGATAAATTCTTTTTAGAATAGAATAGAATAGAAATATTTTTTATTCAAATAAACTTTTACAAGCACTTTTGAATCGTCAATGAATCTACCACTAGTTCGGAATGCCTTTCCTGCCGAGAAGAGCCAGCAAGAAACTCGGCGGTTGCTCTTTTCAAAAAAATAAAAATTTTACAATTGTTATTGAAACTATGCTATGTATTCAGTGCTTCCACGATGAATTTTCCTGAGTACAATACAAGTAAAAATAAATACAATACAAATACAAATAAATACAATTCAATACATGTTAACACAGGCAGGCAAAAGCAGACCCATTCCCGTTGGTGGCACCCGTTCACGAGCATGACGCATGATCCAGCCATTGCTTCGCTCAACCATATTTGAGAGAACGTAACAACCCGCACCACACGTAAAAGATTGTATACAATGTTATGGAGTAAATGGCAATAAGGCGTGCTATACCTACACTTGTTCGGGTCGACACATTCGATTCGGTATTTTTACCCGAAACAATTACATGTCAAACTTATTCGTTCATCTACATATTATATTTGTAAAAATTGGTTTTGCCAAATAATGCCGACTCAAATAAGTGTGTAACACGCCTAAAAGGAATCCACTGAATTAAAATCCTTTATTAAGCGGTTCTTTGCTTTACATTACACAAAAAAGAAGCTAGTACAAAAATGAATTACTTAATTTAGCTTCAGCTTTGCTTCAGCAGCTGCCCACAAGATAGGCTGATAAAAAAAACGAAAACCTTCGAAAAACTCCAACGAGTTTACATCTAGGTACCTACACCAAACCGAAATATCGACATCACATCGACCATATTTGTATATAAACCTTTTTGTTATTAAATATAGTACATAAATATATCAAATTCAACCAACTTGTAGCTCTTATGACACGTCATGACTCTACCACCGGTCGGTAAAATTATCGACTCGCGAAGCCGATATGGCAATGGACGGAGCACATAACTATTGAGCCGACAATATCAGAGGAGTTGTAGAGAGTTGCTGGAAACAAGTGGCGTAAGACCGAGGCGTGCGCGTTGCGCAAGTCCGTACAAGAGACCTAAGTTTAGCTGTCGACATCTATCGCGTGATAAGGAAGGAGAAGATTGGGTTATTATTATACTTATTGGTTTCTATTACACGGGCCTTATATGCCTGAAAAAATAACTAAAGGCTGTAAGGCTCTGCCAATAAAGGTTAGCGTGATGCGTCGGAGGCTTACGTGATTACCCGCGCCTATATACTGCGAGCTGAGGGTAGACGCGAAATAACTTGCAAACGACCCACGTGACATTTATAACGCGCGGGATAACGTCAACCGCGAACAATATTGTACCTGTAGACAGTCTTACTATTTGCGAAGTCATAATAATTCTATCGATCCCAAAGAAGGAATAAGGCCTTTTCTAATTTCTCAGGATGGTGTTATTTGTCATAGGTATTTTTTAAGTTCATGATGGATTAACCAGGCGCGAATAAACGTCTAACCAAGTAACACGTATTTTAATCTTTTTCAATTCACCAAAGTCCAACCAAAGTGAAAAGAGATCTTATAAAAAACCTAGGGCACTCAAAGAATATCAAATCTCTAGGTTCAATCGATTGGATTCCCATATTTTGAGCCATTCGCCAAGGCGTCATAGTAAAGTTGTTCTGGCCTTGAACGTGTGGCCAGGTGTATAGCTGTGGTATAACTACCCGGGTGGGCAGGGTGCATGTCTGTAGCGTATTGCATTTTAACTGGAATAAATAATTTGTTAATCGGTGCGGAAAACAGGGCGATGGAGACCCGCTGACCTTCACGTCATTATAATATACTCCACGAGAAATGCGATTTCTTGGAATATGACTTATTGCAGATGTCGACATAATACATACTTTTTTATGTAAATTTTCAAGTGGATTATGCAAATAAGATTTCTTTATGGACCGGGTGGGGCTATAAAATGTATTGGTTTTTCTATCAAGAAATTTTCAGTACTAGCCCGGAAGTTGGCGATGAGTCACCCCCGTGCCTCGGAGAGCACGTAAAGCTGTCGGTCCTGCGCCTGATCTCTCTCCGGTCGTGTCGGATTTCCGTCCCATCGGACTATGAGAGTGAAGGAATAGAGTGTGCACCTGTGTTTGCGCACACACTTGTGAACTATAATATCTCCCGCGCAGACGGCTAATTTCTGTGAAGATTGCACAGAGATTGGCCATCGGACAAAAATACTAACTAATTTTAGTAATGAGAAAAGTCTTGACTAATATTCGAGACCGAAAGCCGACTTTTATTACATTTTCTCAGAATAGAGATAACGAATGAAAATTTTCGGCGGCGTTAATCTGCGGGACCCTTCGGGATCCTGCTGTAATCTAATTGACCGGCCGCTGCTGTCAACTCACATCAGACTCAGTAATTTACTGCTTTTTCTACGTCGTATTCCATATTGCTGAGGGTCGTGACCTCTTCAATCAATTACGTCACGGTAGTGGATAATTTTTGGAAAATAACTGCTATACGATTAGTAGTAGGTAGCAGAACTTATTATCCTAACATGATGTATTTATTGCTTACTCGTAAATGAGAATACATTTTTAATATTATTCCATAGATTTCTTTTTCTTCATTTGATCAACCGATTGACGTCCAATGTTAGACGGAGGTACCTTGCTTGGGTTTCCAAAATGTTTTTTTTTTTCAGTCAAGAATATCAGCTAAGCTGAAGTTGAATAATACCCCCCTATCCCCTCCAAATAAGCGGAAAGCTTGTACTAGGAGTGGGCACAACAATAGTGCAACAGGTGGGACTCAAACCTGCAACTTTTCAGTGTAACCTAACCAATAGTGAAAGATTGCAGCCAATTAGAGGTGAATGCAATCTTATCCTAAGGATAAGTTTGAGCGCAGCGGTTAATAATATTAGTAGGATTTATACAAAGAGTCAGAAAATTTCTACCATTCGCACGATATTTGGATAATCCGATGCATAGGAGAGCCCACATCTCACATCTGTTCATTAATTCGCCGCAGCTTCCGCGTCCGGACCGCACGGGCGCGTGTCCGGCGGCGCGGCGCGGCGGATCGGACGTGTGGACAGGGATCAGTCCGGTTTGCGGACTCCGACTGGACGCGCGGACAATTTCGTGCTTTTTCGACACTTCTGTGGATTTCGAACTTATTTCCTTCTATCATATTAATATCTATAGTAATATAATAAAGTGTAAGAGTTTGGTTGTTTGAACGCGCTAATCTCTGGAACTATCAGTCGGATTTGAAAAATTCTTTTTGTATCTGATAGCCCAATTCTTGAGGAAGGTTATAGGCTGTCAAAATCTCGGTACGCCTCTTAGAAGCCCAGCAAAAAGAAAGAATAGCGCGGGCTACCAATGCGATGCGGTAAGTCGGTGGTCGAGGGCGGTCACCCGACGAGAACCGAACAAAAACCGGACTGAAGGCTTATAGACATAATTATCATGAACTCTTCTTTTTCTAACAAGTTATTAGAACTCTATCTTTAAACGCATCTTGTATTATGCTAGATAATGTCTGGACGAAACTAGATGGCTTCTTAAAAAACGGATCGTTGAAATTTGAACATTCGCATTTATAATATTACTTGAATTATTATAAAAAATATTAATGGCTAAAACTTAAAAGGTGTTGCGTTGCGGCCAGTCAAAGATGTTTTTTAATTTATTCAATAAAGCTATACCCATACAAACATTCCGCCTAGCAAGGTTAAGGTAAACTAAGATTAACTGAAACGTGCTTTATACAGTAGCCAAAGAAAGCGGTGCAAAAACAGTCAGCCTAGCAGTTAGCACACAGCACATAAGCTTGGCTGCCAGAACACAAAAACCGCATAGTCACTTCCGTTTGGCTGAAACTCCCTCAATACTGATATTCTATGTACTGTCACCATAAAAATATATTGAGATAGAATGGCTATATCACCACTGTTTAAGGAAAGATTCTTAATTCTTATATATGTTTTTTTTTCCAATTTTTTTTTCATTCTGTGGACAAAACCACGCTGCTGTGTTATTGGAAATATTGTCTTTGTTTGTTAATAAGCACTCCCTGTGAAAGGAAATACCTGATTATTAGAGACTTAAGTTTCTTTTCTTTTATTTCTATATATTTCCTATATCCCTGGTCTGCTACTAGTCACAGAACTCCTCTTGAATGAGAAAGGTTTAGCTTCAGGCCATCGTCCACCTCGCTGGCCAAGTGTAATATAACATTTCATCGGCTTTTCATTTCTATTGTAATTTGTAGTACTTGAAAACTGTTGCACTATATTGCAGATTGTGGTCACGTGTGCTCCTCTCACTTTTTCTTTCTATTTTATTATGTTTCTGTGGCTATCGCCATAAATCTGAACAAAGCTTAACAGTTTTAGCCTCAAGCTGTATCGAGGAAAATAAACGATAAACTAGCGCGAGCACACACACATACACAACACATACAACAAAGCGCGGCACAAAATCGAAAACCAATACGGAAGCAGTTTGCCAAAAGCAAAGAGCTTAAGACAAATACTTACTAAATGTACTAGTGTAGCCCGCTTTTAGGGATAAAACACACCTGTTCTGCTCGACTCGGATCTTTGAGTATTTAGCGTAATGTACTTCTTATGTTTCTGGTATTGGTTTTAAACTTTAGCTGCCCACGACGAGTTAGGTTTTGAAAATTGCGTGGAAACCTTAGTCTATGATACGATAGTGTCGTGTAGTATAGGTAGTGTGATTGAAGAATAAACTATCAAACTATTGGTAGAGTTTCTATGCATCTTTATGACTGCCCTGATTCTATCTCTACAATTAGTTTTGCGCAACTTAACATTTAATTCATTTTTCTCAACCCACCACCAGGTTTTTATAACAAACATAAAATTCATAGTAGTAAGTTTTACAAACTGTTGTGGTTTAAGTTGTAATGATGATTCTAAAAACATAAAAGAACTTTAAGCGAGGTTTCCACCACGAGCGGAGCGGACTCTGTACGGATTCCGTTCAACTCACTTGGATCACAACTGAAGACTCCTCGGGAAAAACAATGAATGTCAAAAGATGATTAAAAAGAGAAAAACAACTTTTTATAGTTTCAAAGTCTATATTTCTTTCATTTTATGCTCGTTTTGTATAAATATTGAAATAACATATTACTATTTAAACATGTTCTTTGACTTTATCAAAAAATATAGTTTAGTTCTATATTTTACTAACAGATGACATTAAAGGCTCAGTTTCACGAAAAAAGTGACATTCATTGTTTTTCCCGAGGAGTCTTCAACTGAAGATGGAAACTATACACGCATCAACAAAGAGTCTAGCGGAAAGGACTGAGCGAGTAAAAATAATTGAAGAAGAACAATGGAAGTGGTGTTAGGCAACTATTAAAACTCTTTAATAGTGGAAGTGTAAACTTATTTAAATTGGTGTACACAGAGTCCGTCGCACTTAGACGATTTCCTCTCATTGCCCTGTCACGGTGGAAACCGCACTGTAGTTCGAAGTCCGAATAAGTGTGTTTCGTACCTAAGCTCCGCTAGCATAGAGTGCAAACATCAGTATACTATTCAGGAAATAACTTTCTGATCCCGCGCGTGCTGAGGCTGCGGCTGCTGCGCGATCAGAGCCTTCATTATTACTACATCGCTCTTAAACACTCTACCAACTTCCGGTGTTAGGTACGACAGCGCAGTATATTGTGCATGCGAGCTAGTGTAGGGATTTTTGGTAAAATCTGCCACACACATAAAATTATTGGACAACAATTATTATAGATACGATCACAGGACATTGTTCGCTCGACAAATGCCTTTTTATTTTATTTATATGTATCACCGACAGCCCGCTATGCATGGAGGTCGACGAGACAGCAAAACACGTTTTGTTTTAATACAGGGATATATCCACGACAACTGTACATTGGTTCTCTAGCGACTTCCTGAAGTCCTCGCCGGCCTGGGCGGCCTGCTAGAATTGAGGAGCGAGCTCAGTTGGTCGGAACCGTATCAGCGAAATCAAGCAAAACGAGCAATCATCGTCTACTTGGGGAAACAATTTCCAGAACGAAGAGAAAAGAAGAGAAGAGATATATGAAAGGTCATTAATTCATTACTTGACTAAAGACTGAATTAAAATCACGTGATTTCGACTGCCAGTCCCCAACTTCGTCATCGATAAAAAGTTTTACTTAATGCTAATGACTTATGGCTTAGTAGAAGACTAATTTAGATATCTCAGTCAGACATTTTATTTATGTTAGTGATACTATTATCTGTCACCGACGACTTAAGGACTATTCAGAGACCAGCATCGGACCTATGAACTTCGTCACTCATCAAATTAACGACTTGAGTCAACGATGCCTTAACCATATATCAACCACAATCAAGTGATACGAGTACACGCATTGTCGCAACTAGGTCACGTGACCCCAGTTCCAATGCACCCTGTGCCATTATTCACCGCGGCGTCAACACCTCGAGGTCTCTCAGTGGCAGCATCGAGAGGGAGAGGCTTTGAATGTAAACAAGCAATTAATCTTAGTTACGTGGCTATTCAATCGCTCGAGGCGGGCGAGGGAACGGACCTCTCAGAGTTGGACCCCTGGGGAAAACCGATCATTCATTGTGGGACATTTTCTTTTTAACCGCAGAAGCTAGGGAACTGAGGCTGTGTTTATACAGAAGTTGTTGGATGATTGATCTGGGATAAGATAGGACAGGTCCGCGCCACCTTTCCACCACTTATGACACTGTTATGATTCCCCTTTTAACTGTTCCGAAAATAATTCTGTAGACAACTTTTCGACTACGACGCAACAGAGCTACGGATCGACATGATTTTTGTATGACTATAATTAAGGATCTGATGTGAAAGTTCAGTCTCTTCTAGAAGGGTTTAGGCCGTAAAGATAGAGCCCGGAAAAACAAAATGTTCTCACAGGATTAAAAAAATACAGCCAAATGTGGACTAGCAGACTTCACACACCTTTGAGAACATTATGGTAAACTCTCAATTATCCAAATTTTCCTTCACCTTTAGGTACAGTAAGTGATAGGTTGCTCCAAATGTACATAAGTCCGAAAAGAGTTTAGAGGTGCGTGCCCGGAATTCTAACCCTGAACCTCCTGAAAAGAGGTCAAAGTCTCAACTACTAGTATCACTACTACTGCTACTATTATTGCTATAACAGGCCATACCTTTTTGCTACTATTCCCAGAATATTATACCAATTCAGCTTTTGTACAAGATCAATACGGTCAACAGTTTCTGAAGGGTTCTGGACTTATAGTTACAGTAGGTACACGAAATTAAATTATTTACGCCTCTGCACACATGCTATACGCGAATGAAAATAAACCATATCTTTTCATTTCGAGGGTCCATGGACATAATTATTCTTCAAATAAAAATACCCAGTTGGTATGATTTGATTTTGAATCAAGCTACGTACACTTAGTCGTCAGTTGAAATTCGGTTCGTGTGGTATCGTATACCTTTTTATTTGCCCGCCAGTAACTCTCACGGGACACGCAAAACGGGCGAATTGACGCCTACTTGTGGAAAAGATTCCCAGGAAATGAAGATGAAGATGAACTCTCACGGGAAACCTTAATTTTTAATCAAAATAAAAATCAAATTAAATCAAAATTTTTTTTAACAACTTGATGATTTTTTTATTCAGAAGTACGTCGGCGAAAGATTGAAATTATAAGTGCCGGACATAAAACCCAGCTGGGAGGGAAACGAACCGTTTTGTTCATATCAGCTTTCACACAGAAAAAAATCGCAGCAAAACCGTCCATTTCGTTGGAGAGCTACGAGGGAACAGATAGACACACACATCCACAAATATCACGCCATACTTATTAAACCCCTCTTTTTTATCGGAGATTAAAAAATGCTTCGTGACAGAAGCCTGGTGTCATGCTATCAGCAATCACATGCATGCGATATCGCGCGCTATTACCGCAATAACGCATCGGCTATCTGTGTCAACACGAACCGCGCGGTATTTATAGCCCATAAGTGGAACATTAAAACGTATCGTAATTACCTATTCCGTGTACAATGTACATTGTACAATTATAGGCACTAATCCGACAAACTACTCAACTTAAACTTTGATTGCTAGAGGTTTGCCCCGACTAACACCTCGCGTCTTACTGAAAGTTTGTGGGTAAGTACCTACCTACCTCCAATTATTTAATACTAGCTGACGCTCGCGACTTTGTACGCTTGGAGTAAGGTACTTAAAACCCCGTGGGAACTTTTGATTTTCCGGGCTAAAAAGTAAATGTCACTCTTTAGGTCCTCAACTGTACCCCTGCATTTATAACATTCATAAGGACTAGCAAGGATTGAATGCATTGCAGGTATGACAGAGTTACATCCAATTGCCCACAAAACTCTATACTCTCTCTCTCTCTGTAGTCGAGTTAAAGTTTTTAAACTTTATTCTTGTTTTCTAGTACTGAATACCAATGCGGTGCTTGAATACAATTACGCGCTAAGCAACTTCGCACTTCGCGAACTTCTAGACCGATTTCGGTTTCATTGTCCACGACATTGCAACCTAGGGTAGACAGATTTACCGCATAATATATACTCCTTCTTACATATTTAAAAAAGAAGAAAACAAGAATATTATGCATTCTTTAAAACTATGTATGCTATGGAAGATTGCCTGTGCTAACAAAGCTATGTCTCTGCCAAGGGTGAGAAGAGTGAATATTGTGTGAATAACTCACTTATTACATATCTTTTATTTATTTTCATACAGCAAACATAATATTATATGTACTCAGGGATAAACAAAATTCTTTTGCTGTATCTTATCCGCCAAACTAGAAAAAATTGTATGGTACAACATGCTGCGTGCGCTACACATTGCCGCACTTCCAGAAGTGGAAAAAAGCAGCAAAATGTTCCTCACACCAACATAGCCTCCGAAATACACCCACTCCACCGACATTTTGCTTTGCCACCGGAGCATCCTCAGGAGACGTTGACTCCACAATGCAAACTTGCAAAGACAACACTGCACAATATTTATAAGCCTACTAGATGATGCCCTCGACTTGGATTGTGGATTCAGGGTTTTTGATTCTCGCAGTGGGTATGAGCTATCTCCATTCCAAATTTCAGCCAAATTGGTTCATTCATTGTGGCGTGCGCGTGAAGAAGTAACAAACACACACACACACACACACACACACACATACTCGCCTTTATAATATTAGTGTGATGTGATTATTTTTAATTACTATGACATATTATGAGTAGGTAACGAAAAAAAGTTTTTAAAAATAGGTAAGGATTCAGATTTAGAAAGTTTAAATTAGCTTTGCTATTAGAATGCGATTTAGGAGACTGTGTCGAGGACATTTTGCTGCATAGAGATCGCGGGAAAATTCAATGCTGCGACTCCCGCGTGTTGGGAGCTTGCTTTAGAAATTCTCGCATTAAACTTTTTAATAATTTAATACTTGTCATTTTTTGTCCATTCCTCGAAGCTTCCATAAAAATTGCTCACTCATCAACTTATCTTTTAAGTACAATTTTAATGGATTGTCAATTAAGTTGATAGATATGAATGTTTGTGAATTATATATCGCGAAAGTGAGTTGGAATATTACGAGCTCCACTCGGTAATATTAGATGTCAACCCTCCACAAACAACATTACGTATGCGATTTTGATTGATGAGTTGTTATTTTAGTTGTTTTTAACTCCCGATGTCAATTACAGAGGGGTATTTTTTGACCGATTTGTCTGTTTGTGAATCTATGTTTCTCTCTTTCTTTCTATCTTTCTGTGTGTGACATTGTGGCACACAAACGGAGGGAGGCCTGATTACGAATGCGTTTTTTCATAGAATGAATAAAACTAAAACGACTGGGTTTAACTGGAGCATCAGCTCTTTTTTCCAGCCTTCGTAGAGTTATCTATACTTACTAATAATAATATTCAAGAAAACCTCATGCCACGCGTGCGAAGTCGCGGATATCAGCTAGTGAGATGTAAATCTCAACTATTCTTCAACCCATCACCGCCCCACATCTGGGCACAAGTCTCCCCTCGAATGAGGAAAGTACAAGCGATAGTCCACTACATTGGCTAAGTGCGGATTCGCAGACCTCACTCACCACAATGTTTTCTAAACCAAATGATATTTAATTTCTTAAAACACATTTAGCTCCAAGAGTCAGAGATTTGTGTCGAAAAAGCAAAGTCATTACGGCAGTTAACAAAAATTAATTAATGAATCATTAGAAATGATTTTAGGAATATCTTCGACAGACAAATAATAATAAGTCCTTACTAACTTTTATTCGATGTAAGAATTTAATCCTGACAGAAATAAAGATATCGAAGTGTCCCTCAGTAAAGTTCGTCATCCAAAGCCTCATCAGGCCCGGAGTAATCCCATAAAACCAGATATAGATTAGGAGAGACTGCGAAAAGGTCCATTTTCGCTAGAACATTTATCCTGTGACATTTTATGCAATGAATTCCCTTCTCCATGGAATCCCTCGGAGGAAAAAAAATTTTGTAGTGGCATCCCAAAGATTAGGCGTTGCCACAGCGAGCGGTCTAGAGTTCTGAGTTTAGTATTCCACGTATTGGAATGAAGCAGGCATTATTTTGCAGGAAGAAATATTTTATTCGAGCAAAATTAAAATTCTTTTGCTCTAATCCGCCCCATACCTGAAAAAATCAAAATATGTGGAACAAAATATGCAAGAACAACGCAACACCATACAAACCCTACGAAATACTTACGTTTCACTTCGATATCGAATTTAAGTGAAAATAAGAACCCGATATCCAAGTGAAACATGTTGCATTGCTAAGAACTATCCCAATGAACCGCTTTCGACTAAAAACCCGCATTCAAATCGATTCATCCGTCTGAGCTACGATGAAACAGACAGACAAAGCGATCAAAGTAAAAACCCATCTTTTCTGTCGGTGGTCCAAAATAATCTGATTGCGACGGTTAATTAAGCAAAGTTATTTGAAAGATTCGTCTTTGAAATGGTCAGTTCTTAAAGTAGAACGCAAAACATTGAGCTCAAATGACCGAAGGAGCTGTGATCGACCCTTTATTGCAACGACGTCCTTACGACAGTCGGCATGGCGTCACGAAGATTACTGTCGAGATAATTCGAGTTAATGGCCTTAATGATTGTCATTATTTGGGCATCAGGAAACACATCTGCTGAGATGAAGCTGCTGAGATAGTAATATTCGTTAAGTGCAATATAATTTATGTTTTCTTAATTTTATTAAGTGATTTCTATCGTACTGAAGACACGAGCAAGAGAAAGTAATCGAATCGATCGATCGTTACGCTATTGTTTATCTTTATTTATTGCTTTACAGTATAATGGAAGAGACAATCCCTTGACTGCGATCTCGTCTGTTGGTCATTGACAGACAATGCAGTCTAAGGTAGCGGGCTAATATGGTAGGCAATATGGCAGTTTTTTAAATAGGTACACCCATACTTCAGATCGGTTTTTACACGTCATCATGGCAGAATGCTGACTCTTGACATCTTAGACGGTAGAGTTGTAATTGCGGCTAATTGCCAAAGTTTCCTGACAAAACCAATAGAAGGAATTTGGTTAGTGTAGTGGTTATACCTTTATATTCAGTAGATACTGTTCATTGACGGATAAGGTATGGATTAGACATGCATCTGCGAGGAGCTGTGTTTAGTGGTGAGCCAGTGAATACAATTCCCAGTGTCTCTTGTCGAGAATATTGGAAAGACGAGTTCTTACACCTAGACGATGTAAAGGTCACTCACAATGCAGTACTTGGCGTCGGGCGGGCACTGGTTGAGCCGCGCGGCGCTGCGGTTGTTGCACGGCGTGATGGAGCCCACGCCGTCGCTGTACTGGCCGCACTGCCAGCACTTGATGCCGGCCGCCGCCGCCGCCAGCGACAGCAGCACGCCCGCCACCGCCAGCCGCGAGCCGCAAGACATGTTCCTACACCTAGACAATGTCTCGGTCGCTACTCACAATGCAGTACTTGGCGTCGGGCGGGCACTGGTTGAGCCGCGCGGCGCTGCGGTTGTTGCACGGCGTGATGGAGCCCACGCCGTCGCTGTACTGGCCGCACTGCCAGCACTTGATGCCGGCCGCCGCCGCCGCCAGCGACAGCAGCACGCCCGCCACCGCCAGCCGCGAGCCGCAAGACATGTTCCTACACCTAGACAATGTCTCGGTCGCTACTCACAATGCAGTACTTGGCGTCGGGCGGGCACTGGTTTGAGCCGCGCGGCGCTGCGGTTGTTGCACGGCGTGATGGAGCCCACGCCGTCGCTGTACTGGCCGCACTGCCAGCACTTGATGCCGGCCGCCGCCGCCGCCAGCGACAGCAGCACGCCCGCCACCGCCAGCCGCGAGCCGCAAGACATGTTCCTACACCTAGACAATGTCTCGGTCGCTACTCACAATGCAGTACTTGGCGTCGGGCGGGCACTGGTTGAGCCGCGCGGCGCTGCGGTTGTTGCACGGCGTGATGGAGCCCACGCCGTCGCTGTACTGGCCGCACTGCCAGCACTTGATGCCGGCCGCCGCCGCCGCCAGCGACAGCAGCACGCCCGCCACCGCCAGCCGCGAGCCGCAAGACATGTTCCTACACCTAGACAATGTCTCGGTCGCTACTCACAATGCAGTACTTGGCGTCGGGCGGGCACTGGTTGAGCCGCGCGGCGCTGCGGTTGTTGCACGGGCGTGATGGAGCCCACGCCGTCGCTGTACTGGCCGCACTGCCAGCACTTGATGCCGGCCGCCGCCGCCGCCAGCGACAGCAGCACGCCCGCCACCGCCAGCCGCGAGCCGCAAGACATGTTCCTACACCTAGACAATGTCTCGGTCGCTACTCACAATGCAGTACTTGGCGTCCGGGCGGGCACTGGTTGAGCCGCGCGGCGCTGCGGTTGTTGCACGGCGTGATGGAGCCCACGCCGTCGCTGTACTGGCCGCACTGCCAGCACTTGATGCCGGCCGCCGCCGCCGCCAGCGACAGCAGCACGCCCGCCACCGCCAGCCGCGAGCCGCAAGACATGTTCCTACACCTAGACAATGTCTCGGTCGCTACTTCACAATGCAGTACTTTGGCGTCGGGCGGGCACTGGTTGAGCCGCGCGGCGCTGCGGTTGTTGCACGGCGTGATGGAGCCCCACGCCGTCGCTGTACTGGCCGCACTGCCAGCACTTGATGCCGGCCGCCGCCGCCGCCAGCGACAGCAGCACGCCCGCCACCAGCCAGCCGCGAGCCGCAAGACACTGTTCCTACACCTAGACAATGTCTCGGTCGCTACTCACAATGCAGTACTTGGCGTCGGGCGGGCACTGGTTGAGCCGCGCGGCGCTGCGGTTGTTGCACGGCGTGATGGAGCCCACGCCGTCGCTGTACTGGCCGCACTGCCAGCACTTGATGCCGGCCGCCGCCGCCGCCAGCGACAGCAGCACGCCCGCCACCGCCAGCCGCGAGCCGCAAGACATGTTCCTACACCTAGACAATGTCTCGGTCGCTACTCACAATGCAGTACTTGGCGTCGGGCGGGCACTGGTTGAGCCGCGCGGCGCTGCGGTTGTTGCACGGCGTGATGGAGCCCACGCCGTCGCTGTACTGGCCGCACTGCCAGCACTTGATGCCGGCCGCCGCCGCCGCCAGCGACAGCAGCACGCCCGCCACCGCCAGCCGCGAGCCGCAAGACATGTTCCTACACCTAGACAATGTCTCGGGTCGCTACTCACAATGCAGTACTTGGCGTCGGGCGGGCACTGGTTGAGCCGCGCGGCGCTGCGGGTTGTTGCACGGCGTGATGGAGCCCACGCCGTCGCTGTACTGGCCGCACTGCCAGCACTTGATGCCGGCCGCCGCCGCCGCCAGCGACAGCAGCACGCCCGCCACCGCCAGCCGCGAGCCGCAAGACATGTTCCTACACCATAGACAATGTCTCGGTCGCTACTCACAATGCAGTACTTGGCGTCGGGCGGGCACTGGTTGAGCCGCGCGGCGCTGCGGTTGTTGCACGGCGTGATGGAGCCCACGCCGTCGCTGTACTGGCCGCACTGCCAGCACTTGATGCCGGCCGCCCGCCGCCGCCAGCGACAGCAGCACGCCCGCCACACCGCCAGCCGCGAGCCGCAAGACATGTTCCTACACCTAGACAATGTCTCGGTCGCTACTCACAATGCAGTACTTGGCGTCGGGCGGGCACTGGTTGAGGCCGCGCGGCGCTGCGGTTGTTGCACGGCGTGATGGAGCCCACGCCGTCGCTGTACTGGCCGCACTGCCAGCACTTGATGCCGGCCGCCGCCGCCGCCGCCAGCGACAGCAGCACGCCCGCCCCCGCCAGCCGCGAGCCGCAAGACATGTTCCTACACCTAGACAATGTCTCGGTCGCTACTCACAATGCAGTACTTGGCGTCGGGCGGGCACTGGTTGAGCCGCGCGGCGCTGCGGTTGTTGCACGGCGTGATGGAGCCCACGCCGTCGCTGTACTGGCCGCACTGCCAGCACTTGATGCCGGCCGCCGCCGCCGCCAGCGACAGCAGCACGCCCGCCACCGCCAGCCGCGAGCCGCAAGACATGTTCCTACACCTAGACAATGTCTCGGTCGCTACTCACAATGCAGTACTTGGCGTCGGGCGGGCACTGGTTGAGCCGCGCGGCGCTGCGGTTGTTGCACGGCGTGATGGAGCCCACGCCGTCGCTGTACTGGCCGCACTGCCAGCACTTGATGCCGGCCGCCGCCGCCGCCAGCGACAGCAGCACGCCCGCCACCGCCAGCCGCGAGCCGCAAGACATGTTCCTACACCTAGACAATGTCTCGGTCGCTACTCACAATGCAGTACTTGGCGTCGGGCGGGCACTGGTTGAGCCGCGCGGCGCTGCGGTTGTTGCACGGCGTGATGGAGCCCACGCCGTCGCTGTACTGGCCGCACTGCCAGCACTTGATGCCGGCCGCCGCCGCCGCCAGCGACAGCAGCACGCCCGCCACCGCCAGCCGCGAGCCGCAAGACATGTTCCTACACCTAGACAATGTCTCGGTCGCTACTCACAATGCAGTACTTGGCGTCGGGCGGGCACTGGTTGAGCCGCGCGGCGCTGCGGTTGTTGCACGGCGTGATGGAGCCCACGCCGTCGCTGTACTGGCCGCACTGCCAGCACTTGATGCCGGCCGCCGCCGCCGCCAGCGACAGCAGCACGCCCGCCACCGCCAGCCGCGAGCCGCAAGACATGTTCCTACACCTAGACAATGTCTCGGTCGCTACTCACAATGCAGTACTTGGCGTCGGCGGGCACTGGTTGAGCCGCGCGGCGCTGCGGTTGTTGCACGGCGTGATGGAGCCCACGCCGTCGCTGTACTGGCCGCACTGCCAGCACTTGATGCCGGGCCCGCCGCCGCCGCCAGCGACAGCAGCACGCCCGCCACCGCCAGCCGCGAGCCGCAAGACATGTTCCTACACCTAGACAATGTCTCGGTCGCTACTCACAATGCAGTACTTGGCGTCGGGCGGGCACTGGTTGAGCCGCGCGGCGCTGCGGTTGTTGCACGGCGTGATGGAGCCCACGCCGTCGCTGTACTGGCCGCACTGCCAGCACTTGATGCCGGCCGCCGCCGCCCGCCAGCGACAGCAGCACGCCCGCCACCGCCGCACCGCGAGCCGCAAGACATGTTCCTACACCTAGACAATGTCTCGGTCGCTACTCACAATGCAGTACTTTGCGTCGGGCGGGCACTGGTTGAGCCGCGCGGCGCTGCGGTTGTTGCACGGCGTGATGGAGCCCACGCCCGTCGCTGTACTGGCCGCACTGCCAGCACTTGATGCCGGCCGCCGCCGCCGCCAGCGACGCGCAGCCACACCCCCCACCGCCAGCCGCGAGCCGCAAGACATGTTCCTACACCTAGACAATGTCTCGGTCGCTACTCACAATGCAGTACTTGGCGTCGGGCGGGCACTGGTTGAGCCGCGCGGCGCTGCGGTTGTTGCACGGCGTGATGGAGCCCACGCCGTCGCTGTACTGGCCGCACTGCCAGCACTTGATGCCGGCCGCCGCCGCCGCCAGCGACAGCAGCACGCCCGCCACCGCCAGCCGCGAGCCGCAAGACATGTTCCTACACCTAGACAATGTCTCGGTCGCTACTCACAATGCAGTACTTGGCGTCGGGCGGGCACTGGTTGAGCCGCGCGGCGCTGCGGTTGTTGCACGGCGTGATGGAGCCCACGCCGTCGCTGTACTGGCCGCACTGCCAGCACTTGATGCCGGCCGCCGCCGCCGCCAGCGACAGCAGCACGCCGCCACCGCCAGCCGCGAGCCGCAAGACATGTTCCTACACCTAGACAATGTCTCGGTCGCTACTCATGCAGTACTTGCGTACTGGTTGAGCCGCGTCGGGCTGCGGGCACTGGTTGAGCCCCGCGCGGCGCTGCGGTTGTTGCACGCCACCGCGTGATGGACCTAGACAATGCCCACGCCGTCGCTGTACTGGCCGCACTGCCAGCACTTGATGCCGGCCGCCGGCCGCAAGACATGTTCTACACCTATACAAGACGTCTCAGCGAGTCATAATCTCAACATATCGCCGGCACACTGCTGGCCACAGATATCCTCGCTGAATGAATGAGTGATTGAGAGAACGAGTGAAAAATTGAGTGAGCGAATGAATTAACGAAATATTTTTTACTGGCTTTTGCTCGCGACTTCATCCACGAGGAGTTAAGTTTTTAACTCCTCGCGGATTTTTAAATTCCTCGGGAACCCTCTGTTTTTCTGTGATAAAACTTAGCCAATGTCACTCTCCAGGTCTTCAACTAAATTACCTACACATCAAAAATTGCGTCCATCTGCCTTACCTAAGTATAAACCATTCCAGAAAAATATAATTTTTTTTTGCTTTAATCCGCCAAACCAGACCCAATCAATTTGGTACATTGAGCCGCTCGTGCTGTATCCTGCTGGTCTTCTAGTATCAGAGCAACGCAACAATTAATTAACTTTGTTGAATATTTTTCGTTGCGTTGTTCCTATACTATCACTGTTACTGTAACTTGGAAGAGAGCCAGTGCATAGCGCAAGCGGCACATTGTAGGTATGTACCACACAGATTTTTTTCTGGTTTGCCGGATTATAGCAAAAGAGTTTTATTTTTCCTTGTGCACCTTCATGTAATTCCGCAAAGTAACGCCTACAACTCTTCAATATACCTAAACATTAATTTTTGTTCCACTTTTTCCGAATGCGATTTTTTATCACGTGCGTATCATGATAATATCCGTTAACCTCAAGGGTCCAAACGTGCCCTGAATTGATAAAATGTGGCTCATGCCGTGTGAGGGCAATAACTTTAATGTTTTAATGTATTTAAAAAATTAAAAAAAACATAATTATTTAATGTAGGTCCAATCGTAATTCTTATGAAAACTCAAGACTACCATCCGGTTCAGACAGCGAATTCTGCTGAAAAGAGCCGGCAAGTAACTTTTCAGAACAAAATGTTCCCCTATTAATGAATAGCTTATTCACTTTTAGACCTATTTGAACCTCTAAGCGTATTAAGACTCTTTTAAGAGTACACTGGTGATCCTACAGCTGCATAATAGCTGTCAGTGATATTTAAACAGCTTAGGCTGATTAAGAGTGCTATAAAGGTATATTTTTTACGACTCTATTCAGCCTTTAACATTTTTTAATGCTTAACCGCAATAAGGTTGTTTAGTGGATAAAATTACGCCAAATGCTGTATAAGAAGGTATTTGTGAACTCCTATTACACTGACTTATTAAGGGGGCACGTGTGAACTATTAGACAGCCTTTGGCAGAATATCAGAGTTTTAACTATTCACGTAGCTGTTTAATAGTTAGGGAGCTGGCGAGCAAAATTTCTATATGATCAGCACACATGGCAGACGTTATTAATAGTGATAATTATACTAAGAAACATCAAGAACCTCGTCTACCACCATGATAGATTACGAACTGTTATTGTATGTATCAAGCATAGACTACATCAAGGAGAACTAGGTCCTGGCTCCTCAATCCTGATGCTGCTGGGTAGTGCCTACCTAAACTGTCAGTTTCGAATTGATATTGTATGTATCAAGCATAGACTACATCATGGAGCTCTAGGTTCAAGCTCCTGAACCCTGATATTGCTCACATAAATTGCGGGGATTTTGGAATTGTGGATTGTTAATAAGTAGGTACCACAGGTACCAAGTATAGACTACATTAGTAGCGTTTTGGAGGGAAGAGAGAAAGAGAGCAGGGACAAGTTAAGAAGTAGGTTTTTTCAAAAGATTTTTTATGAAGTTAAGTAAAATGATCATAAAAAGCCAAAAAGATACCTTTTTTTTTTAATCTTTATTATCCAAACATAAAGGAGAAATTGTTACAAGGTTCTTGTGAAAGCCTCCACATAAACCACGCAGGGTTTTTTGCGCAGACATAGTATACTTTTACATTTTAATTACATAAAAAAACACAAATAAATTAATTCTAATAAAATAATATATTTAAATATATAATATTATGTTCTATTATATAATATAATATGTATATATAAATTATTTTCAAAATCACCCTTATTTAATCATAAAGTTTGTGATAGTTCTTTTTATTTTGTATCTTATTGTATAAATAAATAATAAATCAGCTGGCAGTTCATTGAGCAGTAAAGGAAGCATGTTTTTCCCAAGTCATTTTTTCCAGAGGTACTGCTGTAATTGGCAAGTTTTTAAGTTGTCTTAAGTATACCCATCTACTGTATTTTGTTAGTGAGCTCACATGCTCACATCACACACAGCTTCATACATGACTGACAGTTTAATTTTATTATCTACACTGGCTGAATCGCAACCAACTCATAATTAACTTAGACAAAACGAACTTAATGACTTTTAAGCTCAGAGAAATGCATCATCATTTGCTTTAGATGTAAATTATGAATGGAAAACTATCAATGAAGTCAATGTAACAAAATTCTTAGGTCTGAATATTAATTCTACTCTAAATTGGAAAGAACACTTGAGTCATATTTGCACAAAGTTAAATCAATTCTCCTACACACTTTTATATGTTGGGGAAAACAGTAAATGTGTCAGCGTTACTGACTGTTTACCATGGCTATGTTGACTCGCTGTTGAGATATTGTATTTTATTCTGGGGTAATTCCACTTAAAAAGAGGCTGTATTAAAGGTACAAAAAAAAAAAAATGCTTAAGGGCAATATTTAAATTAAAATCGACTGATAGTTGTAAACCCTATTTTAAACAATATAATATTCTTACAATGCCATGTCTGTATGTATATGAAACTGTCATATTTGTCAAAAGTAACTTGAATTTATTTCAAAATCGTCACAGCAAAAGGCATGTACCTAATTGAACTGCGTCCACCACCCAGTTGTTGTGCACATTTTTTTTTCTAAGAGTTTCTTCTGCACTGGGCCCCTTTTATATTTTATTTATAACCATTTAGAAACACAAGAAATACCACTTTTTAAAAAAAAAAAAGGCTTAAATTTTTGATTGACAGGACATACTTTAAAACCAGTGATTACCTCATGGAAAAATTTTAATTATGAACTTTTGACATTTTAATAAGAAATTTTATATTAGACATTTAAATAATATTGCAATGTAAACACAAAGCTTCTAACTTAAATAAATTAATAAATAAATAATAATAATAATGTAATATTGTAATAAATTAATAGTAATGTAATGAAATAGATTTTAAGCTAATTTTTAATGTTGCAAACTGGTAAAATTGTTTTATATGGTTTGCTATAGGATTGTTTATAACTGCTGTTTGTATACATAAGCTATGTTGGCTGGGATTGTCCACACATCGTATGAATATATGATCAATACAACTTTTAGTTATCCTATCCCCTTTAGGTTCTATCCGTGTATACTGCCTTATACTACAGTCAATACCTACTTCACTCATAGAATTTAAGTATAAATTTACACTGGGATCGTTTACACTGGGATCGTTTAACATTATGTTTATATTCATATCACCACTAATTACAAGATTACTTTTACCTGAAAATTGAGAGATTATTTGTTTAAGTTCCTGTATGAAACATACTTGGTTAGTATTCAGAGGTCAGTACAATGCACAAACACTTAATTTATACTTAATTGAAACTTGTGACAATTTCACCAATAACTGATTCAGAGTAGCTTGTATTCACTGTTAACCTGTAGAACAATACACTTTTATGCACATAGAGGATTACAATGGGATTACACCATCACTTCATCGGTGATTCAGTAGCTGCGAAAACATCTTGTAGTTATCTTTGAAACAATTTTGAGTTTGTGACCCTTATGTTAGCTTCAGTAACAACGACAATATGAATTTGGTTCGAGCTGTTTTTTATTATGTATTCCAGGCCCACGTCTGCTATTGCAATTAAAGTTCTTGAGACTTATGACTTATTTTACATCCAGAGTACACAAGTTGTTTGTTCACATAGGTGTCGTATATTAGCATTAGTTTTAAGTTTTAAAATGTTGTGTACACGTTGTATGCATTGCATGTAGTATTGCACATTTATTCAATGCAAAAGTTGTAATAAAAGTCGTTGTGAAAACGTCTGTATATAAAATATAAAGCGTAGAATAAAATAAAACGTAGAAAATAAATAGTCATACAAACGTTTTAAACGTTTTTTTGGTATTAAATTTTTAATAACGCTGCTATATTACAACCTTAATAAGACTGCTATAAAATATGACATTTTAAATATCGCAGTAATGTAAAACATTTTAATATAAACCAGCCAAGTAACAGCCAATAAACGCGACAGAGAGTGAGAGAGTGATGGTTCCGTACCTTTTTTTTAACCGACCAAAAAAAGGAGGAGGTTATCAATTCGGCCGGTATTTTTTTTTCTGTTGAAAACAATCGTCAACGAATGTCAACACGATTTGAACCTGAGATTTGGCTGAAATTTGGAATGGAGATAGCTCATACCCAGGATTAGCACATAGGCTACATTTTATCCCTGATAATTAAAGAAACCTTAATCATGTCAATCAAGTCATTATGGCCATACCTCCCATGGTTAACGACACAACACAACGGCCCCTAGTCCCCGGATAAAGTTGGGAACGACGACAATTATGTCATTTTTCCACGTTGACAAAATATGTTTTTTGCCGCATTTCCCAAAAAACTTATGGTCTCTAAAATGTTCTGTTAATGTAAAAAAAAACTATTTTTTGGAATGACAAATAACGGTTTACTAAAATGTTTTAGGGAACTCTGATAGGTTCGTAATGAAAGAACGCCATGTTCTTTAAGAGTTTATAACTCTTAACACAGCAGTATTCATCGTATACAAGTATTTTGTAACTTATAATGGCACGATGAAGGGAGTTTTAACTCTTAACACAGCAGTATTCATGGTATATATTCATTCGTATCATAAGTATTTCGTAAGTCATAATGGCATAATATAATTAATATATAATAATTTTTTTTAAATAAAAAAAAATAATAATTAAATACACAATAAATGAAGGGGGCATTTAAAATTTTTTAATAAACCTAAAAAGTTTGGTCCCTAAAGTAATATTCGCATTAAGTTTTCCAAACAAACTTAAACATAAACACATCCCATGTAAAAACTTGTAAATAATTTGATTACACTTATAGTATAAAAGTATAAAAATATAGTCTGCACACATGCAGAATTTATTAATAGTTAAATTCTATTACTTATAATTGAAAGCGCTTCAATACTGCATCAAATAGATTCATTGGTGCGCGGTAAACGTCTGCGCTATGAATGCTATGGTAACTATACGACTAAATACTCATACCAATGATAATATTACAACACTACTATGTTCTCGCTTATGACTTTTGAATGACAGCTATACGACTTATAGAAATAAATAGTAACTGCGAAATCGCGTTGTATAAGCGTTTGTAAGCCTTATTTTCATGCCATTCAGTTTTTTCGAAAACGTTTACACAATTCTTATATGACTTATATTAAAAATTACATTCCCAATCATTTTTCTTACTAATCAGGGAACTTTGAATATATAGCCACGTATTCAATTCACTCCACGAAATTGTGTTTAAGCTACAAGGTTATAATTTGCTAGATTAAAGTTTGCTACTTCACTTTTACGTCATGTGTGTCACATGACGTAATTTTAACTGAATAAAGAGTAACTTGTTATCTTTTACTCAGTCGTTATTCAGCGCATAGTACTGTCGTTACCCTTTATAACACTGTTATTTTGCTGCTATACAGCTCTTAAGCAGCTATTTGAACTTAAGGCTGTATAATTTGTTTTGTAATAACCTGGTGTAATAAATAATACTTTGTAATTGTATAATATTTAATTTAATTTCATATTCATAAATCAGGGCCTATACTACCAACACTTAGAGCAGTATTGTTTCAATTGTGTTTTGAGATTTCATAGAACTACGACCTTACTGTTATTACTTTAAGGTTGACATTGTTTCAATTCCACAATTTGCAACGTTAGCAAAGAACAGATATTTGTTTAAGACAATGTTTTTGGGACATTCTATTACCCCAAATATCTCAATCTTGAAGTAAACCCTCGCAGCTTAGCATCTCTCACTCTCCGATCTGAATATGGTCGAATGACGCTTTTATCTCTTCCAAGTCAAAGTTTATTTTACAATGAACGAGGAGTTGAGTATTATCTTCAGAACTTTGAGAAGGGTATCCCTCGATGGCGATACAAGATGCTACACGTCAATGTTTTGGCTTTTTTATTGCCTTGTGTTACATGTTCTGAATATTTACTTTAAGTACATTCTTGATGGACGGACGATATTAGCACGTTAACTGTCCGTGCCCTACATATAGGACACTAATCAACTTGGACAGCTAACGTGTTAGAGTCGCAGGTCGCCGTTAGATACAGGCGGCACAAGACCGCGGCGTGTTGATATACCTACAAGAGATCTATGTCCAGCCGCGGAAGTCTATTGATTGATTAAAAAGAAGAGAGTTGAATTGGACTTAAAAAATTTAATAACAATTCAATTATTAAAAAGAAAATAACAAATTTTTCTCCTTCAAAAAAATCTTTCCCTCGTACAGGTAACTTAAGAAAGTATATTATTTTCTCAAATTTTCAAATCTCTTTTCACCGTAACCATAGATAATAAAAAGCTGTATATTCTTTGCCGTAACTGACTAAGTAAGTATACACATTACACATGCAGGAATCACGTCGATCCGTTGTTCGTTGCTACTTGATTGTAGGACAAACCAACAAACAAACACGCTTTCGCATATAAAATACATATTAATAAGGATTATAAAGGCTGTCTCTAAGCAATATACTGAGGAGAACCACTTGAGATGAATAGAATCAGCCAAAACAAATTTTGAATAAGCAAATATACACATCAGTCTACAATAATTTTGACAAAGTTTTGTTAAATAAATATTTAAGTAGTACAAGATCACGCTGAAAATCCGTAACATTTGGAGAGCAAGGTAAATTCAGTATCTGTTTACATTTCAAATGTTCTTTTTAAGGACTTGTGAGTTGTGACAAATAGGCTTTTAGCGGAAAGGGCGCGCCTCGAGGGGGGGTACGAATGTTCGTTCACTTTTCCGCCGCTGAATATTTGAGCAAAGATTTATGTTCGTCTTCATCGGGAACTCGATTTGCGCGTCATTTGTGTAACGACGAAAACATACATGTTACGAGTGATAAACCGTAACAGGCTAAAGATGTTCTGAATGAGGCATTTCTGTAACCTCTGTGCCTCGTAGAGAACATAACATCAGATTCAAATGTTTTTACGGCAATTTTCACTTGTTAGTAAGTGATAATCCAGTTTAAAATGATAGTGGTCTTATTAAGAAGAAAGGGCAGTTTACCCATACCTATAGGTATAACATTCGGTTTCTACACGCCAACGTACCGGAACGCCAAATCGCTTAGCGCATATTTTTGACGTTAGAGTACAGTAGCTCTATAACCACTTCCAAAGGATTCCATTACAAATAAATTCGAATTTCGATGCCAAAGTGTTTTTGTTCGTTGGATTGTCCTTTATTTACCCGGTAACAGATAAACGGATGAACTTGATTTATTGCATGGATATAGTCAATGACCTATAAGGTGACATAGGCTATTTTTTATTCCGGAAAACAGGATTCTCGCGGGATTGAAAATAAAATTCCATTCCACGTGAAACCGTTGTCGCGGGCATAAGCCAGTTGGCCAAATAAATGCAATATTCAAAATTATTTATTTCATGTAGGCCAACTTGTGCCTCTTATGACAAGTCGAGAATCTACCACCGGTTCGGAATGCTGATTCTGCGGAGAAGAGCGAGCAAGAAACTCAGCAGTTCTTCAGTGCTACTTATCTATCTTGTGTAATAATAATAGTCTTTAAAAAAAGACGCGTGGCACTCGGGGACTGCCGCGGTAAAGCTATTGCATAGCATTTTTTATCAACGCCATCTAGCGGTGAGAGGAGTCCCGTGTCAGGTTATTTTCGTTACGGAATTTCTGGATTCGGTCTCCACGCTCAACGCCCGCGATAGAAACTATGCAATAGCTTAAAAATGTATCACCCGTTGCTTATACATCCCTATACTTATGAGCAATATTATCTTCGGAGAGGAGAGGTGCGTCACGCGGGGATGATAAAGTTTTGTTAACCCACTGAATACTTTAGCAGGATTTATGTTTGTTTGCATTGGGAACACCCGGCCCCGGCTCCGCGCGCGGCACGCGAGCCGCGTCAGGCTATTCACTGAGGGGTTATTTGTGTTGCCTGTTTCAGCATAAGGCATCCTGCGTGTTACCTGATGTTCTTTAATGTCAGCCACACTGAACATGACTAATACTCCCCTCTCCCCTCCACATAAGCGTTAACCTTGTGCTAGGAATGGGTACGACAGTAGTACAACAGATGGGGATTGAAACATTGACCTTCAATTTTCAGTCCCCATCTTTAATCATTAGGTTATTGAGTTTGAGGCTATGAAAAGGTATATAAATAGTATTTTTTTTTTAAACAATTTGAATACATTTTTTTTATAAAATAAAAATTTTCTTCCCAACATTCTCTCGAAAAGGGAACATGTAATATTTTTTTGTTGCAATTATAATATTTGAAGCATAAACCCAGTTTCAAGTTTCGACAGAATCAGGAATTGCCTCTTAATATTCAAAAAGACTTCCCGCGATTTCGTGCGCGTAAACTTTATAGATCTTAATCCCATGGGATCTAATAATTTTCCTTTACAAAAAGTGAAGTATGACCCTCTGCGGGATTCAAGCCCTTTTCGTGCCTGTCGTCGATATAATGGTTAGGCCATAAAAACCTATCAAACAATATCCTGATTTAAAGTATCGTCTTCTTGTAACCCCAAAATCGATCGGTTCTTCCTGCTGTGTCCCGCTCGTCGCCTCTTCAACCCAGCGACTCGATGTCAGAAAAGCAGCGATAGATATAAATTGGGAACTAGTTTAAATCACATTTCAAAGTGGATCCAAGAAAATAGTAAGATAAAGTTAAAGTGGAGCTCCCAGCACGAACACCGCGCCGCGACAGCGCAGCGGGGCCGCGCGATCGCATCTAGATAAATGGGACGTCACAACGAGGCGGTCGCACTTGCTTAAAGACTCTCGAGGCATCTCAAGTGGGTTCTTGCCCCTTAATTGAGATAAAATATTTTTTATCTCCCCGAATTAAGAGATTGCGACCGGAATTTTCATTGTGTTTAAGTTTTCCTTTGATGTCGGCGATCGAGCGGCAAACTGGGTCTTTGACTCACTTTGTCAAATCCCTGATGGCTGAGAGGTTTAATGAGTTTTATGAGTTGCCCCAAATTGTTCATTAAATTATAAGGAATGAGTTATTGTTGTCTTGTGGTCTTTTCAACCGACTTCCAAAAAAAGGAGGATGTTCTCAATTCGTCGGAATCTTTTTTATTTTTAATAAAGCTTTTATATAGCTATGTTTGTATGTGTATCTATATTTGTATTATTTGTTAGCGATATATTGAAATAGTAAAGATATAATGTATTGAAGGTACTTTGACAAACCTAGTAGTAGGTAGTTTGACTTTGTTGACGACGTAGGCGCCGGTCTGGCACCGCGCCGTGAGTATAAATACAGCGCTTTGGACGTTATTAATTCAGTCTCTTCCAGAGACTCATACGGCTATTGGATGCTCCCGCGTCTAGGTCGTAGTATTTGATTAAGGGATTGTGATAGCAATCGCGCCCTAATCGAATAAATATTACCCGTAGGTTTAAATGAGTGTAATTAATTAAATACCTACTTAGATATGTTTGATAGTTACCCTCACGTTCAGATGGTGGTTTGTCTGACGTGTTGTGGTTAAATAGGTTAGATGTGAGGACAGGGGCCGTTATAGGGGCGGTTGGAGACGGCTTTAGGTAGGGTTTCATTTTTTTTTTGAGTTTATATATTGTAGTCTAAAGTACTGAGCCGATTTTGATGAACGAGGTGCCAATACTGCCAATCGATTCGTTACTATAGTCCGCGTGACAGGCTACCTATATTTTATACGAACAAAATCAATATGACAGATGTTAGATCCAATTTCTGATAGTCGTATAATATGTATACATATATAGTTTTTAAACTTTTTCTTGTTGCACCATTGTCGTACCCACTCCTAACATAAACTTTACTTTTATTTGGAGGGGAGAGGGTAATATAGGTCAACTTCGTGCATGGCTAACATTCTTTAAATAAATAAACATAAATAAAATGTATCTTTGAAAAGATCGTATGCAAAAGAAAAATGTTCTATTTAGTTTAAATAATGTCCCGGCAACCACATATCGTTCGCTGGGGGGAGGAACTGGGGCGCAGCACTTTTGTCCCGCATCCCGCATCCCGCATCCCACATGAGGAAATCAATGCAAGCATTGTGCTCCCGGCCTTATCTATCGGCGCTCCATTCAGATAGTTTCTCGACTCTGTATACTATAGTACCTCATTAGCCGGTGATACACTGTTATCTCTTTAAACCGGAATTCCGCACGAGAAACTTTTTATTTTATTTATTAGACAGAGCAGATGACAATAAAAACCAAAATGCGGCCAAGTTAAGAAGCATATAAATTATTAAATAACTGCGCTAAAAACATATCAACTGCAAATTCAATACCGAAAAATATTCTTTTTCGCATTTAAAAATGGCGCCATACAACCGCCATATTGAATTTTGATGATTTACGGATTTTAATGATCAAATCTGTTCAAGCATTTACTCATAAAAGTTATGGTTGAATAAAAAAACTATGCTCGTTTTCACCAACATTTCCTAACTTTTACGGGCTGCCTAAATTATGTTAGATGACACTTATTATCATTTTCACACCTAAAATTGGAAATGACATTGGGTAAGTGATTGCATTTAGGGACTACCTACGTAAAGAGACTCCTACTTAGGGGATGATTTAGGTATAGCTGGTGAAATCTCATTCAAATTCACAAGTAAATGGGTAGACAACGTGGCGCGCATGCTAGTCCTGAAGGTCTTACCAACGTCCCTTTTTAAGTTATAACTAAAAGAAACTATTCTTCTTATTCAACTTATAGACGTCCACTACTGGACACAGGTCTCTCTCTTGCATAGACCTCCACAAGCCTCGGTCTTGCGCCGCCTGAATCCAGCACCTCCTTGCGACTCGTCGTCGGTCCATCTCGTGAGGGGTCTGCCAACACTGCGCTTCCCGGCGGGGGGTCGCCACTCCAGCAACTTGGGATCCCATCGACTATCAGCTCTTCGAACTATGTGCCCACCCATTTCCACTTCAGCTTCGCAACTCGCTGAGTTATGAAACTATTATAATACCCTTACTATTAGACTGTGCACGTATCAACAGTACATCCATCCATTAAGCTTCCTCTCTGGATGCACATCGGGGGCGATTGCATTTGACTCGTCCGAATAAATTTGATATTTTAATCGATTTCTCGGACAAGTACTAACGGCGCGCGGCGTTAGCTCGCAAACAGTTTAATGACGCTCTTCAGCAGCTATTCCATTTGCATTTTAGCTTAGAAAAGTAATTTAACTTTCTGTTACAGCTAGGGAATGCAAATCTCGCGAGATTGGGGCTCAAGCGAGATCTCGCGAGATTGTAAATAACAATACTGCGAGATCTCGCCAATTTCGAGATCTCGCGAGATTGGCAGTTTTGTGTGTTTTTTTTGCAAATAATCACAATATTTGAATAAATTAGGATAAAAATTATAAGTATTATAAGATAACATTTATTTTCACGAATTTTTTCAATAGAAAAATTATGCATCAAATTGTCTATAATTTTTTAATAAACTTCTAAGTAGTAAACTTTGATGTACATATCTATCAAATCACTGTGGAAGCACTGTATACATAGCATAGTTTGGTTACCTATTGTAAAAATTTTTATTTTTTATTTTTTGAAAAGCAACTGCTGAGTTTCTTGCCGGTTCTTCTCAGCAGAATCTGCATTCCGAACCGGTGGTAGATTTATGACGTGTCATAAGAGCTACAAGTTGGCCGTGTCAGTCCGCGCTTCGAATAAGACTTTTTTATGCTCGAGTGCAATCTCGTTAATCTCGCGAGATCTCGCCCTTTTTTCGTCCGAGATTAATCTCGCTAAAAAAGGCCGAGATCTCGCGATAACGAGATCTCGCGAGATCGAGATTGCATTCCCTAGTTACAGCTCGAACACTAAATCGTCGAGTAATGTATGTTGCCAGTTGGTTGCCAGTACATATGTACCTGATTCTGTAAAACCTGCATCGATCATTACTTCAATCTCATTTGTTGGCTGAATTTATCGCGTTCTTTCTTCAACCGTCACACTGCACTGCAACAAACACTTTTGGAGAATCGCAAGAATCGCAAAGTCAGGTAAACGTGTTCGCAGACTGTTCAAACCGTAAAACTATTTATTTCATGTAGCCTATATATGTATATACCTATAGTTCTTAAAATAAGACTCTACTACCCGTTCAGATCCTACTGAAAACTTAGAGTAGATATATTGGTTATCTACTCTAAGACCGAGAAGGGTCGGCACCAAACTCAATAGTTGCACTTTTCAAAATAAAATGTTGCCATATCATTATGTAGCTATTATAATGTAGGTAATAAGGTATTTCACTATCTTCTGGGCAGCTGGATGCAAAGCCGATTGCTCCCGTGCAACTTTTCATTAACTGTGCACCTAGATACTTACTTTAGCTTTAACCTTTGTTTTCACACGTTGTGCAATGGCAATGGGATCAACTAAATATATAAAAGGCAGAGGTGACTGATTGACTGACTGACTGAGTGACTGACTGACTGACTGACTGACTGACTGATCTATCAACGCACAGCCCTAACCACTGGACGGATCGGGCTGAAATTTGGCATCCAGACAGCTATTATGACGTAGGCATCCGCTAAGAAAGGATTTTTGAAAATTCAACCCTTAAGGGGGTAAAATAGCGGTTTAAAAAATCGAATTTAACGTGAGCGAAGCCGCGAGCAAAAGCTAGTAATATTATAAAATCTATTGGTTTTTACTGCAATCATTTTGATCTTTTTTTATAGATATAAGTACCTTATAAAGAAAGAAAGTAAAACTGTAAAGAAGAAATAACAGCGGAACATTAATAGAGGTGCACAAAACTGTTAGCCGAGGTTAGGAGAGTCGTTATATCGGCTCAGCCGGCTGCAACACCGAGAGAGTTCTTTACCGTTAACACTCCTTTGAACGCAGACAAGATATAATATATCCTAGCCCATTAGCATCACCTTCGTTAGTGCTAGAACGCCCTTCGGTTTTCGCGGCGTAGCTAGGTAACTCGCCTGTTTGTCAAAACAGATTTTAAAAAGACCTTTTTAAAACTCCTCGCATTGCAAACGGAATCGTGTATTCTTACTAAGTAATGCTATAAACGCCAAAATGTGCTTATTAGTTTGTTGGTTGGTCCCGTAATTATACAACAAAACAGCGACGGATTTGGGTATTACGAGATTTTTTGAAAAGGCATAGGTAATTGAGGACGTATATTGACAAAGGGTTTTTTCAATCTGGAAAAACTTTATCTCCTGCCCCTGCGAGGAACCGTACAAAAGCTCCCTTGTTCAATTTCCAGCTGGGTCAATGTGGAAATTTATAATTTATAATTACAACTAGGCCCGGTCCCGTAGGGAATTCTGTCAGTACTCCTCTACATGTTCAAATCACGCAGTTATCAGGGGTTTTTCATTTCAATATAATATTCGTAAACTCCACCTAACGAGAGCGTGTGTTAGCCAACAAACAGTCAATTGAATCGTTTACAATTCATTGAACAGAATTTTTGTAGTTGGATCGGCAAATATGAGTATAGCAGAGTTATCGTGGCCGTTAACATTTTTTTACATGTTTTTTATTAACTTTCAATTATTGTAGGTTTTCCAAATATTATCATTTTGTTTATTCTATTGAGAAAATCTTGTCGGGCGTATCCAGTGGTCACCAACGTTGCTTGAGATTGCCCGTCCATCTATCAGGGGTCTTCCAATATTGAAAGACCCCTGACTAGATGACAAGTTAGCACATACTGCGTCTCCCGGTGCGAGGTCGCCACTCGAACATCTTAGATCCAACTATCTATCAGTCTTTCTATGTGCTAATCTATCTATATCTGTATAAATATATAAATAAACTAGCGGACCCGACAGACGTTGTCCTGTCTTAAGTTTTTTTACATCCTCTTTGACGAAATTGGCAGCACGCATTCTGTCAATGTTATGTCAAACGCCATAAGGTTACATCAAAAAAGTTTGAATTGTAAAAGCGGTTACATTAGAAATAATTTAATATGGTGGTTAATATTTCTTAAATTTTCTAATTTTCCGCGCAATTTTCTTAATTTTTTCTTTCATAAGAACCTTCTCCTGACAATAACAAACACAATAAAAAAAGAATTAGCGAAATCGGTCCAGCCGTTCACGCGTGATGCGCTTACCAACACATTAAGCGATTCATTTTTATATATTAGATTGTTGTTCGTTATTCTGTCTTAAATTCAAAAACTGCCAAAAGAACAGCTGACAAATCAAAAAATCAAAATTGGTATTAACTTCACTTTGGATTACTTTTAAGTTTTAACAGATGTTAGGAACGAAGTTGCGGGTAAAAGTTAGTATATTATATAAATTTGAGGTACATAACATGCATGTGACCCATTTCCCGCTCGCGTCGGACGGACCGATTAAAATATCAAATTTATTCGATCGAGCCAAAAGCGCCGTTCACTGATAGTAGAGAGGCTGATAAAAGTTTAATGGAGGGCGGAGTACGCGCCCGGATCGCTGCAGCGAAGAATATATCATTCATTAATTCAAAAAGTCAATCAGCTATAGATTTATCTTCAGTATTTTGTGATGGATTTGTATGTTAGAAAAGAATAGAATAGTTTTTTATTGAAATAAACTTTTACAGAGTGCTTTTGAATCGTCAAGTGAATCCACCACTGGTTTGGAATGCCGGGCGTTCCATCTTCCAACCAAGAAGAAGCAGCAAAAAGCTCAGCGGTTCCTCTTTTCAAAATATTATGTTGTATAGGTAGGTACCTATAGTTTATTATTAATTTTGGTTTTATGCTAGGTAATTTCCCTTACATTTTTCAATAATTGACTGTTGGTGGCTATGATATACTAGTGGTTCGCCCCGAACTGAGACCTCGCGATATCCCATAATTCCCAAAAGTTTTAATTATATATTGTAATAATTAACTTTTAACATTAGACGCAATAAAAAAAATAATAGTTGACATAAAACTGTTTTACTGACACAGCGCCATCTATTAGCATTATAGTGAAGCTATTAGCTTCACAATAATGCTAATAGATGGCGCATTAAAATTAAATAATTTCGTTTCTTTATAACATTTATCTAATTTTAGTATTTGTTGTTCAAGTACAGGATATAACTGAATTTTCAACCAAGTTTCACGTTCTAATATTCAGTAATTCAGAAGTTATAGGGCTCTGACAGACATTTAGACGGACACACTTCTCTGTCTAGTAGGCAAGCGCCCTAGTTGACTAAGAGAACTCGCTTCGCTCGTTCAATAACTCGTCCCCAGTAGAAATCATGGTTGGTGGTAGGCGACGACGCATTTTGAGATGGAATATTTTTCGTTAAGTATAGCACTACTTAAACCATACAAAGACGTATCCAGTGTCATCTAGCTATCTCATACGACTGAAACATTACACCCCTGTGACTGAAAGACAAACGACATTTAAGACAGTAGTATTTTGAAGAATGAAATATGATGGCCCATTTAGTATTTCGCAGTATTTATGGAGAAACACTTTAGCAGCTCGTCACCGGCCAATTTCGCGACGTCCCCTCTCCCCCCCGGATCACAATCAATCATACCTCCTATTCTCTCGTTTCTATCATTTCTCACTGGTGACCCCACGGCTCTGTATTGTTGCGCTTCTCGAACTAAACGAGGAGCGTAATTAATGGTATACAGTTGGAGAAAATGAGATTCTTATAAATGGCCTTTTGGCCAAGTGATAATTTACAATAACTAGGTACCTCTTGTCTTTGACTTCGTCCGCGCGAAAACAGTTCAACTTGTGTCTCAGGTTCTGCACAAAGTTTAGTGCGTTTATTTCTGATGATAGTTTATCTGGTTATATTATTAAACTAGCTTTAACCCGCGGCTTCGCTCACGTTAGGTTCGATTTTTTAACCCCCTATTTAACCCTCTTGGGGTTGAAATTTTCCAAAATCCTTTCTTAGCGGATGTCTACGTCCTAACAGCTACCTGTATACCAAATTTCAGCTCGATCGGTCCAGTGGTTAGAGCTGTGCGTTGATAGATCAGTCAGTCAGTCAGTCAGTCAGTCAGTCACCTTTGCCTTTTATATATTTAGATATAAGATTAGTTTTGATTATGATCCTTCAACGCAAGATTTCAATGGCACCTTCATTGAAATCTGGCGTTCAGGGTGCGATATCTATTTAATTCGAAGCTGGTTTCCCGGAAAGAATTTCAGCTATTTTTGATTAGACGACAGAGTTTCCGAGCTTAAAAGTTTGCTAACGAATGTTCGAAACTACACACATCTAAAATCTAATAAGCTACAAAGACGTAAATTACATTGACATTGATTCTTCTTTTTTACCAATCGATAGACGTCCAATTCTGGACATAGGTCTCTTTCAAAGATACACACGCCCCGATCTTGTGCCAGCTGTATCCAGCTTGTCCCTGCGACTCGTCAGATGTCGTTAGTCGAGCTCAAGAGTTGCCACTCCAGCTGCATCTGCAGATCATTTCTGCCTTGAACTAACAGTATGTGTCGCCGGGCGCGGCCCACCCATTGTCATTTTAGCTTTGCAACTCGATGAGCTATAGTACGTATCTATAAAAGTGTCCCTTTTTTATATTTTTAGCGAGCAAACGAGCAAGTGGATCACCTGATGTTAAGTGATTACCGCCGCCCAAGAACATTTGTAGCACCTGAGGCACCACCAATGCGTTGCCGGCTTTTTAGGAATTTGTTGGTTCCTATTGGATCTTGTGAGTCCTGACTCCTCCAATTTGAATAATAATGACAGTGATGTTAATAGAAACAGAACAGCAATAGCCCAAGTACGATCAGTGTGACACACCATACGACTTTTTCAACGCTCTATCGATGAAATTGTCGCGCTGGCAGCCCTCGCCCTAAGCCCTTTCGCTCCACATCACATCGTACAGGTTAATGACGGCCCTGTTCTGATTCCTCAAGTTTACAAGCTCTGGCGCGGAATGTTGTTCTTAATTAAAACTTCGCGGCGACTGACTTCGGAAACTTGTTCCATGTAAATGCAAATAAATAATGGCTAGCGTTATCTCAGCGGTTGAGATTTCGCCCTTCTTTTTGGGGTCTGGTGTTCGAATCCCAGACTTACAAGTACGTAAATAGGTAAGTTATTGGAGTTAAGTGCGTTTTATGGTTTTAAGTTTCAAACATCGTGAGGAAACCTATATGAGAGGGTCCCATAATATTATCGAAGTTGTATGTATTATACTAACCCGCCTTAGAATTTCTCATGATTAAATCTTCCATTTAATCATGAGAAATTCTAAGGACCTAAAAATATAGCTAGCTATTTTTGGCTATAAAAGGGCTTTGATAATGTTCGTTGCTAAAAAAGGATAGGATTCAATTAAGTTAAGCTTAGAGCAGAAATAAATCGAAAGTCGTCACGACTTTTAAGACTACTACTGGCCTACTACATTACTATACTTTACTACTTTTCTGTAATATTATAACTTTATTTTAAGAATGAATATGTCAGCGAGTGGCGTTCATTATAATGATATTGAGGGCAATAAATCATGAAGTATAGTTTTTATTTAAGCTTAAGTTAGAGCAGAAATTAATCGAAAGTCTTGACGACTTTCAGACTGATTTATTTTAGAAACAATGAAAATATATTGTTGCGAGTGGTATTCATTTTTTTAGGGCAATAAATCACAATTTTGTACAACAGAATTCGCACCCCTATTTTGATAAGACCTTAGCCTTTACCGTCCAGTGCAATTTTGTCTCGGCATCAATTTTTCATCTCACCTTTCGCAAAGAGTCAGCTGAAAGTCGCGCCCATTGTTGGCGCGGCTCCGCCTTGGGACGGACAATGCCAGCAATTACACTTTTATAACGCCACTTTGATTGTCTTTGAGTAAGGGAGAGGGCTAACTGGCGTTTTTTTAGCGGCAGCGATCGGCGTTTTTGCGTCTGCATCGCGACTTCGCCTCTCAAAGGCGTTCTTAACGCCGGCAACGCATTGGTGGTGCCTATGGTACTACAAGTGTTCATAGGCGGTAAACACTTAACATCAGGTGACCCGCCTGCTCGTTTGCCCGCTATTCATAGAAAAAAATACGTAGCTAAAAGTAGCAAAACACACAATTCAAAACAGAAATGATATATTAGTGTGATCGAAAAGAACCTTACGTTTGCACAGGCCTATTGTTTGAGTCTATTTTTAATTTTTGAGTTTATAATGCTTAATCTAAGCTCGTCGACTTTTGTCGAGCTTTCTAGCTAGCTAAACAGTGACATCTATCCATATTAGAAAGAAATAGAGAATAAAAGAAACCGTTTATTCACTAAGGAAGTCACAAATGACTACATCATCAATATCGTCATTCAACATGTGTGTACCATCTTAAAGCTGAAGCTTTAGATGATTAATCAGGCATCAAAATGTGGGGCGCTGAAGTTTTTACCTCACCTAGTTTAGTTACTTAATCTTGTTTTCCACATACTTATAAATAAATGAGTTGTTGCAACTTTTTGTCGCACAGCATGTCGCAAATGTGTTTTTAAAGTAAGGATAATTATTATATAAGAGTTATATTAGGGGTCTGTTTTGGACATTTTTATAATATCGTTTTAATGCGGATAACAAAGGATTTTTGTATACAAAAATATGGTAAAATTGGGACACCGTAAGCTGCTTTGTTGAAAACGCAACGCGCAAGTAAGTACGGTATGTTTTATTTTTATTAAGTTCTTTATAAAAGGTTACGTTTGGATCCGTACCGTAATGAAAAATGTAAAAATAGACTATATAAGAACAATGTGTGGTAGCAGAATTAAAGGCTATTTTATTTTATTTTGGACCTAACTCCCCGCGACTTTGTCCCCGTATGTTGGTTTGTTCTTCAATCACGCAGCAATGGAGCAATGATCCGGCAAAGACCATTTCGCTATCGGCATTTTAAAAGCCTAACTAAATACGACGAAGTCGCGGGCACTAGCTAGTTACGTAATAACCCTAACCCTTCTCGCAAAACTCCAAACGAGTTTCCACCTGTGATTTCCATGAAAAGATTTTGACCCACAAAGCAAAGTCGAGGACCCTTGTTAACACGTTTGATGCAAGAGGGCTTTTGGGAAATTATAAAATAGGGCCTGTTCATACAAATATAATCTGTGTCATGTAACGTGGCAACACTGTCACCACTACTTTTTTCTGTCTCTTTTCTTGGCTATGGATCCATCATACGAACGTATTTTTGTGCTCTCTATAAAATTAAAATAATTATAATATATTTTAACTAGCTTTAACCCGCGGCTTCGCTCACGTTAGGTTCGATTTTTTAACCCCCTATTTAACCCTCTTGGGGTTGAAATTTTCCAAAATCCTTTCTTAGCGGATGTCTACGTCCTAACAGCTACCTGTATGCCAAATTTCAGCTCGATCGGTCCAGTGGTTAGAGCTGTGCGTTGATAGATCAGTCAGTCAGTCAGTCAGTTAGTCACCTTTGCCTTTATATATTTAGATTAATTCCAACAGGGCCCTATGATATTTCGCCGACCCTGACCAGTAATAGTATATCTGCCTCATTGGTCTATGTCGCAAAATGTATCATTTTACAGGAAAAATAAAAAGCTGATTTACCGAACTATTTTTTTAATTACTTGTACACATTATAACTCCGTAGAGGATCGAACCCTGGACTAATTTATCTAGAGTTTAAAACCGCATCATATAGCTTAATTAAAACCAACCAACAGGTACATAATTATTATTTTAATTAAAATGTACACGTAACTTACCATCGTGGCGAGTGCATAACAATTAACAAAGCATGTTCATATTATGCTTATATGCATTTCTGTTATGTTTTAACCCAGATGTCAGAGTTAGGTGTTTATAAGCCTTTCGTATGTTTTTCGTAATATCGTAATACGCTAAAACGGCTGGACCGATTTAAATGAGTTTTTTGTTCGTAGGCAGGTTTCATTGGGTGCCGCTGGATACAGTTTCGTCCAGCTGGGGACATCTATCGCTTTAAAAAGTTATAAAGCGACAGATTTATTAAGTCAAGTTACAAAGTTAGTGAATTTCTTAATGACAAAGTTGCATGGAAACAATCTGCTTGTCATCCAGCTGCCCCCGAGATAGTGTAATAACTTATTACATTGTAAAACGTGGCTAACATTGACATTGTTGAAATTAAATTTATTTATATCTGTTTAAAAAATTGTTAATATTTTGTTTTCAAAACCGCAACTGCCGAGTTTCTTGCCGGCTCTTCTCAGAAGCTCTGCATTCCGAACCGGTGGTAGAGTCATGACGTGTCATAAGAGCCACGGGTTGGCCTGTAGGAAGTAAATAATTTTAATTTTAAACTTTATAAACGATTATAAATATGCAAGTAAGTAGGTACTTACTGCACTTTTCGCATTAATTCGACCGTGTGGAGTAAATTTTGTAAAAAATCAGCGGGAACCTTTATTTTTCTGTAAATGACAATGGCAACAGAAGCGTGTTGATTCTCTAAAAATGATTGCATCAGTGTAACGATCGCAATGACCCCTGATTGGCTGGGACTCTCCCGCTATTGTAACTGTAACTGTGTAACATGATTCTATTGTATTCTGTTCTGCAGTGTTTCCACTTTATTTGTGTCTCAGTTATGTCTTAAAATGAGTATCTTAATATTAATATTTAATTCGATGCCTTAACATGGGTAGCCTAAGTATGTCATGCTCACTTAAACATTTCTGTAGTGGTGTCGTGTGGTGCGGGTTGTTACGTTCCCTCAAATATGGTTGAGCGAGGCAATGGCTGGATCATGCGTCATGCTCGTGAACGGGTGCCGCCAACGGGAATGGGTCTGCTTTGTGTCTACCCATGTTAACATGTCTTTGGTTGCGGTAGGCGTACATTTTTGAAACTTCTGTGTGGAAACATTGTGTGCATAGCCTAGTTCTTTTTAACAATTGTAAAAAAAAAATTTTTTTTGAAAAGAGCAACTGCTGAGTTTCTTGCCGGCTCTTCTCAGCAGAATCTGCATTCCGAACCGGTGGTAGATTTTTGACGTTTCATAAGAGCTACAAGTTGGCCTACATGAAATAAATAAATTTTGATTTTGATTTTGGTTAAAATACATTGATGCAGCAAGAACACCATAAATTCAGCCAATCAGTGGCCATCGATACACTGATGCAATTATTTTTAGAAAATCTGCCGATTACATTCGTAACTTTTATAAACAGAATGATCTTAATGTTGAAATTAGTCTGCCGTTGAGCTAACCTATTTATACGAACTGTTAATTTCACGTTGAGAATTTCTTTCACGTATCGAATGTGGAAAGTTAAAAGTTCGCTTTGATATAAGAGCTCATGTACAAATCCACTCGAGAACTGACGCCGCGCCGCGCCGCGCCGGGTGCTCGCAGCCCTGTATTTGCCGGAGCATTGAGAAGCGAACCGGGGGCACTAATGAAGTTTTTAATTTTACACATTGCTGGCTTCTAGGGTTCCATATATGCTATAGCGGGTCAATTTGTTCACACTAAGAACTTGCGTCCTTTTTCTAGAACTTAAACAATACATACCTACTTTTTTTTAATTGTTGTTGACGCTTGATGTTATCGTTACAGTGTTTTATTGTATGTAATTTTACGTAGGTATATGCCACATTACTGTATGCTATATTTTTAACTTACATGTTGTTAATTTTAGTAAATGGAATGAACATTTTCATACGTTTTTCATTAAAAAGTAACCAATCTCGCGAGGCCTCGAAATGCTCGAGATCTCGCGAGCACTGGATTCTATCCTATGTGAGATCTCGGCTAGGTCTAAAGTCCCGCGAGATTGCATTTTCTACATCACTTACCTACCTACTAGGTGAGATTGTAGTCAAGAGCTGTACTGTACGGTGTAGCATGTACAGTGATTCCAGGATTAATACCTACAAGTTGTGTGTATTATTTATTGGAATTTATTGGTTATGTACCTACCTAAATACCTACTACACTCGGCAAACAGGTGATAAATTATAATTTCAAAATTGTCTACTACACACAATTTATTACTTTTAGGGAGCAAAGAAGAGGGAAACATTGTGTTTGTACTGAGGATGAGAACTTATCTCTTGAGGATGGTACGTCGGAGAAAATATCAGAATCACAGTGAATCCGTCTCAAAGCGTAGATGATAATACTGCCCTGTAAGTACCTATCTTCTTATTAGATACTAGACTTCGTCCGGGTCAAAAAAATAGATATTTGGTTGATTTATCTTAAAATTTCATAGGATTTTTTCCCCGTTTTTCTAAGGTTTTAAAATAAATTGATTCTCCGCATTTCCTAACCTACAGCCACTAACATACCTATTAATTAATTGTCTAAGTGATGGGCTCTCGTGTTTGTTCGTTGACTGATTGCACAGAGCTCCATAAAGGAGACACACATACCTACACACATAGGAATATTCCGCGTCGATACTCGATACCTATAATACCCGTCACCGCCAGCCGCCAATATTATAATACCTAGGTAGGTAGGTAGGATTACTTTGTCGTGCAAATGTAGGTATTTATTTTCCGATAAATCCTAAAATATTAATTTAAATTAAAAAGTGTAAAGAGCAAATATGTTCTAAATTAAATACTTTAGATAATAAGACAGATTTTGGTTAATACTGTATAGTGTATATTATTCTTAGAAGATAGACATAGGCTGTCGCGGAATTTTTTTTTAGAACTTTTTGAGAGGAATAATTGTGTCATACATTATTTTAATGCACCTTTAAATAGGTAGGTAGATAGGTACCAACTCGGCGCACGCCTCGAAACTTTCAAAAGGCAAATTTTTCTCCGGCTTTAGCAAAACACATTATATATAGCGATAATACTTATATTATGTGTATAATATATAGCCTATACCTGGAATAATCTACCTTTGAAATGGTGAAAGAATTTTAGAAATAGGTAGGTACAGTGTGGTTCCAAAGTTTGCTCCGGACATACACACAAACTCACAAAATTCGCGCTCTCTCTTTATAATATACTAAATACTAAGTATAACAAAGCAATAAAAATTGTTCCTATAAAAACTAATATAACTTTGCCGATCAGTTTTTTGTTAAGTAGGTAATTGAGTTTAGTTGTCATCAAGTAACACAAGACATTCATCACCAAATAATATTACAAAAGTGTATTTTAATACCTACGATATTACTAGAATGATAAGCAAGTAATAACTTCCTATTCATGACTACCTGATCTAATCACCATGATCAAACCTTGATTTAATCATTGCAGGCTCACAGAGACACAATTGAATATGACCAGAAAGAACAACGAAAATGATGACATAAAATTGAGGTATTTTTTAAGATAATAATAATATTATATGATCTTAGCTTTTTCTTGTAGGCAGGTCGTTTTAACCAAAATTTTTAGGGTTCCGCATTAAAACTACGATGAGATTTGTACTAAAGAGCTGTAATTTGACATTGTACTTTATAACTAAGCCGACAAAATTGTATAGAGTATTCGTTTTGAGACGGTCACCTTTGGGTCGCAACGCAGCGCAGCCTTTGTCTCGTCAAAAGCGCCGCCGCGCCGCCGGGACACGAAACATCGTTTCATCAGGCGTACCTACAACACTATCTAACTGAACCGATTATACTACTATACTATATATTGACGATTCAAAAGTGCTTGTAAAAGTTTATTTGAATAAAAAATATTTCTATTCTATTCTATTCTATACAATAAAATCTTGGAAATAACTATTATTTTGGGTACCTCCCCTATCTCTATTATTAATAGTTAAATTAGTTAATACCTTCACTGTGCGTTGGATAAACCTCTCTTTATACTCACACTAACTGTTGCCCGCGACTTCGTCCGCGTGGATTTAGTTTTTAATAAACCCGTGGGAACTGTTTGGTCTGCCGGATTAATAATAAATAGCCTTCGGTTCGGTTCTTGTTCGGTTCTCGTCGGGTGACCGCCCTCGACCACCGACTCACCGCATCGCATTGTTCGCCCGCGCTATTTTTTTTTTGCTCGGCTTCTAAGAGTCGTACCGAGATGTTGAATAGCCTATATATAACCTTCCTCAAGAATTGGGCTATCAAATATAAAAAGAATTTCGCAAATCCGACTGATAGTTCTAGAGATTAACGCGTTCAAACAAACAAACTCTTGCACTTTATTCTATTAGTATAGATATAGATTTTAATATAAACCTATTCAGGCACTTACCAAGATTATTCAATTGTCTTTTTTTTTCAGCCACAGGAAGAGACAGAAAAAACTCCAGAGCTTGTCATTGAAGAAGAGGAGAAAAATCATATTGAAAAAGTGCCCTCAGGAAGACGCGTTGTAAATATACAATATTTCTGTGATTAAATTAAAAAAATTTCCAGCCACGGGCCCCTCGGTTGTGATTTGCAGTGTTTAGAACTTGTAGGCGAAAAACAAACTGGGCTCAAATCTAAATTTAAATTTAAATGTGGGCTGTGCAATTCTGTCTTTTATGTTGAAAATGACTGCGATGAAATTGATATTAATAGCTCAGCAGTAGCAGGCGCCATTGCTATTGGTTGTGGTCACTCACAATTCCAGGAACTGACATCAGCGCTAGATTTACCTCTTATATCACCAACTGTATTCAGAAGAAAACAAGAGTTGATTGCGAAAAAATGGGAAGAAATAGCCGAAGAAAATATGACTAAAGTTGGAGAAGAAGAAAAAGCTATAGCTATAGCAGAAGGCAGAATTGACAAAAATGGAGTACCTATCATTGACGTCGTGGTCGATGGTTGCTATTCGAAACGTACATACAAAAAAAAATATTCGTCTCTGTCTGGGGCTGCCGCTATAGTTGGACGAAAAACTGGAAAAATATTATTCATAGGAATCAAAAATAAATATTGCAGCATTTGTGCCCAAGCTGATTGCTCATAATAAAATAAATTTCTTGCCAAAGAGTACTTCTAAAGAAGTCATTTGTTTGGTATTTCATTTATTTCGTCTCAATGGTTCAAAGATTTGCAAAAATAGGATTTGCATTTTGTGTGATTTATAAAGGCGTGTAGATGCGTAGCTAAAATATCTTCAAAAAGTATGTTTATTGCCCGAGCAAAGCGAGGTCTCTTAGTCTACTTGAGTGAATTTGCACTTGTCCGTCCGTCCATTAGTCTGTCAGAGTCTTATAATTTCTGAATTATTGAACGTAATTACTTCAAATTTAAATATAATATGTTAACTTCCTTCAGCCTAATAAAAAGATAAAAAGCTTTATTTCAGGGGGGCTCTCATAGACGCGTGTGTGAAGTAAATTTTTTTTTGTTGCGTTACATAAACTTGCGATGTATCTTTTTAAAGACGACTTTGAACAGAGTACAAAAATATATTTTTTTTAATTTTTCCCTTAAAATTGACGAAATGGGGGGCTTTCAAAGTGGAGATTTAATTTGAGCCATATGTCAAAAATTACTACATATTAGAACCTGAAACTTGTTTGTAAATTCAGTTATATCCTGTACTTGAACAACAAATACTAAAATTACATAAATATTATAAAGAAACGAAATTATTTAATTTTTAATGCTAATAGATTCTATAGCTTCACAATAATGCTAATAGACGGCGTTTTATTAAGTATCGGTAAAACCATGGTAAAACAGTTTTACGTCATCTATTATTATTTTTTATTACATCTAATGTTAAAAGTTAATTAAAAAGTTAATTATTACAATATATAATTAAAACTATCTTTTGGGAATTATGGGATACCGTGAGTTCTCAGTTTGGGGCGAACCACTAGTACAAAAATCATCAATTCCTTTCTCACAATTTATATTTAGTTGCAGGACAGATGCTCCTTCTTATTGACAGAATTCTTTTTTGTGTTATAAGCTTTCTATGTTTCATAGGGTATTTTGTTTTATTTATTTTTGATTACTAAGAATAAAAAATTTCCAGTTTTTTCGTCCAACTGTAGCGGCAGCTCCAGACGGAGAGGAATAATTTTTTTTTGTGTATGTAACCATCGACCACGACGTCAATGATAGGTAATCCATTTCTGTCAATTCTGCCTTCTGCTATAGTTTTTTCTCTCCAACTTCTGTCATATTTTCTTCGGCTAGTTCTTCCCATTTTTTCGATATCAACTCTTATTTTCTTCCAAATACAGTTGGTGATATAAGAGGTAAATCTAGCGTTAAAGCCAGTTCCTGGAATTGTGAGTGACCACAACCAATAGCAATGACGCCTGCTACTGCTGAGCTATTAATATCAATTTCATCGCAGTCATTTTCAACATAAAAGACAGAATTGCACAGCCCACATTTAAATTTAAATTTAGATAACCCAGTTTGTTTTTCTCCTACAAGTTCTAAACAGTGCTAATCACAACCAAGAGGCTCGTGGCTAGAATTTTTTTAATTTCTTCAAAGAAATATTTAATGTTCACAAGGCGTCCTTTTTCCTTTTGATTTCATTATATCTACTACTATATATATATACTTCAAATAACAGTTTTTTTTTCACGATTTTATTGTACAATTCTGCGGGTGTAATTAATATGTATAACTTTACCAAACTACAACTTTTTAGTACCTTTTTTTAGTTACATTATTCAGAATTTTCAAATTCATTACTTACAAATTATATTTTATTCATAAGTTGTCTATTTTAAGTTGGTAAGGAGGTGGGTTGATAAGGCAACAAAATCCGCCCCTCATACACTCGAAAAAAAAAGTTCCAGATTTCGACAAATTGTAAATGTATTTATATACTTGAAGATATAAACTTTATTTTAATATAAAGTTTAGGTGATAAAAAAAATAGTAAGTTACAGAAAATATTACCCAAAAAGAGAGTGTTTCTTTTACTTTTCTTACATTTTCATACATTTTAGTCGTTTTTTAAGCTTTGATTTAATATTTTAGAATGAGGCGCTCCATGAACCAAAATAAATTAATACTCATATAAAAGCTTATAAAAAGGAGCATCATTATCAGTTACGTTTACCATGGTTCATGGAGCGCCTCATTCTACAATATTAAATCAAAGCTTAAAAAACGACTAAAATGTATGAAAATGTAAGAAAAGTAAAAGAAACACTCTCTTTTTGGGTAATATTTTCTGTAACTTACTATTTTTTTTATCACTTAAACTTTATATTAAAATAAAGTTTATATCTTCAAGTATATAAATACATTTACAATTTGTCGGAATCTGGAACTTTTTTTTTCGAGTGTATGAGGGGCGGATTTTGGGCCTTATCAACCCACCTTCTTTGACAACATACTGTAATCAATGTAAAATATGTAATATATGTATATCATGATTACTGTATATATATAATTATATGAATAAGATTGTTACCTTTTTAACTTCAAAAAAAGGAGGAGGTGGAGGACTTAAACGCGTGTTTTTAAGTGTAAATAAATAATATAAATAAATAGTTTTTCTTTTACTCTTTTCTCTCGCACGAAAACACATGCATATGCAATATACATGTCTTTTTGTGTACAATCTTGTAGCATCCTACAAGATTCCGCATCATCGTGCGGAACCTTTCAGTACGGATCCGACTCGTCCTTAACCGGTTTTATTTAATTAATATAATTAATTTCAAGTACCTATTAATATTTTTGGAATAATCTTATAGGATGGCACGGAACCTTTTTTGTGCCGGTCTGAATCATACTTGGCCGGTTTTGTTTAATGAATATTATAAATTATCAGGCATTTTTTATTAATTTTTTAAACCATAAATATTTTTAACAATCTTGTAGGATGGTACGGAACCCTTCGTGTACGGGCCAGACTCGTAGTTGACCGGTTTTATTTAATTAATATAATCAATCTTATTTCAAGAATTTTTTTAATTATTTTATTATTTCCTAAACCATAATACATGATAATATGTATTATCTTTGAAAAACAAAACCGGCAAGTACAATTCGAATACGCACACGAGGGGTTCTGTACCATCGTACAAGATTTAACACTAGCCGTACCACCGTAGGTAAGATCGAGTAAAAATGGGTGATGGGTGGTGATGAGTGATGAGTGGTGATGGATGGTGATGAGTGGTGAAAATCACTACATAGTATATATTTATATATATAAAAAAATATAAAACAAAGTCGCTTTCGCTGTCCCCATATCCCTATGTACGCTTAAATCTTTAAAACTACGCAACGGATTTTGATGCGGTTTTTTTTAATAGATAGAGTGATTGAAGAGGAAGGTTTATATGTATCATCCACATCCATTAAATAGTGGAGAAATACTGTTATTTTTGAATTTTCTAAAGTGATGTCATAAATAATTACATTTTTTCCGCTTACATTGCAAACGCAGGCTGAACCCTACGAGATTTATCAAAATAATGTACTAAGTATTGTACACATTGAAAAGGTCTACAGAAAACTCCGGTATGGTATATGTCTATCTCTTATAGATATCCCACAATAATTTTTTGTCATTTACTTTTTACGACAAATAATGGCTAATTTTCGAAGCGATTTTAACCAATACAGCATTAATCCTTATCTAATTAAATACCTTAAATACATTGTTGATTTAATATAGATCTATATGGCCCTTTACAGCATATGATTTAAATGAATATTTTCGAAGATATTACAGATTTAAAAATTGCGGGACTTAGCGCTTGCGGCGGTTCCGGCTGGCCGGGGCAGCGGGAGTGTGCCTATAAAATATATTGTCTAACTAGCGGACGCCCGCGACTTCGTCCGCGTTCCTACATCACCACAGTTTAGGTTGGCAGAACCCCTTCAGCATCAGAAGCCGGAGCGGGCCGCTAGTTAACAATAAATTTCTGCATAATCGGAAAATAAATAAATAAGCAGTTAATAGTTAATCAAATAATCAATTTAATGATTATGATTAATAAATAATCTATTAATTAATCTTTATCAAATTTTTTGATTATGATTTTAAGCATTAATTTTTAATCGTTAATCAGATTAACTTTGGGCCAACACTGCCTACACATTCTGTGAAAATTTCAAATATCTACATTACGTATTCCGGTTCATGAGATAGCTATACAACCTGCTGGCAAACGGATGGACAACGTAGGCTTAGTAATGGGGTCCCTTTGGCAGTCCGCGCACCCTTTAGGTGCGGCAACCTAAAAACTCAAAGAATACTCACAATGATTTTAAGAGATCTATTTAAAATAAATATGATTGGAGAAATAAAAGCTCGTCACGATATCGATATGACGCCAATAACTGGATGAAGAATAGCTAGACACTCAAGACCCTGCACATGACATCAGTCTCAGTGATGCGCAAACATAATAGGCAGTATCTCACAAAAAAATACTTGTTCTCTACCTGTTTTATTTATCTTTGAACTCAAAGTGTCTCAAGGCCTCTCTGAGTACTATTCTCTTAGCAGTACCGAGCATAGCCGCTAGATGGCGGTGACATCGCCAAAGCGCTTGGCGGCCAGCTTTTCGTCAAGGCCATTCACGCTTCTTAAAACCTTAAGTACAGCTGAATTGTGTTTAAAGTGTTTTATAGCCGGCGCGAACTCACACACACACACAGACGGTCACACACACCGATAGACAATGGGTACCGAGACTCCTTGAGGACCATATGAGTAAAGAAAGCGTACAGAGACAAAGCTTCTAAGGAGCGTGCAAAATTTATACCTATTTTGATAGGGTTGTCATAAGAGGATAAAATTAAAGAGAAAAAAAATAGCATGTAATTAAACAGGCTTCTATTTAACAGCATTATTAGCCTCTAAAAATATACATTGTCCTCTAAATTACTAAGCCACAATCAACGTGCCTCTAAAAATACTGTTTTAGCCACTATATATTTTGAATATAAGCTTCTATAAATACAACTCAGCATTATAGCATAGCAACAGCAATGATAGGTATTCTACGAAACTAAATTAAAAAAAAAAGTTTTTTTTTAGATAAATGGAATAAAAAAAGTTTCTTATATAAGTACTTAACTTAAAAATAAGGAAAATTTTTCTTGAGAAAAGTAAAATTTAAAAAATAATTTTTTGACTTAGGTAGGTTTATGATCCCAATAGAACCTAAGGGCACCTGAATGTTTATGTACAACCCCAACCTAACCTAACTTGTATCCGTGGCTGAGTTAGTAAATTAGATGGCGATGTATTAATCTGTTGGCCAAGTTATAAAAATTGTGGCTCTTTATTTGATGCTTTCTTTGGAATGTTTTGTGGCTATTGTGAAAAAGGCGAGTTAGTTTGTTAGAAGCTTTATCATTTTCCCGTGGCTACGAAGTTATAAAATTAGAAGCTAGGTTTTGTGGCCAAAAAAAATTTCTGCGGCTCGACTTATTATATCCCAAAAAAAATTATCAGCTTTTTATTATCTACTTACCTTTACGCAGCGTTGACGAGAAAAATAAGTAGGTACCTATCTTGTGCACAACGTCCTTAGAGAACCTTTTAACCAAATCTCTTTTTGCATCAATGGGTCGAGTTTTCTTTTGATGTTATAAGGGTAGTTGACCTATATTATATGAAGTATCTGGTCTAGTGTCTACTCTACACGTTCAAAATAATAAATTATAATCTATAATTAACTATTTACTTAGAAGAGTCTTTGGGATGGTTAAAAAATTGTGTTTTTATTTTTCTTTCAATATATTATTCATACACACAGTATAGTAAACCACATTTACACTTTTTATATTAAAACACTATTTCTATATAACCGACTTCCAAAAAGGAGGAGGTTATTATTATACGTAAAATGAAAACCACGAAGTGCGAATCGCGACATGTACTGCAACCAGTAAAACTGATTAGTTTGCAGCGTTTTAAGAAATGTGTTCTCAAGCTTGATTAGGCTTGAGAACACATTTCTTAAAACGCTGACACCCTACCTAATAACTCCTCCACCACCTCTTATAGCGAGCCTTAACCTCACGTCTAATCAATTAAATCACAACACGAGAGACAAACACAATTGCTATACGTGCGGGCGGTACTGTCATCCTTACTGATGTCGTCCTTAACTGTGGTGGCGTTGTCATGCTTATGTTGTTGACAATTGAAATCCAATTAGTTCAAAGTTGAAATCCAATTAGGTAGTCCCAAGTTGCTGACACGAACCGCTCAGGCGTGGACCGCCCTCTCAGTAATTCCTACCACGCACTTGTTACTTGACTAACTCCAAGACAAGAGCAATTAGGCTTCTAGGCAAGCGCGCTCCAATCTAGTCAACATTCTTGTTTTCCATCAGTATGGTTGTATTACAGTGCAAGCCTATCTCGCAATAAAAAGAAGTCATATCCTAACACTCCAGTTCCCCACACTTTTGCTCTATAATATCTCCTGCGTGCGTCTGTTTAGACTGGCCAAAGTGGCTGAAATTCGGTCAAGTCATTATGGAATTATGGATTATTATTATGCATTTGGAAGTGTGCTTAAATTTTATGCATGAGCCCAACTTGCCTAATAGCTCCACAAAGGCGAAAGACATTAAGTTAAGTCCTTCTTGAGTTCTAAGTGCATCGTCAACTCTCCTCGTTTAGCATAATATTTGACGTTTAATATTTCACTAGCAGAATCTTCCCGGCTTCACACGCGTGGGCTAGCTCGTTACCCGACTGCACAAAGACAGACAATTTGATTATGCACAGACTTTGTACGAGTGAAACCAGTGAAAAGAGTTAAATAAGTGACATGCGTGAACTGAATGAAAATATATCCTTTATTGTATACCTACCATAAATTGCACACACACATACACACACACGTACAAACTTTCGCCTTTAAAGTTGTGTGATGTGGTAGTGTGAAACCAAAAAGCAAAAAAGTGTGTGTGTGATCCACAAACATGTTTCTGCGTAGAACCACAAACATTTGCCGCTGACAAAGGAGCCGATATCTCCTGCGTCGATGCTAAATTTATTTTATTTATCTTTCCATCCATTTTGTCTAAAAGCAGCGATTTATTTCCCGTTCGCTTCGAATTCAGATAATATGTTTAACTTTCATCCTTTATTTACCAGTTCCATTATTCTGTTTACTGAGCTAGAGATTTCAACTTTTCATATTTTCGTTTACAATAATATGTTTTTAATTGATTCAATAATGTATAAGATGAAGATTGATTATTCTATTATAAATGCGAAAGTTTGGATGTATGAATGGACAGGTGGATGGATGAATGTTTGTTACTCAGTACCGCAGTGTCTGAACCGATTCGGCTGAAATTTTGCAAAGAGATTCTGGAATAGTATATAGGCTACTTTTTATCCCTGAACATAAGAGAGTTCTCGCAGCAATTGAAAAACCTCAATCCACGCCAATGAAGTCGCAGGCATCAGCTAGTATAATTTAAACTAAATTAAATAATCACCTCATCGATATCACAGTAGCACACAAGATGCTGGCATCTATTATGGCGCTTCTTCTGCTTGACGACTTTTGTCTTTATTGTTCAAGTGGTGGAGGCGCCGGGACAACCTAATCTAGGTATCCCTATATTGGGTGATGTGTGGCACAATTCATAAAATAAACGTTTCTTTCTTTCTTTCTTTCTTTCTTTCTTTCTTTCTTTCTTTCTTTCTTTCTTTCTTTCTTTCTATTAACGCTTTGGATGGCCAAACTAATTCCACAGAGCAAGAACAATAATACTAATTCTTTGGCCAAGGTCTTGGATCCCTCGAAGACCGTCGGGGACTCGAATATCCTTAAAACAATTATATTCTGTATCATATTTAAGAAATATTATTTCATCGCAAAAATAATGATGAATGAATAATAAACAGTTGGTAATTGATCCAACTCGGTTTATTTTACGCATAAATCTGTGATAATGATATAACGATGCCTCGGAAATATTGCTTATTGATGAAAAACTCACAAGTGGTAGGTATTATTAAGATTTACCGCATAATAATATTTTTTTTTCAATGAAAAGATAGCCATAGTTTTAGATCTCGCCTGATGGTAAGTGATTAAAATGGTAGCGGGCTAACTTGGAAGGCAGTGTAAATTAATCCTGGTTAATTGGTCTGAGATTAAACCCATACCCCTAATCGGTTTCTAAACGAAATTTTGTTTGTAAGGTTAAATTGGCGGCACATCTTTATTTTTAAGGGCAGGGTGGTAACTACAGCCACACCCAAAGCCTTCCACCAGACCAGACCAGACCAGATAATTTCCAAATTGCCGCTACCAGGAATTGAACCAAAGACTTTTCTTATAACCAAGACGCTCACCATCGCGCCATAGAGGTCGTCAATACAGTATTTCACAAATGAACTTTTTCACCGCAAACACGGCAGGTGCAATATAATATACTCGGCAGGCACTGACGGCAATGGCGTAAAAGCCTTAAAAGCTACAGCCTTTTTCAAAAATTCGGCTGACCGCACAATTGCAGCGTACAAGAGCTGCAGCGGGGAAAAAACACTATATTCATTAGGGGTAGCCAGGGGTAGCGCGGTATCGGCACCGATCGCGCTTTTGTGTAAAATTTATGCGATCCGAATGAGACTTTATTCTCTAAACGGTTTGCGGGTGAACGGGTTTGCGGGAAGAAAATGCGCAGTCTAAAGTTTTATACGGTGTTTTAACTAGCTACTAGTACTTAGATAAAATATTAAATTTAAAAAACCAAAAATGCGCAAATGAAAACTGAAAAGCAAAAAACAAGAGTGACCTAATTTACAGTCGGGATCCATTATTAGAAAGATTTGAACCAATCTTTTTTAATACATAGACTGATAAACACATTACCCTAATTTGCTTCGCGCAGTCGGGTAAATAGAGTGGTATTATACTTCTTTATCAACCGATAGACATCCACTGCTGGACAAAGATCTCTTGTATTGAAGTGGATGCCAGGATCAAGAGGCTCTCTGACACTCTCCGGTGTAGCTAGTGGGGGTGTCTGCCAACACTGCGCTTTCCGGTGCGAGGTCGATACTCCAGCACCTTAAGACCCTAACTATTATTATTTATCGGTTCTTCAAACTATGTATTAACTACTTAGTTTTTTGTAGTGAGATTTTTTATTGTGCTAAAAGATAGCTTTGACTGCGATCTTTCCTGGTGGTAAGTCGCAAATCGGCAGGCTTACTCGGAAGTGGTATTGCTGTTCGGAATCGTACTGGAACGCTTTACCGCGCTACGGCACGCTTATGCCAGAAGGCAGAAGGCTGAAGTATGAAACAAAAATTTAATGCAATTTATTTTAAGAATTTAGGAAAAATTTAACTATTTTTCCGAGTTTTGGTTCATTATTTGAAAACGCTTTTACGTCTTCAATTTTGCGTTTTAAACGCAAAACAAGTTGTGAATAAAGTAAGGTAGGTTTAGCTTTTCAAATAAATATTAAGATCGAGTCTTATTTTAATTAGCAAGAGTACAGGTACGCGAATCGCGGCATTTCACGCTTGGCTTATTTCAGCGAAAATACTTGCACTTTAAATAGTTGCGCTAAAGTGAAATGTTTTCCCGCTCCCCAGCTTACAATATATTCCATGCGAAAGTTTGGCTCATCGCGCAATTTTTTGGGTAAAAAAGCAGAGCATAAATAAAATCCGTTAACTACTGAAACCTTTGAGGATATACCTAACCAACACTGAAACTATTTCAGGGCGATGTTTCATTACCTTTAAAAAAGTTTGAAGTAGATATTATGAATTTATGACTATTGGTGATAGTACAGGACTTTATAGGACTTTATGCATCGTGGTCAACATCTGAATAATGTCGCAGTGCAATTGTTCTTGGATTGACTGTACTACAGGAAATGCGGCAGCACAAGTAGGTAAGGACATCTTGGAGTATACCTATACCTCAAAGAATTTTTCTAGTTCGGCGGATGCAAAACATAAAAATATTATATCAAAAATAAAAATATTATTCAAAAATAGTTGATGCCTGTGACTTCGTTCGCGTGGATTAAAGCGGACACTCTTTAATTTTCCGGGATAAAATGTAGCCCACTTTAATCCGGGGTACGAGCTATTTCAGACAAATTGGTTGATTCGTTGTGGGGTGAATGGTGAACAAAAATACACACGCACATACTTTATTTGATTGCAAGGGTGAATAGCTAGAAATACTCAAATATTTTGGTTTTCTCACTAATATTAGGAATGCGAAGATGTGTTTGTTTGTTGGTTTGTCCTTCAATCACGCAGCATCGGAGCAATGGATCGACGTACTTTTTTGCATGGGACTTGAGTTTTTGGAGAGTGGCAGATGTTACCTTCTCTATCCCGGAAAAACAAAGACCTAAATTCACGCGGATGAAGAAACGAGCAAAAGCAAGTTTTAGTGAATTCGTACCAAATAGCATAGGTACCTTGTTAATTACTAATCACCAAACCCTCGTATGAGCCAATCAGCGCGGTCCAGCCGCCCCTTATTAGAGGGTGAACCTGTAAATATTTGACTTACATCGGGAAGGAACAAGGGTCTAATTAACTTATAGGAAGGTCGCATTACCGACATATCGTTCTACATACGAGTACATTCAAGACTAACGTACTTTCACTAATTGACTGGACGAATTGAGGTCTCCAGAACATTTTTATCAAATTCAAAATTATTTATTTTATGTAGGCCAACCTGTGACTTTTATGACACGTTAAGACTCTAGCACGAGTTCAGAATGCAGATTCTGCTGAGAAGAGCAGGCAAGAAACTCAGCAGTTTTAATTAAAGTTATAAGTTTTTTACAATATCAATGTATAGTACATATTATATTATAATGTAATGAGTTATTACACTATCTTGTGGGCTGTTAGATACCAAGCCGATTGTTTTCATGCAACAATCTCGACTTAATGTCCTTTTACCATCGAACTATATATTCGATTATCATGAGTATACTGCGTAAGTATACATTAAGTATATGAATTTAACCGAAGTTGTTTAACCGAAATCAAAATCTTTAAAATATCTAAATACTCGGAATCTCTAACACACTTTTTTAAAAATAAGAGTGCAATAATTAATGAGTTTTATGAAAATCTCTTCAGCCTTTCAGTTCTTTTCCTATTTTGTTGATCTATGTTCGAAACCTAGGTATATATAAATAAAGAAATTAATGTAAATAGGTAGGTATATAGGGAGACCACTGGGTCTACAAATAGACAAGCGGACAGAAATGAAAAGAAGTAACAGTTCCGCGCACATTGCCGCAGTCGCGTCGCTAGATGAGAATTCCCAAGTTGTATTGTGGCACTCGGCTATACAAAATGTGCACGCAATTCAGCGTTAAGCGCTGCTTAAGTAATAAGACTGGTTCTACTTATGCACCTTACAAGTTACGATATATCTTTTTACCCGACTATGTTATGGGAGTTTAGAAATCCAAGTCCACCACGCGGGCCCAATACACATTGGTAGACTTCACATACCTTTGATAATATTATGGACATGAATAAATAGAGCTCCATTGTGAGTCGGTGCCTGCAGTATTGCGAGGTCGCCTCGCAAACCATGCAACTAACTTAAAAAATGTAAATTTTTGACTTTTGTTTAATTTAATTTTTGAGGTTATTTTTATGTTATTTTTGTCATGTCTGTTTTTAATTGTCCTAATTAGTGTAATTGGAGGTTTCCGTACTAATAAATAAAGAAATAAATGGAGAACTCTCAGGTATGCAGGTTTCTTCGCGAGGAAAAATATAACGCAGAGATTAAATGAAATGAACCACTATACTCTTATCCAGCTGTGCGGGGATTCTCTAAAAATGATTGGCTGACACTCTTTAGCTATGGGTTAAAATAACATAATTGACGACTTCACTGGCGCAGTGGCGAGCGCTGCGGCTGCTGTAGACTTGTAACCTGGAGGTCTCGGGTTCGATTCCCGGCGGGGGCAATTCTGAATTATCTCTGGTCCGATCCAGTGGGAGACATGGCCGTGGCTAGTTACCACCCTGCCGATAAAGACGACTTACCGCTCCGGCATGATGGCTTGTAGAAACAGATTAGGAATAGGTATGTGTTGAATAGGGTTGCCAGATTTTTTTTCAGCCTATAAGGGACAAATGGTTAAATGGGCAAAAAAAAACGGGATTTCAGTTTACAGTTCAGTAGTCAGCAGTTTACCCGGGACAAATAAAAACAAAATTATTTAGTGTCATTTTTTATTATTTTTTACATTTTTCCGAGGATCGAGTCAGTTTTAACATTGTCATTCTGACACTAACACTGTCATTGGTCGATGCGAGCTGCGAGTGCAAGTTAGTAGCGAGACGAGTACGTTTTACGAACGTTGGGTGTGTGTGTGTCATAATGAAAAACGACGAACGTTTCAAATACGGGACAGAGTCAGTCCCGCCGGGACATTTTAAACTATGCCTAAAATACGGGATGTCTCGGGAAATACGGGACGTCTGGCAACGCTAGTGTTGAATGCCAAATTGAGTGCCAATCCAAGTGTGTAACTAAGCCATAACACAGTACTCCTTGCTACCGTAAATAGACGGACAATGCGGCCTTTATGGAAGTGCTATGTGTCAGAAAGAGGAAACAATCCTATTAATCCTATTAATATTATAAATGCGAAAGTTTGTATGTTTGTTACTCAATCACGTTCAATTCACTGAACCGATTTGGTTGAAATTTGGTTATGGTTTGGGTCTGGAATAGGACATAGGCTACTTGTTATCCCGGAAAATTAAAGAGTATCAGCGGGAATAGAAAAACCTCAATCCACGCGAACCAAGTCGCGGGTATCAGGTAGTAATATAAAAAACTAGATCGATCTATCGATATCGATAGTGTTCCCACGCAGTCCAATTTCAAGGTCCAAGTGCACAAACATATGCAAATTTTTTTGAAAATGCGCAGGCTTTCTGTCGCTTTCAAGTGAAGAGTGTTCCTCTATCGGTATCTCTATACTAACTAGACCACAAGCTGTGTACGTGCTTAAAGTTCTAATATATCTCCCACAGCCGTAATTAGTAACACAGAAGTGGGAATAATAACCCGAAATTGAAAGGCTTGAAATTATGCAAGCGATTCACACGCGGTGCTGATTGCATGCAGGCTCTATACACGTCTATAATTGAATTTATAAGATTAACTTTCCCATGAACTCCAGCAGAAACAGACGACTGAAGTGAATATTTTATTATGTTAAACTGTTATTGAGGTTTTCGTTTCAAAAAGAGCTCCAATGTAATGTAATAAATAATGGGGTCTTTGAAAAGTACTTAGATCGATATAACTAATGCCAACGTTTTGCTACAAGATGTCGCTAACAGTTACTTAAACTGAATGGAAGTAGATGTCGCACGACAGCTTTACCCTTATTTGGAGGGGAGAGGGGACGATATTATTCAAGTTCAGTATGTCTAAATTGTACTTTATAAAAAGAAATATGAGTAATTTCGGCGCTGACTTACAGTTTTACCATGCCTGTAGTGTAAACCAGTCAACACACTCAGGGCGCGATTTCCGAGAGATAATATCGCGAGAGAGACATAGAAGAGACAAGAATCGGTGTGAAATAACCAGGTACATGTAACAACGAACAAGAATAACTTTAAACCGAATTTCATTTACAAGTTTAAGAAAATAGCTAAGTTGTTTTAAAAGTAAGTACAGGTAAGCACGAAATCGCGGTGTAAGTTACAACGAGCTTTGTTTCCGAGCTAACCGCCTGAAATGGGGATTTAAGTGGAATACTAAACAATGTTACTTGTGCTGTGCACACGTAGAATCGTAGTTCTTTACAAACACATTGAAATTGAAACTATATTTGTGCAATTAAATTAATTGCTTTAGATAATCTTCGTTTTAAGTCTTTATAAAGTAGATTACTCATTTTGGGAAGGAATAAATTCGGATTCGGTCAGAAGAACATTTTTTTTTATACATTATTGGCACACCTGATGGAAAGTGATATGTGGTCTAAGGTGTAACGGGTTTGTCTAAAAGATGCCTATTCACCCTTTTTTATTATTAGGTAGGTACCTATACTATGGTTACAGACACTGTAACGTGTATCGACTCGCAATGACAGATTCTTCGTCACAAGTGTATCCTGAAAGTGACCAAGAGCCAAACCACTCTTAACAATAAACAACACTGTTTACCCGGTTCCTATTACACCTTCCTTACGCTCACATGACAATCTAAAAACAGCCTTACCTCCCATTAATAGAGTATGAATCTAACGCAACTTTGTTATTTAGTATCTTCAGAGGAAATTCAACTCTGACAATATAGTTCATTTTGCATTACTTACACGATGTTGTTTTCGAGAAGGTATGAACGAAGCAATTACTTAAAGTTCAGATGTGAATCTGTTAGCAAATGAACTAAAAGAACTGAAACTGAATTCCGTGTTCTATAATGTTTTTTACTGAAGTCTTGTCGAAAAAAGGTTTTTAACGTTTTTAATTTTTACCTCCCATAGTAAATCAATCAGCTGATCGTCAATTTTGTATGGGAAGTCCACATTTTTTTTTCACATTTCGACCTATGTTACTCGGGGAAAGTTGTTCAGTTTCATGAGCACATTCACCTCCTTCAGTATTATTTCGGAGTTTCAAAACACGTTGTATAATAGGGAGTGTACATTAATTAAGTAAAACAAAAGGTGACCTTATCACTAAGATAATCTGTCTAGGCAATCTATATAGAAGAACTTGACTCAATGATTTGAGACGAAGAATCGCTACAAAAAACTAGAATCGTATAATAAAATCCTATCATCATATCCACCATGCATCATGGTTGCCTGGAAGAGATCGTTTCTTGGCGATAAGGCCGCCATTTGTGCTCTCATTTATATAATTCATTTTACTTTAGTTTTATCTTTTATCTAAGGTGGTGTACATTAAAGTGTATTCATTTCACATCGATAAAAAAATATATTGTATAAATTGCGGAAAATGATGCCGGATTGAGTGTTATGACAACATAACAAGTAGTTCCCATTGCAGAAAAATATGAGCTTTACCAAACAATTAACCGAAGCCAAATCCGCAACAAACGAGGAGCCATTACACCGAACTAAAGGACTCGCCAAATAATTGACAATATGTACCGCGCTGGAGCCGCGCTGGAGCCGCGCCAGCCGCCAGCGCAGCCGGCAGGGCTGCCGCTAAACACCATGAAAAAGCCTCTAGAAATGTAAAAAAGGTCCTGTCGACCGCATCCGGATTCGCTATCTGCGCGGGAGATATTATAGTGTAAAAATGTATGCGCAAACACAGGTGTATTCTCTATTCCCTCACTCTCATAGCCCGATGAGAAATCCGACACGATTAAAGAGCATTTATACGCAGGATCAACGGCTTTGCGTGCTCTCCGAGGCACGGGGCTGATACACCGTCAATTTCGGAATCGAACTAGAAACTGTTGTGTTCGTAATTTTTCACTAAATAAATTATTGATTTTGAATGTCTATGCCCGCGGCTTCGCTCGCTAGTTTTTAAAATCCCGCGGGAACTCTTTAATTTTCCGGGATAAAGAGTAGCCTATGTCACTCTCCCGGTCCTCAACTATACCTATGCAAACAATCACATCGATCCGTTGCTTTCTTGAGACGTGATTATAGGACAAACCAACAAGCCAAGAAACAAACAGTTTCGTATTAATTATAATGTTAAGTAAGGATATCTTCGATAAAGACATTTGGGTATAAATTATTTTTAATAAATCAATAAAGGAAACTAGGCAACCCTGCGTATATTTATCGAGGGAGCTGGGAGGAGGTTGGGTTTCGCTGGATATCATTTAAACTGCAGTTTTAATAAGCGAATATCATTTATATCAACCGTTGCATCATTTGTGCAATTAAAAATATTGTTTTCAACTTGTTTCGCCGGCAGTTCTGTCGCTTTATTTAATTTATCTGACTGCGATATCATCTGATGGTACTCTACATCAAAACTCATCGCCAGTCCACTATTGGACAACAGATCTCCTCTCAAATGAAGGGTTAGACCCTAAAAGGGTTAGACCTCTCAAATGAAGGGTAAGGCCTTAGACCACCACGCGCATGTATGTGTGTGTGTGTATGTGTGTGTGTGTGTGTGTGTGTGTGTGTGTGTGTGTGTGTGTGTGTGTGTGTGTGTGTATGTGTGTGTGTGTGTGTGTGTGTGTGTGTTGTTACTCCTTCCTCCTTCATATTTAATTGCAAATAACTAATAACTCCGAAAAATGTGTGTTTATAAAAATATTTTATAAAAGGAAATGGTCACTGACTAACTCATCTGTCACATACAGATTACATAACAGCTATAAGATACAAATTATACATATATATCCGCTAAGAAAGGATTTTTGAAAATTCAATTCCTAAAGGTTGTAAAAAAAAAATTAAACGGAAAATAGGGGTTTGAAAATTGTATGAAAATTAATCCTAATACAAGTAAAGCTGCAGGCAAAAGCTATTTATTATAATATTATATAAGATAAATAAATTACATCTGTCTACTCGTTGAATTGAGAACTCCATCTTTATAAAAGTCTATCAAAAAGCAAGGAACTCTCTCGGGGTGTGTTCCGCATAAATAATAATCAAATATATTTTCAAAATTGCATCACGTCACCCCCCATACAAACTGAAGCACTTTAATCTATATAAATGGAGTGTTCGCGTGAAAAATGGTGGGGTTGTAGAAAATATCGCCTAAGCTGCCTTCCCACCAGAAATGTGTTGATACGAAGTCTATTTCTAACAATGCAATAGTACAATTTTGTGCAAGATAACATAAGAATTAGATATTTAGGTACATTATAAATGTGAATCACTTTAATCAATTTGCACTATCCTGATATGAACAGGCAAAGTAGTAGTACTTTGCCTGTTTCCTTCTATCACTGAAAAAAAAAAGCTTTTTCCTTTGTAGACGGCGATCGTCTGAAAGAGGTTGATAAGGCCACCTTTAATTTATGCTTATTTCTTGTTTTTCTTGGTGTGCAATAGAGAATTGTCTATTTGATTTATATCAAACGACTCGCCTACAATCTATATTCACATCTCTTGCCATGCAGCACGCTTCCAGTGGACAGGTAGCCTAACACTCATTGACGAGCGAACCGGTGGTTTCGCAATTAATGCCCGTCCAATATACGCGTGGCTAATTGAAATTTAATAATTCTCATTCATTAGACGCTGCATGGCCTGAGTAGGTATGCTTCAACTAACGTTATGAATTAACTAGCGATCTACCCTGGCTTCGCACCGGTGCAATTTACAAATGAAGAAATTGGGATTTTCATACAAAAATACCATGCTTCCGATTTTTCCGAAACATTTTGTTTCATACAAACCTTGTCCTGAAAATTACGAACACAACAAAAAATGTTTTTTTCCCCAAATCGGTCGAGCCGCTCTCAAGTACTAGGTAATTTTATACCTACATGAGGCTTATTTTTATTTGATTCAGGTCGATTTGACCAACGTTAAATATGTCTTATTCGAGCGTAAGGCTATTTTGGTAGACTTTTATTTATACAAGAATTGTCAGAATTTATTCTTCGGTTAAAAGTCACTAAATCAGCCCCTAAGTAGGAATTTCTTTACATAGGTAGCCCCTAAATACAACCCCTTACCCAATGTCATTTTCACCTTTATGTGTTCCCTAAAGTTTTATGAAAGGGAAATTGACAGAAAGTGTCACATATAAGTTAGCTCAGGTAGGCCTTAAAAAGAGAACTTTGGTGAAAACGGGCATAAGTATAATATAGATTCTAATCATACTAAAAGTAGCCCGTACCTAAGAAGGTAACACGTCATTACGACAAGACGAATGACGTAACGCGGCCGAACGCGAGCCTCGCCACAAGTATCTTCTTAACATTAATGACGAAGAAAAACCCGCGGTCTAGCGCGCGGCGAAACCGACGACTAGCTACAAAACGTGACCTACTTCCACGCACATAGCAACATACCAACATACAACATACAACATATACCTGCAGCCTGCAGCTCGTATTGCTCAGAGTGTGCAATTAAAAAATCGAACTGTGAAGTCATCGTACCTAAAGTTCCTTTGCACTTTTTCCGTGATGACGTGTTAGGGGGCATGCGGTTTCTTGAAATTCTAATTAAAAGAAATGTCCCTCGATGAAAACTTTGTGAGTAAACCTGAGAGTTCATAGCTATGTTCACAACAACAAGAATTATAAAAAATTATACTACATCTAATTATAGAAACATTTCAGGTGTGCACCCAATTACAGGCAAACCGACATGCGTATGAGCAAAAGTGCAAATGCGGGTTTGCCAGTTAACAATTACAAAAAGTTAATTTAAAGTCTACAATAGAACTATGAGAAGCATTGGTAGGCACTATTAGGTATTCTGTGATTGGGTTAGCATGCTGGACTATGACCTGAGGCCTCTAACCCATCTCTTAGAAGAGACCTAGGCTCAGTAGTGAGTCATGAACATGGGTACAGGTTTAGGTCTTTGAAATAGAAATAGAAATATTTTTTATTCAAATAAACTTTTACAAGCACTTTTAAATCGTCAATGAATCTACCACTGGTTCGGAATGCCTTTCCTGCCTAGAAGAGCCAGCAAGAAACTCGACGGTTGCTCTTTTCTAAAAAAAAAAATTTTTTACAATAGTTAATGAAACTATGCTTTGTATACAGCGCTTCCACGATGAAGTTTCCTAAGTCCAATACAATACAAATACAAATAAATACAATCCAATGCATGTTAAGACGAGTAGACAGAATGCAGACCCATTCCAGTTGGTGGCACCCGTTCACGAGCATGACGCATGATATCTTAAGATAGTAATTTATGGAACCATGGAATGGTTAAAGAAAATGGTAAAGACGAACTAGCAAAATAGTTGCCTCGAAAGCATAGTTACTATACCACGTAAGTTCCGTCGTGTATAGGTAAAACTTAAATTACCATATTTCTCTCGCCAGGAATCAATTGCTGTCGCTCCAGTGGGCACGTCTGTCTGTGTGTCACGACTACAGCTTATTGTCACGTTACGAAACTTTGGCGTGAATCCAAAGCGAATGAGTTTGTAACATTATGTCGAAGTAGCTATTACTCGCGACTCCGTCTGCGTACGGCTCGACATCTTGTTGGACTACTTCATGAGCCAAGATTGTTTTTGAGTCGTCGTTTTATTCGATAGACGTCCACTGCTGGACATACTTCGTGGTTAGTTCCTAAGATGTTCACAATGGTATTAAGGTCACCGTAGGGCAGCTTCTGGTGAGCTGGTGGGGAGTGGCGACCACGCGGACCCTATCGTTCCTAGGCGATCTTTTGAGCGCCCGCCTATGTAAAATGGAGATTATACATACTTTTGAAAACACCATGGAAAACTGTCAGGCGTGCAAGTTTCCTCACCATGTTGTCCTTCACCGTTAAAAAATTCAAAATTCAAAATTATTTATTTCATGTAAGCCAACTTGTGGCTCTTATGACGAGTCGAAAATCTACCACTGCACCGGTTCGGAATGCTGATTCTGCTTAGCAAGTGATATTTAATTGCTTAAACACATAACTCCGGAAAGTTATGTTACACATTAATCATCACACAGATTAATCTTCGGCGCAGGAGATATTATAGTGCTTAGATGAGTCAGTATAATATCATCCACGCAGAGCTAATCTCTGTGGAGATTGGCCGCTGTGGCCACATCCGGTCTGAAGTAGTTTATAATTACTCCGTGATAAATTTTATTTTTTTATTTTATTTAAATAATGTAGTTCATAAGCTTGAAAACTAGGGCTCTGGTTGAACAGCAACTTAAATAAAATTTACATCCACGTAATAAATATCGGCGAAGCCTTTTTTAGCGAACTCCACGTTTATAAGCTGGAAACAGCACTTTATTACCTGCTTGGATGAACGCCAGCAGCGTGCTGCGCGGCAGGTTCAAGCCAGCTTACAGTTTAGCTCTAAAATATATAGAGAGATTTAAATTTGAGGGTAGTGCGGCCTAGTGGCGACAGGGCGGGTAATATATAAGCCGATTGGAACTCATTTTTACGCAACTATGGCTAATTCAAACGATTTTTAATTTATTCATCCCAGCATCTTGCGCAAGTATATCACAATTGAACTATTGAAAACAATCGATTGTTTTTTCAAGTATCTCAGACAAAAAAATCGATAGTTTATCGATAGTTCAAAAGTTATGGAATTAATCGAACTATCGAATAATTCGATTATTTTTCGATTCAAGGTTCACAATATCATTATAAACATAGGAGTTATTACCACTGTGGTATTACTTTGCGTTCACAGTCACACTTGACCTACATGAAATAAATATTTTTCATTTTATTTGATCATTTAAATATGCAAGATTCGGAAAACAATTTTGAAAATATCTCGTTATTATCATGTCTGGACGCGCGCCAGCCGCCGGGTTTGAGCTAACTTCGCAATTTATGCGACAGACAGACTACTTCTACGTACCTACATTTGTTGATTCGGTCTCTTTGGATTCCAAGACATATGCTCTACACTAGGCTTTTTCTTTCTCTCTTTCTCTCTCTTCTCATTGCTGGGGGTCCTGACACCTTTCCAATAACACAATGTTTTTCTTCACCTTTAAAGGAAGTGATATGTGATTACGTAAAACTTGTAGCTCTTATGACACGTTGAGACTCTACCACCAGTTCAGAATGCAGATTCTGCTGAGAAGAGCCGGCAAGAAACTCAGCTGTTGCGTTTTCACAACAAAATATTACAAAATTAATGTATGGCCAGCTAGATGCCAAGCCGATTGATTCCATGCAACCTTGTCATTAAGAAAGTCACTCAAACCTCGACAATCGAAAACAATGTAGAGAGAGAAAGAACGTTATCAAAACGAGAATTTAAGTTTTTAAGCATTGTAGGTATGATCATAAGAAAATTAAGTCAAGCGCTAAGAAAAACCTTGGGAAGCCCGAGAAAATCTTATCTGGAAAATATCAAAAAATCTTAGAAATTCAAAAACATCTTGGAAAAATTTCTAGGGCAGCATTTGCTTAGCGACTTTATTATGATGCATCTGCACGAACCTTGAATATTCATCTCTATTTATATTTTAGTTAGACGACCTTTCTGGCATAGTGGTGAACGCTGTGGAAAGTCCCGGATTCAAAATTATTTATTTCACGTAGGCCAACCTGTGGCAATAAGCATGGCGCCTAGAAACCGATTATACCCTAATCGGTTAAACGCGTCACGGGGCTCAATAAAAAACTGCTCGCTTCCCCCTTCCAAGTTAACCCGCTTCCATCTTAAACTGCATCGTTAGTTACCAGCAAATATGATTGCAGTCCAATGAAATGAGTTGTTTATTTTGACAAATGTGAGTAAAAATAAATCAAGCTCACACACATAAAATTGTAGACTAATGAAAACACGTTCATTTTGTAAAGTAGGTTACCTACTTAACTCATATAACCTGTAAATTAATTGCAAAAGTTTGTATGTTTGATCTCACAAACAAATGAATCACGCCATAACGGGTTTGGAGGATTTTGATTAATAGTTGGAAGTTCAATCCTGGAACTATATTCAATTTGTTTAAGTAAGTTTTAAATTAGGATCTATTGTCTAAGTCCTAAGAGCAATGGTTAGGACTATGGTCTTATTCGGGGATTGCGGGTTCGATTCCGAGCGGTTATGCTAGCTGACGCCCGCGACTTCGTCCGCGTGGATTTAGTTTTTAAAATCTCGCGGAAACTCTTTGATTTTTGTAGCCTATGTCATTTTCCAGGTCCTCAACTATACCCATACAAAAATCACGTCGATCCGTAGCTCTATTGCAGCGTGACTGAAGGACAAACCAACAAACAAACACACTTTCGCATTTATAATATTAGTAAGGATGTAAGCATGCATTTAAGCTATATCATTTTAAATATCAGCTTCAACGATAAAGGAAAATATCGCGAAGAAACTTGCACCTCTGAGAGTTTTCCATAATGTTCTCAAAGAAGACATGTGGAAGACTATGGTCTATATATAACACTTATCTGAAAGGAGACCTGCGCTCCGCAATAAGCCGGTGATGGGTTGCTAATGTTGATGATGGATCACAAACCAAAAAGTTCATTTTTTTTATTTCGTCCTGTATTTCACAAATTAACCAGACAAGTCCTAAGATGACCCTGTAACTTTCGAGCGCGACTGAGAAACTTCATAAAGTTATGTGCACACAAAACTGGGCCAGTCGCATGTGTGAAAGAAGACCTAAATAGCCGCCGGCCTGAATAGATTTTAAAGTAAATTTCACTTTGAGCTCGGCCTTTGGCTGCAAAAAGTTTTCAATTGGATGCTGTTTTATTATCTCGAACGAATCTGTGAATCTAAAGACTGTTCTTAATTGAAAATTTTTAAAACGTTTAACGTTTTTTGTAACATTTTTGTCGTGAATGTTTTAACACTAGAGCTCGATGCCCTAGAGGTTAGAAAAGCTTACCGAGGGTCACAAGTTCAATAGGATAGGTATGAATAATTTCTTAATGACAAAGTTGCATGGAAACAATCGGCTTTGCTTCAGCTGCCCACAAATTAGGCTAATCTTACCAATATTATAAATGCGAAAGTGCGTTTGTTTGTTGGTTTGTCCTTCAATCACGCAGCAACACAACGTTTATTTGTAACGTGATTTTTCGCTTGATATAGTTGAGTGTCATATGCTATCTTTCAACCCGGAAAAACAGAGGGCTTCCTTGGCATTTTTTTTTTCATGCGGACTAAAATAACTTTTACTAATAAGAAAATAATTTATTATATTAACCATCCGGTGTGCCAGATTTTTTTCCACTTTCTTTGAAACTGTGGAACCAACTTCCTGCGACGGTGTTCCCACTGAATTACAACATGGGGTTATTCAAGGGGCGGACCAACAAATTCCTAAAAAGCCGGCAACGCATTGGTGGTGCCTCAGGTGCTACAAATGTTCATGGGTGGCGGTAATCACTTAACATCGGGTGACCCGCCTGCTCCTCTGCTCGCTAAAAATATTAAAAAATATATATTAAATTGACAAACTAGCTATACTATATTTTTGTTTTAAAAAGAGCAACTGCCGAGTTTCTCACCGGCTCTTCACTGCAGAATCTGCACAACGCATGCGTGATAGAATCTTGTTATCTGAGCCACAAGTTGGCCTACATGAAATAAATAATTTTGAATTTCAATTTTTATACTTACCAGATAAATATTTTTCAAAGAAAGAAAAACTCCTAACGATTGCTTTCCAGGGGAATTGAACCAAGTCAAATCAAATTTAAGTAGGTATATCTACTTGTATTTTGTTCAAAACAGTACTTTCAAAGGGGCCTTTGTGCGAAATATGAATTTGATTTGGCTTGAATGACAAAGTTGTAAACTTGTCAAACGCAAATATATAAGTTACGTAAATAGGTACGTAAGATTACTTGGCGTTGAAGAAATGGGGCCTTACTATTATAAAAAAACTAATTTGGTTTAATTTTTAACTAATAATCGATTTTATAATAATAAAACATTATGTTAAACAAAGTAAATACAAACTTAAAATAATACTTAAAAAACTAAATTCTAAATTTTAATAATATTATATCTATAATTAATAATTAATATATTTTTAACTTGTTATGGTATTAATATTTGTAAGTATGCATTTTACTTTGAATATTAATAATTATATTATTAATTATTGCTCTACAACTTTAAAATCATGTCTCTATCTACATTTAAGGCAAACTTACGCAAATCACTTCTAGACAATTGCTTCTATTAATCTGTTAATGAATATTTATAGGTATGGTTAAAAAAAAATCAGTTTTTCTTGGCATGTACATTCCCTCACACAGTAAAGCGTTGTATAGTATTATTGCAAAAGATACTCAAAAGTTTTGTGGAAAGTTTTTTTTGAAGATACAGAAAACGTTAATTACTTTGCTAAGTAACAATGAGTAATGTAAAAACACTAAGTTTAAGCCACAATATCTCGTTATGCAGAATGCACGGGAATACTTTTGTAACAAAAGTGCAAAAAATACTTCCACGTGTGCTTTTAGTAAAATACGGAGCCATTGAAATACATACTAGAAAAATACCTATTTTGTTTTATACGACTGAAAAACTTTGAAAGAGCTTTTAGTTTTTTCGAAACTATCGTTGAAATAGTAAGTATTTAAGTAGTACTAAATAAATAATAGGGCTTTTTTTATTTTTGTAAGTATTTTAGGTTAGGATATCTCACCAGTTAATTCTGAATCATCAGCCCAAGCATAATTATTTAATTTATTTCAGCATTCCGAATTGGACGTAGATTCTCGGCTTGTCATAAAAGCCACAATTTGGCCTACATGAAATAAAGAATTTTGAATTTTATAATCAACTAGCGGACCCGACAGACGTTGTCCTGTCTTAACTATGAATATTGAAACTCTTTGACGAAATTGGCAGCACGCATTCTGTCAATGTTATGTCAAACGCCATAAGGTTAAATCAAAAAGTTTGAATTGTAAAAGCGGTTACATTAGAAATAATTTAATATGGTGGTTAAGTTTTCTTAAATTTTCTAATTTTCCGCGCAATTTTCTTAATTTTTTCTTTCATAAGAACCTTCTCCTGACAATAACGAACACAATAAAAAAAGAATTAGCGAAATCGGTCCAGCCGTTCACGCGTGATGCGCTTACCAACACATTAAGCGATTCATTTTTATATATTAAGACTAGCGGACCCGACAGACGTTGTCCTGTCTTAAGTTTTTTTACATCCTCTTTGACGAAATTGGCAGCACGCATTCTGTCAATGTTATGTCAAACGCCATAAGGTTACATCAAAAAAGTTTGAATTGTAAAAGCGGTTACATTAGAAATAATTTAATACGGTGGTTAATATTTCTTAAATTTTCTAATTTTCTGCGCAATTTTCTTAATTTTTTCTTTCATAAGAACCTTCTCCTAACAATAACAAACACAATAAAAAAAGAATTAGCGAAATCGGTCCAGCCGTTCACGCGTGATGCGAATACCAAGGAAATAGGGATTCATTTTTATATATATAGATATATGCTAAATATTATAATAATTTATTATGTTAATTTTCTCGCGGCCAACTTTAAAGCCTTAGAAAAGCTGAGAGAGAGTTTTATTTTTGGTCCACTGATTGATGGACTGGTAAAATGTACCGTGATGACTTAAACTTTACAATTGACTCGAGGTTTCTGTATATGGCAGCGATCACAGAAGAAAAGTAGGTATATGGGTAAGCAATCAACCTAAAGACGCACAGTTTTAATCTTATTTCTCCAAACGCAGCATAAGTATTGTTATTATGTCTTTCTTATGATATTTAGCATATGTGTGAACATCAATTTAAATAAAAATCAATCGCTGTTCATTAGTCAGGCTAAAAATAAAAACGGCTCGACCGATTTGAATTTTTTTTTTGATTTGTTCGCCTTTATACAAGGTGGTTTAAAAACAAAAAAATATCTAAAAAAGAGAACCCAAAAGAACAGCTGGAAAATCGAAAAATCAAAATTGGTAATTTTCAAAATCAATCACAACTTCGGATTAGTTTTATTAGACGGAAGTGAAAGACATGCCGACAAGGTTCTGTTATACGAGCTCACGTTGAAACCGATTTGGGTTATGGTTCGTAAATCGTTCGTTATAGCATGGTTATGGGCTTAATTTACACTGCTATGCTTTCCAAGTTAGCCCGCTACCATCTTAGCATCGTCACCTGTCATCATGTAAGAGAGCATCATAAAGGCTAGATAAATTATCGCCCAAGAAAAAAAGCTATGAACTAATAACATGTTATTTGTATTGATGGATTTGCCACGCCACCAAAAATTTCACCCTCACCACTTGAATGCCTAGTGTACCTACAACAACCTGCAACCATTGTGTCAGGCATTTCTCAACGTTAAAAAAAAAAAAAATAGTACATTGTTACCTTAGGGATGAAAGTAACTTATTTAGTCCCGAGACGGGGTTTGGCGCCCGAGCGTAGCGAGGGGGCCTATAGTTCGAGGGACTAAATAAGTCTTTATCCCGAGGTAAACACTGTGCTTTTCATTACGAATATAAGGAAAGTCAAAATAAAAATAGAAATTAGCTAAAGAAAATTGAGTGAACTTTATTTTACATAAATCAACAACTTTGGTGAGATATCTTCTTGTCTATGGATGCACTCGGGTATGTCGTGTTTCATTTGAATTCCAATAAAAATGTGACAACTAGTTTTTTTTAATTATTTGACAGCTGTCAGTTGAAAACGATTCTCCCTAGGGCTGAAAAGTATTACTTTCAACCCGCTTCTCAGGCAACTTCAGACCTACTTTCCGTGTATGAGTAATGAAAAAGATCTTTTTTCTTCGCATGTAAGTTGTGGAACCAAATCCCTTCGGCGGTGTTCCCACTGGATTTCAACATGGGATTGTTCAAGGGGCGGATCAAGAAATTCCTGAAACACCGTCAACGCATTGGCGGTGCCTCTGGTGCCCCAAGTGTTCACGGGTGACGGTAATCACTTAACATCGGGTGACCCCCGTAATCTCAATAACAGCCTAAAGCGATTGCCTGGGATGTGAGGTAAGTTAGCCAATATCGCACATCTGTATACAGTAATACGGTTTATTACTTTCAAACCGATTTCGCGCTCGAGCCTTCACTCTTCAGGTCGGGCTAATTTGCGACTTGATTTATGACTTACTGGATATTGTTTGTTACAACTTATAAAGTGTTAAGGATTCTTAATAAAATTCTTGTATTACATATATACCTACTAACGGTTTGCCCGTGACTTAGCATGAAGTTAGGTTATTCTTTGTTTTTCCAGAATAAAAAGGAGCCTATGCTCTCTTGATGGATGATTGAAGTATTATAGATGTCTTGGGAGATCCACACACCTCGTGCTTCTGTCACCTGTATCCGTGCCACTTGTCTCTCAATATCTGATGGCGACGGTCCACTAGGGGAGAGTCCATCAACCAGCACCTAGGAACCCCAACAACTGGCTCTTCAGATTTTTTTATATAACGAGCTGGCGGGTCACCTGATGTAAAGTGATTACCGCTGCCCATGAACACCTGTAGTACCAGAGGCACCACCAATGCGTTGCTGGCTTGTAATTTTTCTCGTAGAGTTATCCTGAGCCTTCTTTTGAGGTCATAGTTAACGACTATGTTTATGATTCATGTTTAGGAGTCATCACTGACGACGCGCACCGTTCGAGGACTTTGGTCTTGATTCACTGACGGATTGCAGGCTTTTGTAGATATCAGTTTCATCATCATCAACTTATGGACGTCCACTGCTGGACATAAGTCTCTTGCATGGACCTCCACAGACCTCGGTCTTGTGCCGCCTGAATCCAGCGACTCCCTGCGACTCGTTTGATGTCGTCGGTCCACCGGGTGGGGGGTCTGCCAACACTGCGCTTCCCGGTGCGGGGTCGCCACTCCAGCACCTTGGGACCCCAACGACCATCAGCTCTTCGAACTATGTGCCCCGCCCATTTCCACTTCAGTTTCGCGACTCGCTGAGCTATGTCGGTGACTTTGGTTCTCCTACGGATCTCCTCATTTCTGATTTGATCTCGCAGGGATACTCCGAGCATAGCTCTCTCCATCGCCCGCTGAGTGATCCTGAGCCTTCTTATGAGGCCCATAGTTAGCGACCAAGTTTCGGATCCATACGTCATCACTGGCAACACGCACTGTTCGAAGACTTTAGTCTTCAGGCACTGAGGAATTTTGGACGAGAAGACATCTCTGAGCTTCCCGAATGCTGCCCAGCCGAGTTGGATTCGGCGGTTGATCTCTTTCTCGAAATTGGACCTACCTAGCTGGACTGTGTGTCCCAGGTATATATACTCGTCGCCAGGTCCAGTCGTCGGGGTTGGCAGCGGAATCCCATCCGGAGATTCTTAGCACCCCCTGCCCCGCCATTACCACGACTGCTGCCAGGGTCGGGAATAGCGAGGCCGCCGGGAACTAGGGGCCTTGGCCGTGTGACTTGTACCATGCAGGTTTTGCCCATAATGACCACGCTGGGCAGGCGGGTTGGTCATCGCAGGGCTAGGCTGACCGCATCGGTGTCGCTGCTGCCCGACACCGGCCTATGTCATTTGTTCAGTCTAGCCAGTGTGAAAATGGTTATACCGCCATTTATCGGTCGTCAGAGCCTCGTTAGTAGACCAGTGATATCAGTTTGGATTTTACTTTTTCTTCAAAACCTTATTTATGATTGGGTCCAAAAAATTAATTATTATTTAGAATACGAATACCTACAATAATTAATTATCGTGAAAAAAAAAACAATAATATCGTATGGTTTTAGAGAGTACAGCTTAATTCGGCAAATGTGACGAGCATTGTAATAAATCCACTCTCGTTAAATACGCTTTTGAATACAAAACTCTCATCTAAATTGGTCCATCCGTTAAGGCGTTCTGATGCCATGTACAGACACAAAATCAGACCACTCTATCATAGTTAGGTATTCTTATTGCGTCGGAGGTTTAACTATCCTCAGTTGCGTTTTCTTTTTTTAACACCTATTATAGACTAGCGCTTGACAGCGATCACAGCTGATGGAAAGTGAAGATGCAGCCTAAAATGGAGTGCGCTCGCCTTGAAGATTCACTCTTAATTTAAAGGCAATTAATATTATACTTATTTAGTTTTCTCAATTAAAACGTTGAATCGATTTTGATGAAACTTTAATTCAGATAGATTGCTTTATGGTAGGTACATAGCTTACAGCAAAGAAATATGTAGCGCAACATTAACTTACCAAAAATCAAAAATTTCTCGCAAGCACTCAATCAGAAACCGTAAAATTCGCACTTGGAATTGTTCACGTAAATTGAACTTTGTAACGTTCACGTGCACGTGACACGGGCGTACGTTACGGGCGCTTTCACGGCACTGAAGGCTGTACGGCGCTAGGGAAATACAGCCTGCAGCGAGAGGGCCGATTGTCAACGAACAGTCGGAATCGGCATGCGGCCTATTCAACATATTGCGAAAATGAAAATGCGCGGTTTTTGAAAATTGAAACCGACAGAGTTTCACTTATACAGAGACTAGCTGATGCCCAAGACTTCATCCGCGTGGATTTACTTTTCAAAAATCCCGCGGGAACTCCTTGATTTCCCGAAATAAAAGTAGCTTATGTCACTCTCCAAGTCCTCAAGTATACCCGTGCAAAGATCACGTCAATCCGTTGCCCTTCTGCTGCGTGATTGAAGGACAAACCAACAAACAAACACAGTTTCGCATTTATAATATTAGTAAGGAATGAGGATGTCATATCGATAAACAGCTGTGGTATTCTCTGAAATGGATTGCATCAATATAACGATCGCATTGACCTCTGATTGGCTGGTACGTACCTACTCTCTCGCTATTGGTTGAATTGCATTGACGCAGTAAGAACGCCATGAATTCGGCCAATCATTGCGATTGTTACAATGATGCAGATTTCGGGAATACCACTAGAAGTCGATATTAATAAAAAGCGTGAATTATTTGATTAAAAATCTGCAAAAGAAAATACAAATTTTTTGGGAATTCAATGCAATAAATGACTTAGCAGATTCCATCCCAATTAAAGTGTTATTCTATCGATAGTCGAAATGCGACGGATGTATTTTGAACATCTGATTTGTGTGTGAAGTGGTTCTATCGATGCTATCACAGATTTGAGGATTGAAAGAGATACAGGGTTTTTAGTGTAGAATTTTCTTTTGCCGAAAAAGGGGTTTATTTCGAAGATTTTATAGAAGTTATAGCTAGGTCATAACTCATAGTTTTCCAGGCCGCTTGTCCAGTGCAAATTGGAAGACTTCATACCCCTTTGAGAGCATTAGAATAGAATAGAATAGAAATATTTTTTATTCAAATAAACTTTTACAAGTACTTTTGAATCGTCAATGAATCTACCACTGCTGGTTCGGAATGACTGTATCATGCGTCATGCTCGTGAACGGGTGCCACCAAAGGGAATGGGTCTGCTTTTGCTGCCCATCTTGACATGCGTTGGATTGGTGTACCTACGTATGCATATTTGCATTTTTGAAGCTTTATTGTGGAAGCACTGTATACATAGCTTTGTAAAAAAAAAATTTTGAAAAGAGCAACTGCTGAGTTTCTTACCGGCTCTTCTCAGCAGAATCTGCATTCCGAACCGGTGGTAGATTTATGACGTGTCATAAGAGCTACAAGTTAGCCTACATGAAATAAATTAATTTTGAATTTGAATTTGAATGCCCTTCTTGCCGAGAAGAGCCAGCAATAAACTCAGCGGTTGCTCTTTAAAAAAAAATTTTTTTTTTACAATAGGTAACAAAACTATGCTATGTATACAGTGTTTCCACAATAAAGTATCGAAAATGCAAAACAATCTAATGCATGTTAAGACAGGGAGAATTCTCAGGAAGTCTTCTTCACTGTTTAGTGGAACGATGGTGCCTAAATAATTTGTTTAGTAGTTATACTACGAAACTTCTCCAATACGAAATAATCTCGACAAAACTTTGTTAAAACTGGTTGAAAGCAAGCCAATTATAGCGGAATAAGAAAATAACTACAAAAGTTAGTCAGTTGTATTGGATGTCGAGAGCGCGCTACTTTGAATCCCTGATAGCATTTTAACGAGGTGAAAATACTCCGCGTCTTCCAAACGGATCCATTTCATGGTTTTGCATTTTAGTGGATGCTTTTCAACTTTGACCCTAGAACGCTAACTTCAGAAATAACTGTGTAATTCCAAACTAATTGCTAGGTAATAGCATCGAACATAACGCTTGTGATGTTCGATGCTTTTTTAAAGATTCATAGCCAAAGTTAAACCTAAGTGAAATTCTCTTTTCCCCTCCAAATAACCGTAAAGCTTTAGTCAGGAGTGGTCACAGCAATAGACGGGGTTTGAAGGGTACGGACTTTTTTGATTTCAGTTTGGCCATGTTTATATATGATCAAACGAACTTGCAAAGTGAAGTTCGATCGATATTATATGAGTACGCTTCATTCGAAGATATATTTATTCAAATAAATCAATATTCTATTGGTTCTATTCCGTTTGCGCCAGAATTGAAGTTTTCTTAAAAATTTCTTCTTTCCTGCTATACATATAATGTAGGACGGAGGTTTTAAGATATCTGTACTTAGCACGGTTTTATAGATATCACCAAAACTGAATAAACCTAGTAACGGAGTATGCATTATTCAATTGAGATACCTGATCATCATCATCAACTTATGGACGTCCACTGCTGGACATAAGTCTCTTGCATGGACCTCCACAGACCTCGGTCTTGCACCGCCTGAATCCAGCGACTCCCTGGGACTCGTTTGATGTCGTCGGTCCACCGGGTGGGGGGTCTGCCAACACTGCGCTTTCCGGTGCGGGGTCGCCACTCCAGCACCTCAGGACCCCAACGACCATCAGCTCAGATCAGGTTTTTCTATCAGATACCTGATAGAAAAACTATATTTCTTAACATATATAAATAGCTCACACAAACTCCAATAAATTCGTAATCTTCGATCAAGAATGCGCTAGAATTTTCCGTTGGTTAAGACAAGTAATTTTTTTTCGGTCCTAAGATATAATAACTCCGCCCGCCCTCCTATTAGCAGAATTAATGGCACTGCGTATACAAAATACTTACCTGCTCTCTTCAATAGGAAAAAATAAATGAAGGTGCGCGTTATGACGTCATATCCCCACAATAAAAACATCAGGCGGCAGACAAACAGACAAGTCTCGGGAGTGACGAATTATCGTGTTTACGGCGTCAATTCTGTTTCCCTAACCCCTGGCATCTAACCCAATTTATAGTAATGTCTGTCTGGGGCAGGTGTGTACACGGACAGCTAATAAACTAAACACTCTATAGATTAACTAGTATATTAATAGGATTATCATATAAATACGTTCCACAAAGTCATTTAAAAGTCTCTTGGGAACTCTTGATTTCTCGGTCTAGCTACTGTTATCTTTTAACGTGTAAACCGCTGAACCGATTTCGACAATTTTTAGCATGGTCATAGTTTTCATCTTGAGGAAGGAAATCGGATACTTTTTGTCGGTATCTACCCACGGGATTAAAAAAAAATCTAAATCCATGCGGACGAAATCTCAGGCGACCATAGTGTTATACATAATACATAATATTATAATGCCTAAAAATTTAAGTACTCCATACTTTGAACTTTGAAAGCAGGTTTGCTCATAAAAATAAAAAGTAGCATAAAATAAACATAATTTAACGCAGGTCACTAAATTTAAGGACCTACTTACTCATAGGTATACCACACTTTGACCCTCATTTAAGTTAAGTGCCCTCCAGAAAATCGGTTTTGCCAACGCTTAAGTACACCAAGTAAAATTCAAGTGAGTCTATTTTATCTTAGGTACATATTGCTTAATAATTCGTATAACACACACAATTGCTAACAATCAAGAATATAATAGGTCGGTATACCATCGAACAACCAAGAAGCGATGATAGCTTAATGATTAGACTTCGACCTGTTCGGGCGTCCGGGGTTCGAATCTCAGGCATTCAAATTCAAAATCAGGCCATCAATCTGTGGTTCCTATGACTCTACCACCACGCTGCACCGGTTCGCAATGCAAATTCTGCTGATAAGAGACGGCAAACAAGGCATGCAATTCTAATGTCTGGAAGTCATGTGCGTTTTGAATTAGTTAAGTAAACAAAACTTGATTTAATGATGAGAAATTCATTCTGAAACCTGCTTGAACGAGAGTTCTCTATGATATTCTAAAAAGTGTGTGAAGTTTTCCAACCCACACTTGGTCAGCGTGGTAGACCTAATAGCCTAAATACCCCTATTATTCTGAAAAGAGACCCTTAGAGGTACGTGTGGCCTAGTTGTAACAACGAAAATTAAACGAACGCGCTAGATAGATAACTAGATGGATGAGCTGGTTGTCTTTCGTCCCCTCCGTTCCCCGAAGAGCAGTTAAGCCGTCACTTCCGGCTACTATCACCAACATCTGATCTGTTATTTTTCTTCCCACTGTTCGAGTGTTTGCAGCTCTTAGCGACCGTGTGTACAATATCCATCTCTGTAACATCTAATTTCCTGTAGCAACGTGCAGAACGGACTTTATTTGAGTCGAATCGACCCATTTACTGCGCTTACCTATGCCAGTGTAGATATGTGCTAATAAACACCAAATTTTAAGTGATCATCAGTCACTTACGCAGGCGACAATGCTGAGTCTTCAGCATCGACGCCATGTCACCTGTCTATCGGTATTCTATCGGATATACTTTGGAAATTGCGCTTAGGAACTTCACAACCCTGTGCTCATCATTCTACCACAGAACTTCAAGAGGTTGTGAGCGTTGGCATCCTTACGTGGTTGGAATCCAGCCCACTGGTACGAAACTCTTTAGTTAGTTTCTCAACCTTTCGGAAACGAACCGCTAAGGTGTGAAACGCCCTTCAGGCGTCCGTGTCCCTGTCAGGCGTAGTTTGAGTACCTTGAAGGCATTTCTAGGCAAAAGTGCTCCAACCAAGACATCATAATACATTTCAGTCAATGATTGTCTTCAATTGGAAACACTTGCACTTGCAAGCCTATGTTGTGATTAAAAAAAGCAAAAACCATAATATGTACTTATGAAATGGTGCTTAGTGCGTGGCTAACAGCTAGCTACCACTCTACCGTCAAAGAGGTACTACCGCAAGCGATTTGGCGTTTCGGTATGATGGCGTGTAGAAACTGATTAGGGGTATGCGTTTGATTTCCACTGGCGTACCCTTCGGATGACCTGACCTGCCAATCTGCTCCTATTTTTCAACCTTTTTCAGCTACTAAATCATGCAGCGTCGCTCGCGGCTGGCGAGCTTCAGGGATGCAATATTTAAGAGTACCTAGTTGAAATTTCAGCGCGTTCGGAACGAAGTGCAAATTCCATTACAGGAAAGCGCTGTCAGCTATCCACGCTGACTGCCGACTCTACCGAAATCTTGAATTACTTTTGAAGCCATTTTTTAAATTTTTTTATATACTTAGATACATAAAATAAAGGTTTTTAATATCATAACGCAATGTCATTTTTCTTTTTTCAATGTCTTAACTAGTCTCGAAGATATAGAGCCTTTAAGTTTTCTGTTAGAAAAAGAGAGCGCTATTACAACTTGACGTCACATTTCAGTTGTTCCATACACTCTCCATACAAAATTTCGTTTTAGAAAGAGACAGTACAGATACAGTCGCAATAAAACAGTTCATAAGTTATTTATTTTTTGACCGATTTATTTTCTGTTTTTACAAATGTTATTCTTACATGTTACATTTTCGATTTGTTACCACCTCAGGATAAATGGCCTTAGTTCCACTCTCTCGGTCACCTCCGTCCATCAATTGTTGGCTACTCAAGATAGATTGGTCATCTCGGGCCGTCGCTGGGGCACCATAATAAAACACAGTGATGAGATTTGAACTTTAATGTTCTGCAACTAGTTACACGAACACTTTAAATAAAACTTAGTAGGTATGAGGCCCCACGTGTCGCATCTACGACCGCTGCGTATGGAATCATCCCGCGCCGGCGGTGTGGCGCGGAAGGCGTGGCGCGGAACCCTCGGTGTCTCGAAATCGCTAACAGACGGCCATTCTGCCGCGGGGATGTCCCCATCCCCAATATCAGCTCGGCCATTCGTTAGGTAGGTATGCCCTCATACCTACTTTAGGTTTTAGGTTTAAAGAATTTATTCTCAAAGAACAATTTGCTCACTTACGGAGAACTTAAGACTATAAAACAAAATAAAAAAAAACTAATTCACAAATATTTTGAAAATGCATTCTAAGTTTTTTTTTTTTTTTTAAAGTTACAAATGACTTTTCAACAATTTTAACAATTTCTTGAGGCAGACTAATACAATACTTTCAAATTACAAAATTATTAGCAGTGTTAACAAAAGTTTTGAGTTAAACTAGCACATAGACACTGGCACAGACAAAGAGAAATAATTCCAAAAATAATTCTATCTGACAGTAACACTATCCTGTTATTGTTACATACATCCAAATAATAAGTAGTCAATTTGATTTATGTGTTCATTCATTTCCAACTTATTGTAAGACTTATTACTTATTATACATTATAACACAACCAATTGACAGAGTTATATTTGTTCTATTTATCACATAAAATTTATAATCAAAATAATTCTAGTTTCTACTACACTAGGAGCAATTACATCATCCCTGGATTACAGATTACTACACTAGGGTTATACAGCTTTCATAGCAGGTTATATCTAGCTTTTTGCCTTTTCACATGATATGTACCACACTGGGGCACGACATAATTATTTATTTATTTATTAGAAAGTAATCAACAGCGTTACATCCCATTAGTATACAATTAATATATAGTTAGTTATACAATAAGGCCAAACAGATTACACAATAATTACAAAATATGTTAAAAGATAAAAATGTAACTAGGTGAAATAGATGGGTATAAAACAATAAACAATGAACAATAGAACACAATAATAGTATGAGTAAGTATTATATTACATTTTGCATAAGTACCTCGCAAGGGGTACGCCCCATGTCATTTTTTTCTTACATGAGTACCACACTGGGGGTACTACAGATGTCCATTTCACATGAGTACCACACTGGGGGTACGATGTATGCCATATTTCACATAAGTACCACACTGGGGGTACTACAGATGTCCATTTCACAAGAGTACCACACTGGGGGTACGATGTATGCCATATTTTACATAGGTACCACACTGGGGGTACTATAGATGTCCATTTCACATGAGTACCACACTAGGGGTACGACGTATGCCATTTTTCACATAAGTACCACACTGGGGGTACGACGTATGCACTCCACATCTGGATCAATTCTCCCAAGAGCCGAATTCAACCGGCTGGCAATAGGTGACGACCGAGCGCCTTCCACACTGGGGGCACGGCACGGCTCAATCATTCGTTAACTCAAGGTTGATTCCACCATTCGCACTAGAAACATAGTTTAAAAAGAACAACTTTAGCTTAGCTAAATTTAGCTTAACAGAATTTAAACGTACAACTTCTCGATCTCAGTGTAAGTCGAACCAATTTAACCAGCTCCACACAAATCGCGTTTAGCAAAACTACTAGCTTACATGAGGCGCTGTCACGATCACAGACAAAACCGTGTCAGCAACAAAACAAAACTCCTGTATCCTGTATCTGCAACATATTGATAACACTAAACAGCGCCCACTACGCGCCTTTATAATAAATATTTATTGAAAGTTAAAAGCTCTATGTGGGAAACATACATACAATAAAAATAAAACAAAACAATAGATAGGTAAATAATAGTGAATCATGAGCCAACAGGAATACAATAATAATATCCCGTCCACAAAGACAAAGACAATCCCGTAAACAAAGATCGACACTGTTGACCCTGACAGCTCTTTAAACTCATTTGAGGACGCCAAACGTTCAAAATTGGGTGTTTAGAATCTAAACCTTTTTCAGTTCTAACTGAGCAGTACTCGTTGATGAAATACAAACCATAACCTCAAACTGAACCAAGCGCATAAATCGAGATAAGCGCGAACCAATTGCGTTCGATTTGAACGGTTTGTTGCAGGTACTATCCAGGCCCTGTATCCCACGTGCTCCGTCCACGGCGACGGTATCCACTCGGCTTTCATTCGTGATTCCGTATAAGATATAAGATATTGAAGCAGTTCAGAGATTTAATAACCATTACGTTTTCTATTGTCTATTTTGGAAAGCCAACAGTTGAATACTCTAAAACATTTGTAGATATTCATCACAAGTTATGAGGGTCACATGATTAAATGCTCAATTAATTGTAGGCTTACACAACATGCACACATATTGAACGATTATTAAGTTGATATAATAACTAAATTTACGTGTTAACAATAAAACTACTTGAATCAATTTGTTATTACCCTTACCTAAATATATTATATTCATTTACGAGATTTTACTTTCATTTATTACAGAATGTAATGAAAATATCAAAATATTGAAAAGTCAAGTCAGTTAGTGTATATAATGCTGTCAATAATATGACACCTAAATTGAGCATAGCGTTACAAAGTAAATCTATTTCTTTCCTTTATTTAACAATACAATGTTAGCAACCTTTGGTATAGGAGACTGTTTGCCTAGCTTAGTTCTGCACCATCCAACATTTAACAGTTTGAAATGCTGTCGTGAATCATACACTCGCGGTGTTTCAAGCGCAAATATATAATAAGCAACTCGGAACAATCAACTTTATTCTTAAATAATTTAAACAAAACGTTAATGACAATATCAGTTTTCTATCCTCAAGGATATGTTTCTTGGAAAGAGTAGGTCTCTTTTTATATATATATATTCATTTAGATTTTTCTGAAATGTTTGACAACTGGCGCAAAAATCGTTACTGCACTCTCTCAATTCTTTTAATATGGACTTCAGTGAACGGAGACCAGATCAAAGCGCAATATTCCAGTCTGGCACGCACACAGCAATCGAAAAGCTTAATTATATTAAAACACTTTGAACACCTAAGAACAAATCCAAGTGATTTATTTGTAAGGCCCAAAGCTTTAGCTCTGTGGGGAATAAGACCCAGTTTATTTTCCAAAGTATTACCTAGATCTCGAATTGCATCATCTTCGGCCAGTCGATTGTCATCCATGCATACACATCATCCTATCTAATATCCCATCCAATGTGCGAGTGAACGCCTGGGCACATTTTATTTATTTTACATCATTCACTCAATCTGTATAAATCATACTGTAATAATTGAACATCTTTATTGTCCTTAATAATACGACGTATCAGTTTTAGATCAACCGCAAAAATGCTTATATTGCTATTATTATAAAAGATTTCGCCAGTGTAGACATTATAAGAAGAGAAGACCCAAATAAGATTGGGGCACTCCCAATTGAGCCATAGATTGGTAGCCGTTCATGTCTACTCCAGACCTCCTATTCGCAAGATATGATTTCGTTCGCATTAACAAGTTATGCGACACTCCGTGCGCTTGCAGTTCACTTAGAAAGACACCATGATTAACCTCGCCAAAAGCCTTTGAAAAGTCGGTACACACGACATTGATTTGTTTCCCGTTATCTATACATTCTGTTACATTTGTAGTACGAGGTAGCAGATTGCTAGATTGCTAGTCGAGCAGTCACTCATAAATCCATATTGCTTTCTACTAATTACATTCAGATGGCCCTACATGCGCTGATACACTAGCGATTCAAAAACCTTCGCCATGGTAGACAAAATAAATATTGGGTGATAATTTTTCACTTGTTTCCCCTTGCCAGACTTAGACTGTGTCTACACGTTAAGTATTACTGTGTAAACGTAACTTTAAAGACTAGACTATTAAAGTGTCGATAAACTGCCCAGCTTTTTACAGACTAATTAAAAATCAACGCAAGAGACAGTCATATCGGCCATGCACATCATCGAAAATATCGGGGTATATGGTAACAGCTGCCCTTTGCATTTGACAAGTCTTTCCAATTTCTTAAAAACAGTTATCGGGAACGATGTAGACAATCCATTTCATCATGAATATCAGGAACTTTAGAGTCCAATTCATAATTGTCCATTTTATATAGGTACAGAAACGAAGCAAGCCGCAAATAGTTCACAAGCAGCCGCAGAGTCGGTAGCCTTTCTATCATTTAGAACCATTACAGGCAGATAAGCACTATCTCTGTTAAGAATGCGCTAAAGATACTTTGGGTTACTTACTTTTTCTGTTTCTCATTATATAAATGTATTCACTGTAACATAACAATATTAACCCTCGCAATCTTTGCACAGACACTGGAATTCAATCAAATCCAACGGATCCTTATATCTTCCCACTTTAACGCGATGCCCATGTTTCAATTTTAGTAGCTCAATTCACTGAGGTAGACTACACAGGATAAGGCCTGTTTTCAGGCTTACTCAAAGACATATGAGCGCTGACCATATCACACAAGATATTATAAAATTTAGACGCCATTGCATTAATATTCTCATAACCACTAACTACATCCATCTAAAAATTACAGTTTAGAGTATAAATGACCTTTTCACAGTCAACTTTTTAAGTTCTGATTGAGGTATTCTAATTTCCAATGGAGGATCAATCTTTCTTAAATAATTAAAGCATTCACTTACTGTAATTCCCTTATTTGTTAAAACTTAATCAAGAATTTTAGTTCTGTGATCATATACTAAATTATATTGTTTTAAACCATTAATCGATAATAGAGCTTATCAATGCACAAGTAATATAATTAAGGCGTCAAAAGCGTTATCAGTAGGAGACCAAATTATTCCACTTAAATTAAATTATTAATTGGTATGGGACAATTACTATTATTGAATATTTTGTTAATGTTCTCAAGAAAATTTTCAAGTAAAGTGATATTGACAGGTGCGGCTAAGTACCTATGCATAAATTCGCATATAAATATGCATATATTCGCACTCCACCCACCAAGCATTCTACCACTTTTTTTTTTTTTTTTTTTTTTTTCAAAACTAGCAGAGCTAACCCCGTTATCACGTCTGTCAATATGGTAACGACTATCAAAAATTTCTCTGACAAAAATACTATCATTTAACTATAACCCGGTTAATATTATAATGTCAAATTCACTGTTGAGGTAGGTTACGATAGGTCTCATTAGTGCATGAACGTAGTCCCCTAACATTCTGATTATAATCTTCTTTAATCGTCTTAAATTTTTAAACTTTAAAATGAATAAAATTATTATGCAGTAAAATACTTAAATTTATTATTAATTAAGATTATTTAAAGAGTCCTTATTCCTTCGAAAAATATGATCAGAAGATTCATTTTTGCGTATGTATACAATCCTCATTTAACCCACACAAATCTATTTATATTTTAGTTCCTTAGCCTTCAGACGAGCTGCATGCAGAGCGTTCTGCAATATAGATTTCTTTAAGGTCTCCACCTAATCCGATATGGCTAGTATTCAATTTATCTCCACTATACTCAGTGTTTCTATTAAAGTTAATCGCTGCTGCCAAAAACTCGAACCCTTGGACAACCAAACTCGCAGTTCTTGTACACAAGTGAACATCAGATTCTTTAAGATTATTATATATATATATATATATATATATTTAATTGTGTTTGATATCTGATTAACCATCGATAATAAACTTTCATTCCGATACTCTGGAAGACACTGTATTTCAATATTGTTTACTCGCGAGTTTTATACTGATTGAATTGAAGTTTATTTGTATAGTTCTTGTAACTCACGACGGCGCGTGGCTCATGGTCGCGTGCGTGTCGTATATATAATAAGTGTGAGCGAACTTGCTCGCGCCTGACCGCTCCCACCTAGGATCCCGACAGGCTCCCACCCTTACGCAATGTACATGTATACAACATAACCACAACTAAATCACCCGTAACTTCGTGAGACAAAAGTCCTATAAAATTTTATATTCGGTTTCCAACATGTTAATGCTCTTGATCTTATATTGAAGTTCTTTCTTTAAATCTTCGTGTTGCTAATCCATAAAGAATATGGAATTTGTAACTTGAGTAAGTTAATCAGGGATATCCTTCAAGTTCTGACCAAACTGACATATAATGTTCGCTTTAACAAGAAGTGAAATTCTTCTATGACAATCTGACGAACATAATCTGATTGTTAAATCATTTGTCATACTAGTATCACTGTCAGATAATTGGGACTTTTTTTTTTTTATTATTATTATTATTTTTATTTTATTTTATTTTTTTTTTCATTCACCATTAATACCCCTGATATGGTTTTCCAATGAGATACATAACGGAGTATAATATTGGTTTTACCAGACCATAGACCACGGTTACATGATGGGCATAGCCAGGTAGTTAAAATCGGAAGATAGGTCTTTATATTGATCATTAGACGTTTTGACATGATCAAAGTGGTATTTTGTCGTATATGATAAGAATGACAATAAGAATTTATTTATTGACATAAAGATTTACATATTTCTATTGGTCCCTCCCCTCTGCGCTAGGACAACCTGTGTTGCAGAGGATAGTTCCTTCCAGATACAAGATATATACAGGTAATCTTAAAATAGGTATAACATATAATATTATTAACAGTGTTAATTTAGTAATATTATTTAGTTGGTTAGTACAACACTCAAACTTCTTGGCATTCTCTTTTGTAGAAGCGACCATCGTTATTAACGATGTAGACAAATTCAATCCACATTCAATATAACAGATCGTCTAATATATTGAATTCGTAGCGAGAATCGAACTCGCATTTAGTAAACCCACGACCCAGTGCGCCATATGGGCCGTCACATAATTTATGTACTTAACTTAAATAACAGAAAATTGAATATTTATCCTTAATGCCACCATTTTAACAACAATTTTGCTTTACACGTATACCTACTACTTACTTATTTTGTCATTGTAATTACTATGACCTCAGGTATGCAAAATAATTAGTATAGTTTGTACACATATCATTGAGGTACCCATATGTGTGGTAAGTCGTTTTTTTTTTTTTAAAAAAGATTTAATACTAAAGTAGTATAACGTGATATTAAGGTGCACCACCTCGTAATATTCTTATCGCTCAACACAGAGTAGCCTATAACTAGTATTCGTATCTTAAAAATAAATATATCGCTTAAACAGTAGGCAGAAGTACTCTACAAGAAGTAAGGCTACACGACGCGCACCCGCATTTGGCATTTTAGGTTTATTATTTTACTTTATGCGCCCGCGTCACGGGGAATGTCTGAGGCCTAAACATCAGTGGCCGGCGTATGCCGCCGATCACACAAGGTAATTAAAGCGACGTTGCCGCTCTGACCCCAGCCGTAGCGAGTCACTTTGGCGGGAGTTGAGACATATCCTTACAGTAGGTAGTCACTATCGAGTAGCTGGGCGTTTTACTAGATATAATAATATGATTGCGTATATTGCGTATGGTAGGTAGGTATATACACAATGCAAAAAAAAGAACAAAACAATAATTATGTTAAACAGGTCCATGAATAAAATACAAAGTTTGTACATACCACTAAAGGTTTCCTTTAATGTTCTTACCACTTCTGATGTGTTACCACCTCAGGATAAATGGCCTTAGTTCCACTCTCTCGGTCACCTCCGTCCATCAATTGTTGGCTACTCAAGATAGATTGGTCATCTCGGGCCGTCGCTGGGGCACCATAATAAAACACAGTGATGAGATTTGAACTTTAATGTTCTGCAACTAGTTACACGAACACTTTAAATAAAACTTAGTAGGTATGAGGCCCCACGTGTCGCATCTACGACCGCTGCGTATGGAATCATCCCGCGCCGGCGGTGTGGCGCGGAAGGCGTGGCGCGGAACCCTCGGTGTCTCGAAATCGCTAACAGATTGTAATGAATGAATTTCGACTAGTCAAATATCCAATTCAACGGTGTGTTTTGTTTGTGTGTTTGTTACGCGATTATTCCGCCAATTAAACCTTTATTTTTATATTTTTAACGACCTTTATGATACTTCGTATAATATTATTTTGCCTCTCCTGTAAAATTCAGCTACACCAACACATTATTGATCACCAGCTCTTCGATTACTATAAATCACTCTGCCGTTGTAACCGACAGGCTCCCCTTTATCTCGATCGTTCTTTAAATTTTGATTTTAAATGTAACCGCGGAGAGGTCCGTTCCAAAAAGGGTTCTAATTTATCAACTTATGGGTAGGCTCGTGAAATAAAGAGGGTTTTAAATAACAATAATTATTATTTATTGTTTTTTTACCTAACTTAGGCAAAACCAAACGGAAGGCTTATGCCTTAAGCAGTTTAAATATGTATGTGACTATTTACGTATGTTCCACCGTGCCTAAACTACTAAGCCCATTTTGATGAATGTGGTGTCGTTTTGATAGACTACACCCAATTTTCCAAAGTCGGGGTACAGTTTTTGTTAAACTTTTTCCTTGCTAAACGATCGGCTTAAAAGAGAGTACCTAGTCCTAATTAATATTAACTGAAGTTCTGAAAGAAAGAAAGAAAGAAAGAAAAAAAGAAAGAAGCGTTTATTTAATGCATTGTGCCACACATCACCCAATAGGTATACCTAGATTAGGTTGTCCCGGCGCCTCCACCACTTGAACATTAAAGATAAAAGACGTCAAGCAGAAGAAGCTACTTCCTACTTTTACTACTATTAAAATTTGCGTCTGTAGTTCGTCTGTAGTGTGAAAATGTTCTTTTTTGTCTTTCTTTTTCTACACTTAAATATACTTGTAGCATACTTAGATCGATTTGGACGCAGATACAGGAGCATTTATTTCTATAACGATCTTACAATCTACTTATAGTCTACTTGTGCTTGTGAAATGCTATTATAATTAATAAAAGAGTGAATTACATACAATGCCTTTATTAGTATCGATATACTCTAACCAACAAACAAGCACGCATGTAGATATAATATTAGTAAGGTTTACCTTACAAAACCCTTTTATGTGTGTATCTAAGGTTTCGTTCATCAACGGTGAACGCCTTTAGATAAATGAATAGAGCGCAAAAATTCGAAAAGGTGGAAAAAAAATATTACAACGCGGAGTTTCCGGTTTCTATCCGCAAGGATTAACTGCGATGAGGTTTTCTTTTTATGATGCCTGTTTTCTTTTATACCTGTACTACCTACTTGTTTTTTTTGGAAGATGGATGATACATAAATCGCTTTCAAGGTATTTTCCACTAAGTTCCAAGTATGGCTGAGCAGCCAAATCAGAAATGTTTTTTTGGTGGGACTCTTATTTTTTTCTATATAAAGAATATCGGCCAAGCTGAACTAGACTAATATTCTCCTCTCCCCTCCAAATAAGTGAAAACTTGTGTTAGGAGTGAGTACGACAATAGTGCAACGGGTGGGATCAAACCTGCAACCTTTAAGTTCTCAGTCTACACCTGTAACCGTTGGGCTATTGGGGCTTATTGCCACTGTACCGACAAAGTCGTGTCGCCAAGTGATTAAGCGTTCCGGCACGATGGTGTGGAGTAAACGATTAGGGGTAACGGTTTAATTAAAACTGCCATACCCCTTCCCAACTTAATCCGGTGCCATCTTAAGCATTCTACTCACGACACTGCGCTAGAGCGGATTTAGGGTGAAGAAGTGGGGAGGATCCTAGATTGGCCGGCAGGAATAGATATGTTTCTCCGATTTCTCCTAGATTGTGGCACCACCGACCCATGCGTAGGGAGTAGGGACCACCCTGGATTACTCCAATCTATAATAGCTGCCTCCTAAATCTGCCCTACCGCAGTGTCGTGAGTAGAATCCTTTAGTCACTTACCATCAAGTGAGATCGCAGTGAAGGCTATCTCGGCATGAAATAGGTAGGTTCCTAAAATAAAACCTGATAAACTCAAGCAAGTCGCTAACATAATTGATAGGGAATGAAATGGTAAAAATGTATTATTACATAAGCAAACACGTTATCGAATAAAAAAAATATAATTTGTCACACAGTGTTCACTAACGAGTTGAGAATGAATTGAATAAACACCGCTTTCCCGATCCGTTCACAAATCCCGCTTCATTCGTTTAGCGCCGTCGCGGATGTTGGCAATTAATTGGTATTGGCGTTCTTTGCAAAGTTTTAATGTTGGAAAACAACGTGCTCATTAATCGAGCGAAACTCAAAGCTGAAAATATTAAGGTGACCTCCTACGAGAGAGAGCGCGACGCGACGCGACAGTCGCGCGAATATCAGGGTCTATAGGAGACGCACTTCGAAAGACGTTGATTGCCTATTTCTAGAATATGAGGGTTTAATAGGAGGCGCCCTTAGAAAGATGATTTTTTCGAGCTTTTGGACGCAACCTCGCAGGGAAGATGAAAACTTGCATAAAAAAAAAGACGTGTGGCACTCGGGGACTGCCGCGGTAAAGCTATTTTTTATCTAGCGCTATCTAGCGACTCACCGCTAGATGGCGTTGATAAAAAATGCGCCATCTAGCGGCTCACCGTAGAGGAGTCCCGTGTCAGGTTATTTTCGTTACGGAATTGCTGGATTCGGTCTCCACGCTGGCCCGCGATAGAAGCTGTGCAATAGCTTAAAATACCTATAGAAAAAAACGGCGTTTACCGAAGCATAAAGTATGAGACTAGGTAGTACTAGCGAGTAGGCACTATTAAATAGAGTAAGTATTTTTGGAACGCGTTTCCATCCATGTTCCATCAACAGAAAATAAGCGTACCGCCATGCGTAAGTACTGCAATCACAACTTTATTATACTGGTATGTTATGTAATGTACATTACATTCCAACTACATAAATGTACAGGAATTATTAGACTACATTCGAATTGATGCGGGTTTACGTTCACACTAATGTTGTACTAAAGTTTAATTATTTAGTACTTACAGTTTTGAACGTTTTGTGAGCTAATGAGAACTTAATGTTAGAAATGCATTTTGATTTTTAAGCTAGTGACATTAAAAAATTTGCTTTATTTATTGCACAATATAAGCTTTTTATTCTAAGTGCTTGATTAAATACATAAGTGTAAGTTTTTGAAGTTATCAAATCCCTCATTAGGTTACTTTTCAACTAATGTAGTTTTTCGTATAAATGGTGTTGTTTTTACAAACAAAAAAAAACAGTCCATCCTTTGCAATAGTATTTTTTCTCAGTAGTTGTTCTTAGGTGCTATGTGGTACTTCAATATGAGTAGAAGTTTCTGTAAGAAAGAGAAAAAAAATATCATCTGAGTGTTCTAATTTCAATACATTTGAATTCGGTTAGAGAGAAAACTTACCCTGTTTACGGAAAATCGGATACCGCATTTTTAAGTAAATGCCATGCCACTACAACATTACCTGGGAAAAAAAATTTGTATAGCTTATTATTATAGCTGGTTGGAATACTGTTCTAACTGTGAATACAAATAAAATTTTGTTAAACTTACCGTATTGATCAACTGAAACAAAAAATTCAAAAAACAATTAAGATATTTGCCTTCTCTAAGCTGTTTATTCGTATCTTATTATTTTTTTCTTTTTTGCAATAAGTACTTGGTTTATAATAATATAAAAATTCATTTAATTATTCACTTCAATAAACTTTAAGGAAGTAAAGTAAAAGCTGACGGTATTTATTTTAACTTTTCCATTATAGAATAGAATAGAAAAGTTTTTCATCAAATAGACTTTGACGAAGTGCTAAGTCGTCAAGTTAATCTTTCCATTATACGATGCCTTTACCAATACTAATATGTTGTAGTATTACTTACCTATGATTTTACTACTATATCTACTTACTACGACTATACTTACTATCAACATCTGTGATTTTCACGCCATATTTTTCTTCTATAGCTGTAACGAAAAGCTAGTGAAGCAAATAATAATGGTAGAGTATAGATAGACGTCGCTGGTGCAAAATTCGGGCTACGAAACTCCCAACAATATGGTTCAAATCAAATATGGTTGAGCGAAGCAACGGCTGGATCTTGCGTCATGCTCGTGAACGGGTGCCACCAACGGGAATGGGCCTGCTTTGTCTGCCCGTCTTGACATGCATTGGATTGTATGTACCTACGTATGCATTTTTGAAGCTTCATTGTGGAAGCACTGTATACATAGTTTTGTTACCTATTGTAAAAATTTTTTTTTTTGAAAAGAGCAACTGCTGAGTTTCTTGCCGGCTCTTCTCAGCAGAATCTGCATTCCGAACCGGTGGTAGATTTACGACGTGTCATAAGAGCTACAAGTTGGCCTACATGAAATAAATAAATTTTGAATTTGAATTTGAATATTTTTCCACATAGGTAATTACATTTCACCGTGGGCTTTAACATGAGTTGCACTTTCTCCTTGCCGAACACTTGGACGATGCTCTTGACGAAGTTCTGGAACTCCTGCATCCACGGAGCCTCCTCACGCAATGATTTTGGATTAGCTGTGCCAGAGGAATAAGTGAAAACTTAGTGAAAGAGGAAACCGAGTAAAACTTTAAGAAAGACACACACATACACACACACAAACAGGTGCCACCAACGGGAATGGGTCTGCTTTCTGTATACTCGTCTTAACATGCATTGGATTGTATGTAGGACTTACGAAGTGACTTAGACTTCATTGTGGAAGCACTGTATACATAGCATAGTTTTATTGCCAATGTAAAAAATTTTTTTGAAAAGAGCAACCGCCGAGTTTATTGCTGGCTCTTCTCGGCAGGAAGGGCATTCCGAACCAGTGGTAGATTCATCGACGATTCAAAAGCACTTGTAAAAGTTTATTTAAATAAAAAATACTTCTATTCTATAACACACACACACATATACACACACATACACACACACACATACACACGCACACGCACTTCTTCGTCTGTTTCGTGACTGTTATATAATTGTCCAAATAACTTTTATCTAGGCAATAAGTGCTCACGGTGTCATTTTATGAGGGAGAGGGCTGGCTGTCCTTAACACAGATTGACAAAATCTAGCTAAGATAGCCAGTTTTGATCCTAATAATGCCTATAAGTGTCTTTTTCTGTCGAAAATAATAGTTGTTGGTGGGTCAAGTGTCAACCCCTTGCCTCGGAGTAAAGTCGTAGGTCCTGCGCTTTACCTGTCGGATTTCTGTCCCATATCGGACTATGAGAGTGAGGGAATACAAATTGCACCTGTGTTTGCCCCCACACATGTGCACTATAATATCTACCGCGCAGATGGCTAATCTCTGAGGAGGTTAGCCGCCGCGACCCGATTTGGTCGGGAGGACTTTATAACGATATATTAAGGTGGTATAGGCTTCAATAACCTTTCTTCTTATGTTTGCTGGCTCGAAACACTGTCCCGACTTGCACCGTAGCCGTTCCTGAAACAAGCTAGAGTGTCAGCGACATCGTTTAAACTATTGCTTCTTACACGCCTTGCATATTTACTACAATACCATTTACCATTACCCTTGAATACATTCTTGCTGTATGACGCTATAAGTTTTTTACATAATACTATCAGCTATCTCAGTTTTACGGCGCAAAACCGAGACACGTGGAACTCTAGGTATAGGTTTCTTACCTACATAATTTATACATGCAGCAGTGAACATCTATGAGTTGATAAAGAAAGACAAGTCACAAGTATGAATTGTGCCCGTTCTAAGCGCAATAGTTCGATGATTATTCGATTTTTTGGCACAGAATCATAAAATAAAGATATCACAGTGTTTCTAGTCTATTAATCATGTTCGTAAGATCCATAATTCATTGACTTACCGTTTTCACTCACTGGAATACATAAATCAAATGTGTTATTTTACTTGTAAATACCTCAGTATGTAAGTTATTAGGCAGAATTCTCTTTCATTATTTCCTAAATACGTCAAATACATGATTAAAATTAAAAAGATATACCTATAAAGTCTGGTGGCTTTGGCTGCACTTATACCATCTACCCTCAAAGGCGCGCCGTCAAACGATTAAAAAGTCCGGCTAGATAGGGTGCAGATACCTATTAGGGGTATGAGTTTAAATTACACTGCCAAGAACTTTTCCAAGTTAGCCAGAAATTCGTTAGAAGTCAAGATTATTAATAGGTATCTCTCACAACCTCAGGCCAGGTGTTGACTCCACTCGCATACATGCATGATACATTAGTCTGCCATGGCCAATTGGCCCTACAGTCGTGGATAGAAAACTACAGTCATATAAATACGTAGATAAGTATACTCATTAGATTTACCTTTTACATGAAGTCCTAGGTTTGTTGAATTTTCTATATCTAAAACAAATATTTAAATATATAAAACGAAAAGGTGACTGACTGACTGATCTATCGACGCACAGCTCAAATCATTGGATGGATCGGGTTGAAATTCGGCATACAGTTAGCTATTATTACCTAGGCATCCGCTAAGGTATTTAAATGGGGCCACGTTTGAAGTACGACCTAACAAACAAAAAAAATCAACTCATAACTGGCGGAATAATGGCGTAACAAACGCCATTATTCCGCCAGTTATGAGTTGAAACAACAAAAAATTACAGTCAAATTGTGAACCTCCTCAATTTTTTATTTTTTTTAAAGAATACTAGCCAATTCTCCTTTCTCCTCCAAATAAGCGAAAAGCTTGTGCTAAGAGTGGGTACGACAATAGTGCAACGATTGTTCTTGAACCTTTCAGTTTTCAGTGAAGTTGAAGTCGATGTACCTGACTCCGATTCTCTTGACATGAATTGGAACTTAATAAAGTGTAGATACCTTCGACAATTTGTCGTATGTACGGCCTCGCAGCATCGTAGCCATGCTCTCTCACTGCTCGCGAGATCCGCGTGCGAAGCGTGTTCAACCAATGAGGTTCCGTAGATATTGACGCACCTTTTTCAGTTGCTACAAACATAAGTGTGTACTTGCATCAAATTCAATGTAGGCTAACTTGTAGGTAGTTCTTATGACACGTCATCGGTTCGGAATGCAGATTCTGCTGAGAAGAGCCAGCAAGAAACTCGGCAGTTGTTCTTTTCATAACAAAATATTACAATATTAATGTAATAGCTACATAATATTACAATATAATAACTTATTACACTATCTTGTGGGTAGCTGGATGCCAAGCCGATTGATTCCATTCAACTTTGTCATTGAGAAAGTCATCTATTAGAGGCATCTACTCGGACTACCTATTCTAGGATACCGCAGTCTTAACTCCTAACTGCTAGAGGCTATCACTGTTCTTTACGGTAGTAAGTTATACCTACTTACTGTTTATGACTAGACCACTCATTTGTGAAAAATTGTCTATACCTATAACTAAAGAACTTAACTAAGAACCCTAATGTTAGCAAAATATTGAAATAGTAAAGATATACAACTTTAATGTATTGAAGGTAGTTAGATAAAACTTGTAGTAGGTAGTTGACTTTTTTGACGACGTAGGCGCCGGTCTGGTGCCGCGCCGTTAGTATAAATACAGCGGGTTGGACGTTATTAATTCAGTCTCTTCCAGAGACTCATCCGGCTATTGGATGCTCCCGCGTCTAGGTCGTTGTATTTGATTAAGGGATAGGGATTGTGATAGCAATCGCGCCCTAATCGAAGAAATATTGATTGTTTAGATGAGTGTAATTGATTAAATAATACTTGGATATGTTTGATAGTTACCTTCACGTTCAGATGGTGGTTTGTCTGACGTGTTGTGGTTTAATTGATTAGATGTGAGGACAGGGGCCGTTATATAGGGGCAGTTGGAGCCGGCTTTAGGTATGGTTTTAATGTTTTTTGGTGTTTATACTAATAAATATACCTACGTATAAGATATGAGTAAGATAACCTATCTATTCGTGTTCTGTAACTTCTGTAAGTATCTACATAGTCCTTTTTAGAGAGACATTTCTTTCTTTCCTTTAGGTTCTCCTCGGAGATAAATAGGAATTCGATATCGTAGCAAATGTATTGTTCACAAAATAAGTAGGTAAGGTAAACCTAATTTGACTCTTTCATCTAAAGAACTATTCACTTGATTGTTTTGTCTGTCGTGCTCACAGTCTAAACTACCAGTCGAATAACAGGCAGGCGGCGAGACGAAGGACATGTTTTACGCTGCCGAATGCCGTATAACTTTGCGAAGAAATCTGGGTGAATATTCAGTTTGGACGATATTTGCGCATTTTTTTAGGAACAAGCATAATTTCATTTTTTTTAATATTTGATAGTATTATAATGTTTGGTGCTATTTCATTAAATACACAAGTGAAAGGCACGTATATATTTCAAATATTCAAAGAGTTATTGCCACTAGAAATTTATGTCAAGCTACGGTAATGAACCCTGTATACGGTAATGAATTTTTATGTATACTTTTGGCAGAATTTCTTATGAATTCTCTATTTGAATAAACTTGTACGAATAAAAGCAAGTGCCCAGCCGTGCACAGGGAATTGGTAATTCACTCGTCGACCGAGAACCTTGTTGGGCCCGTCACTGCTTGGAGTAAGATCGTTTCAAATAACAAAATATCAAGCAGTTCTTCCATAACTTAATAGACTCCCTCTATATTGGACCTCTTCCTTACCACTCACCCTACCGGCTACCAGGTAACAGTCGATGCTCCCCTAGGAACATTTAACCCCTGCCTAGTACAGACTTCCGTGCCACTTCCATCCTCTGTTCGCACGCGTAATACCGGTAGCCTCATATCCGTGGGCACAGCTTTGTTTTTCAACAAACGACCTTAACACCTGTGCTGAAGCAGTTGCTGATGCCATACTCCAAGGTATGGACTGCTATATTCCAAACTCCCTCATACCTTTTGGGAAGCGCGCGCAGAAATGGTTCAACGGGATCTGTAATAAGGCTGCTATACTTAAACAAAACTCCTACCAGTCCTGGCTCTCTGCACATTGCACCAATGATCCCAATGCTGCAAATGTTAAGAAAATCTTTAACATTGCGTCCAGAGCCTACAAAAATGCCATTGCCAGGGCAAAATTTGAGCACATCGACAGAATTGGGCAGAGACTAGTCTCACTGCCTTCTGGTTCCCGTGCTTTCTGATTTCTGTTGAAAGCCATGTAAGGCAACTTCTGTCGTTCCTCGTTTCCACCTTTAAGCAAACCGGATGATACACTGGCCTACACTGCCAAAGAGAAAGCCGAAATTCTGGGCACTCTCTTTGCTGCCAACTCTACGCTTGATGATGGTGGGAAAACACCGCTGACCATCCCGCGGTGTCAAAACTCCTTGCGTGATATACGGGGTACATTGGGGATATATTGACAGTAAGGGGGAAGCCCTAGCGGTCAGCCTCGACATCGCTAAAGCCTTTGATCGGGTTTGGCATAGGGCTTGGCTATCGAAGCTGCTATCTTACGGACTTCCTGCGAAGCTGTGCCATTGGGTCGCTAGCTTTCTTCATGGGCGCAGCATCAAGGTCGCTGTCGACGGTTTTTGCTCTCAACCTAAGCCCATCAATGCTGGCATTCCACAGGGCTCAGTGCTATCGCCTACTTTGTTCATTCTGCATATCAATGATATGTTGCATAACAGCAGCATATATTGTTATGCGGATGACAGTACTTCTGATGCCCTTTACAAAGGCCATGCACAGTTCTCTCGCGCAGTGCTGGAGGAGAATAGAGCCAAACTTGTGTCGGACATTGAGACTTCTCTCTAGAAAGTGTCCGTATGGGGTTCACAAAATCTTGTTCAATTTAACCCTTCAAAAACACAAGTTTGTGCGTTTACCGCAAAAAAGGCCCCTTTTACCACGCCTCTTCTCTTTCAGAACACTTCCCTTACTCCTACCAACAGCATTGGGATTCAAAAGAGGGCACTTCGGCTTGTGGACAATCCCAAATTAACCTACTCGCTGGAAAGCTTGGAACACCGCAGATGTAAGCTCGCTTTGTGTGCTCTATCGGCTATATAACGGGGAGCCCTCTAACTTCTACAACCGCACCGCACGCCACCGAACGCAATTTCACCCCCACCACCTGGGTGCCTGGAGCACTTCGACCATCAGGTGCTCCAGATCTTTTTTTCCATGTACTACCAAATTGTAGAATCATCTCCCTTCGAAAGTATTCCTGTATATAATGTAGTTTCAGTAAAAATCATCAAATGATCTTCAAAAAGGTTACGGTAAACGATGGTAATGAAGGACACGGTAATGACAAATATGCACTTTTAATTTATTATTAATTTTTCTATAAGCAGTATATGCTATCTAATCATTTAAAAATTAAACTAGACGAGAACTTGATGTATTGTTATCGCAATAAAATTCCAATTTTAAATATTTATCAAAATATAAGCGGACTGGTAATGAAACATAAACTGTGACAAAACATTATAATACACTTTCAGTTGTAATTTTTTGCGCGAGTTCGTGCGTACGTCTTCCTTCTGCTACGTTTTCCGGTCGACTGAGGTCTGAGGTGCGGGACGCCGAGAGCTCACTATGTAGCGGCAAGATTTTGTCACGTAAAAACATGTTTCCCGTGATGATTCCGGAGGGTTCCGGTAATGAACTTTGCATCGTGACAAAACTTTAAAAACATATTTGCCATGTATATATATATGTTAGTAGCCAAATTAACATTATTTTTGTGCTAGGTTTACTAAATATTATTAAATATATAATATCTAGTAGTGAAACAGGTGCCGGTAATGAATTTTAATGTTATTTTCACTAAAAATCTAAGTGATTTACATAGAAATTTCAATAAACACACCATGTGCACGATAAAGTATGTAGGTGTGCATGATAAACGTATATTAAATGGAGTCTAAACTTAAGTTTCAATTTTTTATTCACTGAAATACGTAATTTTCATTACTTTGAATATTCACCCATCTCCATGTCAAAGATGTGTGTCAAAAAGAATTTTAATTGATGAGGGTCTTGGAAAGACCTACCACCCATAGACTCGCAATGGCTAGCCGCCCCTAATACAGACATTAGTCACGTCAGATATTCTATAGAACATGCAACGTCTAGCCTAGCCTAGGCAAGATGTGCCATCTTTTGTATTTTCAGAATCAGAATCAGAATTTATTTATTGCATTATACACACTTTTTGGAAGATGGTACAATAAATTGTTAATGACTAGTGTATTACCAATATACTGGTGTGCAATATAAATTAAAAATAATACTGTAACACCGATTAATTTCCTAAACGCCAACTAGATGGCGCCACCGGTCAGCTGCCTCGCGATAAGGTGGTTACCCCTCCACATCCTTATATAGGCCGACCACCCGATGGAAATGTAATGTTCTCTAAAATGTAATCACTCCGTGATACATTGTACTCGCACTACTGCGACGTCGTGGCATACGTAGCTTCCACCTTGATGGGACTATGTTGAAAGCGACCCCAGCAGTACACACAAAATACTTGTGGTAAAGATTCCGCTTCCACCCTTGTTGGGACGGACATTTTGAAAGCAAGTACTTTGTCCTAGCATTTAACTAGTCTAACCAATGACCTTTCATACCAAGGACATCGCGTGGCATACAACAACAGAGCACAAACATGGCACACGGTTCAGAATTCATCCTATTTAGCTTCGACTGCTCCATTTATACATTGCCGCTGACATTCAAGTCCTGTAAACTGACCTCTGTGATTACGCCGTAATGTAAAGCGATAGGCAGTCGAAGCTGAATGAAGTGATTTTAGAAGCGGACTGGAACAAAAAAGGGAATGGAGTAGTGTAGCGCTATTAATTTATGTTATTTCTTTGAGAGATTTTTCGTTTTTGTAAATACGAAACTACCTGTTATATGTATATTATGGTTTTGTGTGGGATGACTTATATTAAAAAAAAATAAATTAAAAATTTAAAATCATTGTTCACTGACTATAAACTTAGTGTATTTACAGAAAAACAACTAATTTAAGAAAATATGAATTTTTATTTCAATTTAACCATTAAACTAACAACCTTGGAACAAATTCAATTTGTTATAAACTTGTCTTTTAGACTTAGATTTCTTTTCTAAGGTATCCTTCTGGCATATGTAATGTAGACGAACGTCAATGTATCTTTCTATAACTGCCTTGGTCAGGTCATAAATATGACTAAACTGTTCTTTTGTGTGTGCATCGATTTGGGTAAATATTTTGACAGTTGAAAGCACTTTCAGTACTTTTACTGTCAAAAAGGTTTTATCATACTTTCTGAGCATGTACTTGCCACCGCTGAGTTTATTATAATGTCTTATAACATTTTCTGTTTGTGTATTTATTAAGAAGACAGCCTTCGACGCATAGCATAAGCCACCCATGTCTTTCAAGTCGACTAGTTTATGGTACCACTCCTTTTCAGTGGCTAATAGGTTGTTCTTGCAGTCATCACATTGCAACCTTTTGAGTAATTGGTATACTACAAATCCTGAAATATAGCCGACTATCTGACTCTTGATTTCATTGTTGGGATTTTCATTTATCGTTTGAGATAAATGATCGCAGTTACTTTTGTACATGTCTTCTGTAGCTTCTTCATTGATGCGCTTCTTAATAAATGCACTAGAGATGGTTTCTTCGTCGATTTCTTCATGGCGGCAAGAGCGCGAAGAGTTGTTTATATTTTGTAAACCACTCTGCAAAATAGGAAAACTTTCAAGGGGCATGCAATTTCCCGTAAATTTCGAACTTAATTCCAGATGGGACAAGATTTTTTTGTAAGCTGACTTGAATTGACGAGCATTGGGATTATTGTTGAAACCACCCAGACTTCTTATTTTTCCGAAGAACAACTCTATGTAATCCTGACTAAATTTGAACATTGTCAGGTATGACATATTTTCAGTTTCTACAAGTGACTTGTATAAGTACTCCATACTATTTATGCAGGCCAACAATCCAACAACACCGGTATTGGCTTGGCATTTGTGCAACGGCACTTTCGTGATTTCAAATACTGTTCGTCGTTCTTTATTTATTGTTATGTTTTTTTTGCGTGCCACTTTTGTAGTTAGCGAAAGTAAGTATTTTTTAACATCGGCACAGAATGAAATTACTTCTGTGGCATTTTTGTGATCCAATGGCTTTTTAAATCCAAAGCCCTTCAGATTTCGGGAGTTTAAGATATCAAAGATATCATTGATTAGTTTCAAAAATTTTACAGTTGCATCTGAATGTTCAAAACTTTTAATTTGCAGTTTCTTATCGCAAAACGCTATAGCCTTTGCAACACTGTTACTTAAGAGTTGGGTGGCCAACTTGACTTTCATCACTTCATTTCTGAAGTTAATGTGTCTCTGCGTCAGTTTATTAGCCAAGTGCAAGCTATTTTCTTCTTGGAGGTTGTGTAACTGCAGTATGAGGTTCCATTTGATAGTTCCATCGTTTTCATCAAAGAATTCCTTTTTAGACTCAAGTAAGTTCCGCATTAACTTCACCATATGGCACGCATCTAAGAAAACAGCAACTTTGTAATCAGCGCTTGGATGCTGAAACGTAGTATTCATATTTTCATGATCTTCAACGTCACAGCCCAGCGCTTTCATGCAACTAATGTTTGATTTGCATCCATCGAAGGTCACTGATACAATTTTGATACCAGCTTCGTGGCATTTTTGTAAAGCTATGGTGAATATATTTGCCTTCATAATTCCACTTAAGCTTTGAATAAAAAAGTATGCAATAGGTAAAGTCCAGCCTTGATGCAGTGAAACTACAAGAAGTACAAAGGCTTGACTAGCTTTTTGATCTGAATCGTCTATTCCAAGTCCCATATCAACAAGGCCTTCGTATTTAGTTCCGGTCCATATTCTTTGCTGTCGTATGGACATTTCATCAGCAATCAGAGAACATATCAGTGGTTCAGACGATTGTTTAGCTTTATCATTTAATCTTTTAAAAGCCTCATCAGTGAAACCTGGTTCCGCATTAACGTTTTGATACCACCTAAATAGCGTACTAGGATGTGGAAGGGCCTTGTTGAATATTCTTCGCAAATATTGGTATGCTGCAGTCGAGTAAAAATGCAGGGTAAGAGCAAATTTTCTAAGTGCTGGTGGGTACGTAGAAAAAGGTTTTCGCTTATTAGCCGATAGTATTTTCATAATGCATTCACCGCTATTTTCAGTAACTTTTTCTATATCATTACTAAGAGAATCGTCAATCAATCGTTTCTTTTTCAAGTCCTGAACAATTTCCTTCAAGGATGAGTTAGCTTTAACAAGTCTCATATTTTGTTTTTTTAGGTTCCTGACTTGTCTGTCCTTGTAGTGTAACTTTTGGTGACATTTTCTAAGCTCTTTTTTGAATTGTGATGTTTTTGGTGTGTTCAAGATGGAATCTAATTCATCAGGACCAAAGAGTGATGATAATGTAGACGTATGAACTGGACTACTAATTGCTGTTTGTGACAGTTGATGCTCTTCGTGTTCCTCAGTAGTCAACTCCTGAAAAAGATAGCTTTAATAATAGGGTGTAGATAGAGCAACAGAACAGTGTTTCATTTTCGGTTTATAGACACTTACGCGTACATCTGATGACTCTTCTTGCTCGGATGGTTCACTTTCATCTCGTCTTCTTTTTCTTGATTGACTCAGCTCAGGATCATCGTCAAACTAAAATATTAATAAATTAAGTGAAAAATAATCTAAATATCCTATCGGTACATGGTCGTGTTTGTGATTGTTGCTATACCTTAGAAGAAGATTGCAAAAAGAAGTAAATTTTCACTACTAAGGACAAATAAGTGGACATCATCATTACATACGCTTGCCACAATCCTGATATATTACTCACTAGTTCACTACTAACCTTAATATCGGGAATAGCTGTCTTTTTTAAGCGCTTAGATCCTTTAGCTGTGCAGTATACATCAGACTCAATAAAATGATCCGAGCAAATGACGCTGGACTTTTTTGGTTTGTAAAATTCTTCTAATCTCTCTTTTGCCACCAACTTGCGCCACTCCTCTCTTCTAATCTCGTTAACAGGAAACCTAAATAAATTAAACATAGTTACATATATGGTCTGGGAGGTAGCGTTGCATTTTAGCTAGTGATTTCATTCCGATCGATTGCCATCATTTTCAATAGATCTCGGCTGACTCTCAAGTGAACCGACCGTCAGCTGACGCATCCGCGGGGCTAGTGGTTGTGGGACAACGCCAATTAAGATAGACGTCTGAGCTGTATGGGCGCTCATACAATTTAGAGGTCTAGCTTAATTGGAGTTGTCCCACAAGCACTAGCCCCGCCACTTGGGCAGCTGACGGTCGGTTTGCTTATTCGTCATATAAGATCTACTATCGATGTCAAATCAGCCGGAATGAAATGACTTTTGTATTTGCAACGCTACCTCCCGGACCAATTGCAAGTTAAATAAAAGCTTTTAAAAAACAGCCATGCGCAACTAACCCTATGTAATTTATATTTTCATCCAGTATAGATAAAGAATATCACCTTCGAGGCATGTAATATGTTTTTCTTAATTGGGAAAAGTTGCAAGTTTTTAAGCTATTGCATAGCTTCTATCGCGGACCTTGAGCGTGAAGACCGAATCCAGAAATTCCGTAACGAAAATAACCTGACACCCCACGGACACGGACTCCTCTCACCGCTAGATGGCGTTGATAAAAAATGCTATGCAATAGCTTTACCGCGGCAGTCCCCGAGTGCCACACGTCTTTTTATTTTATTTTTATTCACTTCAAGCTAAATTGCAATCACACCTAGTGGAAAGTGATGATACAGTCTAAGATGGTAGTGGGCTAACTTGTAGGGGTGGGATAAAATGCACACCCCTTAGAAAATCTCAATCGGCCTAGCCGGCAATCGAACCCGGGACTTCCGTCATATAAATCCACTGCGCTACCACTGCGCCACGGAGGTCTTCAAAAGATAGTGAAATGTAAAGTGATAACAATAATGGCTAATAGATTTTACATTGAACAAAAAAAAAGCTACTCTACAGATTTGTTTTTCTGACATCCATGGCACGCCCTTCCATCTGTCTCTTTCCGATGTGCGTGAGAGAAAGGAATGGAAACATTGTAAATAATTTTAGATTTTTCTTGTGTTTTAAATGGTTTTACTATGTATTTTACACTTTTTCGCATGTTATCTTACGTAAATAAAATTAACTTACCGGTGGTATGTCACACCATCTTTTTTCTGCGTCGTTAACGTATTGTTTCGGCACTTTTTGACCGCGCACTTAGGCATATTGTCAGCTTCGCAGTGAACATGCGACTAATGAAGAATGTGTGCTTACAACGAGTTTAAGCACACATAGTTGGTCCCGTGTTTTGCGCGGCCGTGCGATGTCCTTGGTATTGAAAGGTCATTGAGTCTAACACTTATTCTGTGTATATTGTGTAATAAACCCGTACCAACGACGTCACGCGTTTTCTTTGAATCTTCGCCCCTACAATACATAATAATCAGTTTCAATATTACATGCAAATGACAACGATTACTTTATACTACAATATAGAAATATAAGTAAAAGAAAGAAAAAAATAAAAGAAAGAAAATGTCTCAAATAAATTAATTGTTTCTTATCTACCCTGCTAGCTGACCGCTCCCCTAGGCTGTGGCGCCCCTGCATGTTATAGAATATCTGGCCTGCGGGGGCTATTGTCTGTATTCACCCTTTGTTGCGTCACAAACGAAACGTCTTATATTTTTCATACATTTTCACCTTTTGTTTATTGTGAGAAGTAACCGAAAGTAAACTTTAGGTGCGAAAGATTAAGAGCTATTATTCGTTGTAGTGGCGATAAGATTATTTGCCTAACCTTACCTTAATCAACACGACGAAGAGGTGACACGCGATCGTCCGATTATAATTAATTTGTATCGGATGACACTACGATACTAAGAAGATAGCAAGACTTAACTAAAGAAGCACTAAGGCTAGGTTCAAGCGGAAATTATTTATTGCATGCGATACTATGTTTTCGATAGAGTTTATCAAAATTAAAAATTATTTATCTCATTCGGAATGCAGATCTGCTGAGAACAATTTATATATCCTGTAAAAAACATGCGGGGTATTACCGTGTGAACCTAACCTAACCTAACTGCCACACTCAGAGGCATTTATTAAATTCCTTTATGTATATTTAAATTACTAGTTGATGCCCGCAACTTCATCCGCGTGGATTGAGATTTTGTAATTCCCGGAGGAATTCTCCTATTTTCGGGGATAAGAAGTAGGTATACCCGAAAATGGGAGAGAGTAGTAGAGAAAATAGTAATAGAGTTCCCGCGGGTATAAAAAATCTTAACCCACGCGTACGAAGTCACAGGCATCATTTGGTAGTCACATAGCTAATACTCATACAGAAATACATAACCGTGTAAATGCACCGTCACTAGCAAGTATTCGTCTACAAAGTGGTCCGACACTTTGACGGAGGGGAGCTTTACTCGTAGCGTCTCCTATCTAAGGGGGTATGGTAACTTTTATTTACTGAAATAGGTAGATACTTACTGAAACTGTGGTTGTTGTATTCACCGGCTACATTACTATGTAACGATTGCTAAAACAATAAAAGTGATAAATAAATAAAAAATAACTCTATGCATGTGACTTTGCACTGGAAATCGAAGTGTTGGCAGACCGCCTACTAGACAGACCGACAGCATTAGACTGGTCTCAGGGAGCCGCTGGATGTGTACAGTACAGGATTATCCTTTGGAGAACTCTGTAGGTACGGTTAAAGTGATATTTAATAGCTTATAACTTAATTCCGAAAAGTTGGGATTCGAACCCCGATCCCGACCAAAGTTTTACCACACGAAGCTATACGCTGTTTTCGGTTAGGCAGCTGTTATGCCGCCGCTACATTATCGTGCGAAAATTCGTGTCGCGTTGTCGCGACAAAATTATCGTGTTCGCTTATACGCGATGTTCTCGTCTACATCAGCAGTCAACTTGTTATTTACATCACAGACACAGCCGTGATAAGGATTCGTGTTCATTTATTTATTCATTGCATAAACTGTGTAACACAAGATGTTAATATTTACGAATGGCTCTAACAGTTTGCCAATTTCTGGCATGCAATCTGAGCGTATTTGCCCGAATACATCGCGATTCAACGACCTACTCGGCCAAACTTGTCGATCTAGTTGAATACGAATATTCGCCGAATCCCGATAATGTAGTCACAGATTATAACGACATACTACTATAATATGTTTTAGTAGTAGGTAGATATAGTTCTTGCAATTAACTACCCACAATAATATTTGTTTTAGTAGTAGGTAAGTATACCTAGTTCTAACAATTTACGAGGGCGCGTGAGCTTTACTTGTGGTTACGTCGTGTACATGTACATTGCGTAAGTGTGCGTACCTGTAAGGAGCCTAGGTGGGAGCGGTCTGGCGACTGGTCTACATACGATACACACACAACCATGAGCCACGCGCCCTCGTGAGTTGAAAGAGCTATACTGTGTTTATACTGCAAGCTACAAGGAAAAATCATGAAGGTTTATGTGCAATAAGGTGCATTAGAAAAATTGACTGCACTTTATCAAGTTTCCGTAGTGTAGCGGTTATCACGTGTGCTTCACACGCACAAGGTCCCCGGTTCGATCCCGGGCGGAAACAAGTTTTTTCTCATCATACAAAAATAGGAAGATTTTTACTATTTATGAATCTTTTTTTTATATTAGCTATGCTGAACTTTACTGATATGATTCTCTTCTTCCCTTCAAATAAGCATAAGTAAGGAGTGCGTACGACATTGGTGTAAGTGTAACAGATGGAGTTCGAATCGTCCTTTTCATTCCGTAACCTTTAATCTAGTGTGGCTCAAGCTTTTATTTTTTTATTTTCTTAAAAAAAGAATATTAGGCAACCTGAAGTTGACTAATATCCTCCTATCCCCTCCAAATAAGCGGAAAGCTTTTGTTAGGAGTGGGTACGACAATAGTGCAACGGGTGGTATTCGAACCTGCGACCTTACAGTTTTCAGTCTGCACCCTTTAACCGTTGGGTTATTGAGGCTATAAACCGTTGGGCTATTGAGACTTTAGACTGCTCTCTCCCTCAGCTTAGACTCAAGACAGAATTAAAACGAGAGAGATTTATTTCAGAACATATTTGCGTCTCCTTTTAACCCTCTACCTTAAGTCTGAGTTGATTCAGTGGGGTTAGTATAAGATTTGATTCGATTGTTCATATTCGTATACTATGACATTAGCGTTAAGGTAAAATGAACTATAGTTACATAGAATTAGAGCTCAATTTCGTGCATGCTTTCTACTTTTACGTATACGGATACGCTCCAAAGTAAAATCGGTTGTACTGAATTTGGGACTTTAAAACAATACTTGTAAGGTTCATTTAACTTTGACGCTAATGTATAGGAATACGGTCAATCGTGTTAAATCTTATCGACCGTAGCAATTAACAGTGTCGGATCTACATTTTGGCGATTTTCGTTTTGTTGCATTAAGGGTCTTAGAATGGGGATAGCAATGCCCCCACCAATTGTGAAACTTTTGGAATCAACCAACCATCTTTGGTTTTTGCAAGTGCAAGGGTTGGATATGTTGACTGTTTTTCACTTTTCACATATTTGAAGCTTTGAGCGGCCGTGCCCTGGAGTAGTGGTTTTTCACATGCGACTATGTTAATTGCTACGGTCGTTATACTAACCCCACAGAGCACACTCTATAGCGTTCAGCATTCGTGTAGAATAGAATAGAAATATTTTTTATTCAAATAAACTTTTACAAGTACTTTTGAATCGTTGATGAACCGACCACTGGAAAGCCCTTCCTGCCGAGAAGAGCCAGCAATAAACTCGGTGGTTGCTCTTTTCAAAAAAAAAAACGTGTACATAGTTACCTACCTAAAATCAGATTACGAAGCATCAGCATCATAATTAGTAAGTATCTACTAGTATATTAGAATCAAAATGTTTACCGAAATGAAGTCCAAGTAAAGAAGAATTAATAAAATCGGCTTCATGGCTTGCTAATTAAAAACTACATTTTATTGCAAACATTGCAAGAAAATGGTAATCCAATTAGGCGCAGAAATTAATCGATTTCTTGATTTTATAATTAATTTCGATTACTTTGTCCAACTACGGTAAAGAGAGGAAGGGTTGTAATTTTAGCAGTAGCATTTAGTTTATGTATTTATGTAGGTACCTAACTATGTAATGTTTGTAAAGTTGCATCGTAACATCTAAACAACTGAACCGATTTTGATGAGTTATCAACCGATTCGTTCATGAGTTGCTGATCATGATGAACTCAGGTAGGGACCTGAGCACACCTTCACCGTGAAACAGAACGAGATGTGTGTGAAGGGATGGAAGAGAAAAAAGCTTGGATTACGATGTTTAATTATATTTATTATGTCTTATACATTATAATACATTTGTACAGTCATCGTCAGTACATCAGACCGTCTGTCAAGTCGTCAGTCCATCAACTCGTCAGTGCGTCAGGTCGCATGTGCGTCATGTCGCCAGTGCCTCAGGGCGTCACTGCGTTAGTGGTTAAATACTCAGTCAGTGCGTCAGGTCGTCAGATCGCCAATGCATCAGGTCGCATGTGCGTCATGTTGGAAGTGCGTCAGGTCGTTAGGTCGCCAGTGCGTCAGGTCGCCAGTGCGTCAGGTCGCCAGTGCGTCAGGTCGCCAGTGCGTCAGGTCGCCAGTGTGTCAGGTAGCCAATGCGTCAGGTCGTTAGGCCACCAGTGCGTCAGGTCGCATGTGCGTCAGGTCGTTAGGTCGTCAGTGCGTCAGGTCGTCAGGCGGTCGGGTCGTCAGTGCATCTCGGGCGTGACGGTGAGCGTGGTGCGCAGACGGCCGCGCACGATGTCGACGCGCAGCGCGCCCGCGGTGTTCTCGAGCGCGGCGTAGATGTCGGCGGCGTTGCGCACGGCTGTGCCGTTGATGTGCGTCACGATGTCGCCGGGCTGCAGCCCGCCGCTGCGCGACAACAGACACCCGTCATTATACACCGTGCAATTCTAATGGTTGTAATCCCGAAGTGAAATGATTTGATTATGGTATCACAATCGATTCTTAAATTTAAAAAATGATTAGAATCAAAAATGGCAAAATTACAATCGAGAAAAAGACCTCGAACTGCTTCGCATTCCGTGGCTGTCGCCAAGGGTCAAGACCACGCGGCCGCGCGGTCGTCGACCCCGAATGATCAGCTGATTAAAGGTACCCTACTAATACTAGCAGGTAGGTACGTTATGTTATGTCCATTAGTATTGTTTCTCACACTTTCGGGATTATTTTTTTAATTATTTCAAAACAAAAACATTTTTATTTTTTGATTTTAACATTATGTTTCGATAGTACTACTGAGGGCAAATCGTTCTGCTGCGGGAATACAACCATTAAAATTACACATAATTAAATTATATAGATAGGCTTGGACAATCCATGATGGCAAGTACTGATGAGGTTATAGGCTGGTGTGCAGTTGCCTATTCGCTCTTACTTTAAAGGTACTCAAATTATAGGTGTTAAGAAACATAGGGAATACTGGAAGGGTGTTCCACACCTTAGTTTGTTAGCATTGCTAACAAACTAAGGTGTGGAGCAGCTGGCAGCAAAGAGCAATACGTACTTGTACGCAGGGGAGCCAATAATCACCTTCCACACCAGGATCCCGTGCTCTATGTCCGTTGGCATCTGAAATCATAATAATACTAGTGGTTCGCCCCGAACTGAGACCTCGCGATATCCCATAATTCCCAAAAGTTTTAATTATATATTGTAATAATTAACTTTTAACATTAGACGCAATAAAAAAAAAAAATAGTTGACATAAAACTGTTTTACTGACACAGCGCCATATATAGTGAAGCATTATAGTGAAGCATTATAGTGAAGCTATTAGCTTCACAATAATGCTAATAGATGGCGCATTAAAATTAAATAATTTCGTTTCTTTATAACATTTATCTAATTTTAGTATTTGTTGTTCAAGTACAGGATATAACTGAATTTTCAACCAAGTTTCACGTTCTAATATTCAGTAATTCTTGACATATGGCTCAAATTAAAATCTCCACTTTGAAACCGGGGGGGTTTCAAAAATTTGGTCAATTTTTAGGGAAAAATTAAAAAAAATATATTTTTGTACTCTGTTCAAAGTCGTCTTTAAAAAGATATATCGCAAGTCTATGTAGAGCAACAAACAAGATTTTACTTCAAATACGCTTCTATGAGAGCCCCCCTGAAATAAAGCTTTTTATATTTTTTTATACAATGTTCGGCTGAAGGCCATCAGTTTACATATTATATTTAAATTTGAAGTAATTACGTTCAGTAATTCAGAAGTTATAGGGCTCTGACAGACATTTATACGGACACACTTCTCTGTCTAGTAGGCAAGCGCCCTAGTTGACTCAGAGAACTTCGCTTCGCTCGTTCAATTATTATACTTTGTAAACCTCTTCCAAAAAAAGCTGAGTGTACTGGCGTTTGAAGTTGGTTTTGTAAAAAGAATTTTTCCGTTAATATTATTGATGACCAAGCTAAGCGAGGTCTCAGAGTCTACTTGGGTGAATTTTCAATAGAATAGAATAGTTTTTAGATCACCTCTTGCCTTGCAAAATCTGTAATACTGTGCTGTGTTACATCGCTGCATACGACTAGCCTAACAATTGTCTGACTGTCTGCTGTCAGAATCTTATAATATGAATTCATGAAAATATCTAAATTTTTTCTTCAAATTCACGAAATAATATTTAAAAAAAAATATAAAAAAAACATAATTTGCTCATAAAAGCAATTTTATCCGTTTTTCATAACCTTCCGAAGAAACTTAAAGCTTGTTTTAGGAGTTGGTACGACAATAGTGCAACGGATGACAGTTTGGAATTGAACATTTGACCTTTCAGTTTTCAACCATTTGGCTATTGAGACCTATAAATCCATTGTTTGTGAAGATGATAATGATAGTTAACCTCAGGGTTCCTCATGCGCAGCTCCATGAGGATGTTCTCGGTGAGAGACAGCATCGTGATACCCAGGTACCTCCGGGACACGGGTGGGGCTTTCGTTTTACCTTGAATAAATAAGAATAGAATAAATACCTGGAATAAATGCTTTTTTTAAATTGTTATAGCAGCAATAGAAATAGATAGATAATGTCTTTTATTTTACCACGAAACAATTACAGAAGTTCGCTTACCAAGTACTTATGTAAATCTAAAAGATTCAAAAAATATAAGTGGCCATGGAAAAATAAGGCACCCCACTCAGCACCGCCGAGCGTTTTTGCGTGAATTTTAAAATTTATAATTGAAATGGCATTTTTATTTACCAAAATTTTTTTTTTTGCTGAAATGAGACATTTTTTCGAAATAGTAGATACTTCTGAACATTATCCAACAGTTTTTCAAAATCGGTCTAATAATAGGTTGTAGAGTAATAACGTGTCATAAGAGCTACAAGTTGGCCTGCATGAAAATAATTTTCAATTTTTCTTTGAATTTTATGTCTATTCTTCTCATTCCATAATAGTACATTATGGTACAAGTGTGAAATGTTGGTGATTGCCGCTGAGGCGCTATTGAGATTTGAGACCCGAACCATCAGGCGAGGGTCTTAAGATAGCCAAGGACGGTAATCATCAATACACACGTGTATCATACGACGTTTTTCAACACACTCGTGAAGAAAATAATACTAAAATAGTACATTATGGTACAAAACAGTGAAAACGAGTTGTGAAAATTTTTTCGCAATATGGCGGGAAAATTAATCAGTTTCCTATGCGCGTACTTTTTTTTAAAATCTATTTACGGCCTGGATTCTAGTCCTTTTCCAGGCCATAGACTAAAAGAATGAGGTTTCTTTTTGTTTGGCTTTTCGCCGATAGCGTTTTAGCCACGTACAAAATGGGGAATTTCAAGTTTTCTTTATTACACAAAAAACAAAAGTTATCTATTTAAATACGAAGTTGCAATAGGTACATTAATTTATTTGTACTATTGAACAGTTGAACACGATCTTTTTTGTACAGAATTTTTTTAAAGAACAATGGAACTCAACCAATAAAATTAAAAAAAAAAACTCTATAACTCACTTGTGAATAATAGTAATGAAAAAGTCACAGTTTGATTATAGGTGTTATTATGTGCTTAATTGCGGTGAAACGGGAGCCACTTTATGAGCAAGTGTGTTGAAATAACTCTTATAATATCAACTGAGCTACTAGTATCCCACTCACTCTTGGCGAGGAACTCCTTGACGTAGTCGATGGGTATCGCAAAGGAGATGCCGGACGTGACGCGCATGCTGTTGATGCCGATCGCCTCGCCGTCCAGGTTGACGAGCGGCCCGCCGCTGTTGCCGAACGTGATAGGCGCGTCCGTCTGTATGTACACCATGTCTTTGCCTGCAAATGCACATAATGAAATTAAAAAAAAAAATGTAATTCGCCATTTTGCGGTGGCGGCCATCTTGGATTTGAAATTTATCATAGTGGAATGAATGAATGACGTGAATGTTGTTGTTTAACACCTCACCTCTCAACCCCAGCTCTTCGCTGGCCCTCTGCGCGGAGCTGACCACCCCGGCCGTTACTGTGTTGCTGAGCGCCAGGGGACTGCCCATGGCCACCACCTACGAGGACATAACAAGATGATGAAATGATTATTTTGCCAAATGTGAGCAATAAATAGTACATTGATGCATATTAAGCAATCTTGGGTAACATTAAATCAAGAGTGAATAGGCATCTTCTACATTATAGAAAAGTGCGCTCGATTTTAGACTGCATCTTCACTTTTCATCAGGTGGGATTGCAGTCAAGCGTTAGTCTATATATTTAAAAAAAAAAGTACCAGAATGCTAAATTGCTTCGCGGAATTTGGCTGTAGGGTGGTAACTAGCCACAGGCAAAGCCATCCATCGGAATAATGATGGCGTAAACACAATACAAACCCACTCGCCAGGCTGGATGTCCGCAGAGGAGCCTAGCTTCATAGTGGGCAGGTTCTTCACCGGTATCCTCAGTGTGGCCAGGTCGGACTTGAGGTCAACGTCCTCCACAAAGCCGGTGTGCTTCGAGCCATCCTGGAACAGAAGAAAACCTATTTTCTTAAGATAAGATGGCTATGGACAGAGCTATGTTTAGAATATTCCTGTAAAAATTCAGAAATAATGGGATTCATAGAAGAGTTACTGAGACAACTCAGTGAGTCATGAAACTGAAGTGGAAATGTGAGGGGCACTTTCTTTAAAGAACTTACTGTCGTTGGAGACTCAGAATGCTGAAATGGTGACCTCACACTGGAAAGTGCAGTGTATGTAGACCCCCTTTTGTGGAAGTTCATGCAAGAAAGCTGTCGGCAGTGGCTGTCTACCCTTACTAATATTATAATTGTGAAAGTGTGTTTGTTTGTCCTTCAATCATGCAGCAACAAAGCTACAGATTGACGTGTTTTTTTGAGGACCAGGAGAGTCACATAGAATCACATAGGCTACTTTTTATACCAGAAAATCAAAGAGTTCCTGTGAGATTTTTAAAAACTAAATCAGTGCGAGCGGAGCCGCAGACATCAACTAGTTGGTTGTTATAGATGAAGCAGAGACTCACCATAAGCCTCACTTTGACGATAGCATTAGGCTTGTTAACGACCACATGGGCGTTGGTCAGTATCAGCCCATCCTCCTTCACTATGAACCCCGAGCCGTTGGACAGCGTGAGGGACTCCCCCGTGAACACATCCATGCGGCGGCCATCTTTGATTTCAATGTACACCACTGATGGTGCCGACACTGCCACCACATCCGCTGTAATATATACATATACTAGCTTTATCCATGACTGTGAGGGAGTTAAATTTTTCAATTTCTTTACGAAAACATTGGAATTGCTGTGTTTTTTTTTATTACTTGAGTAATACTCATTAAAATTATGTACATCTTAATGTTATCTATTCACAGTTCAACTGCTAGCCATTTATGTTAAAGCTTTACATACTTTTGAATAGACCGAAGAGCAAGGCGGTAGTTCCTAGAAAAGACTATGTCCAGGAGTAGACATCTATTATGAACAAAGAAGAGTAAAAGTGGGTAAATATGCAAGGTTTGGCTAGGTGGTGCAATGGATTTATTACTACTTATGTAAATGTATTACAACGGTTATATTATCGATATGATTAGATAAAAAGATTACCTACCTATAAAGTTAAACTTATCCCGTCTACCAGAAAGGCTTACTACTGATGCAGCAGATAACTTTTCCTTAGCACTAAAGTAACCTATAACACCACTCGCAACTAATATTCCACCGAACAGATATTTTCCAGTGGAACTATGATTTTGTTCACTAAATGCTGTTTGGACCCGACATAAACATCTGCTGTTTATTTTTAAAATTGGTTTTATTTTGAAAAATCGAGCCGCAGTCCTCACAAGTAACATTTTTGACGTTTCGGTTTTGACATTTGACAGTGACGTTATGATTGGAATAGAGATTGCATTTATCAGTCATGTGTATTTGACGGTTTTTCGATAGTCAGACAGCCTAGGTATCGATACGGTAACGTTATGAAAAATAATAATTGGTATAGATATCGTTACCGTTTACAGACCAGTTTTTTCTCGACGTGAACATTTTTAATAAAGTACCTAAAAAACCTAAATTAAGATTAAGCATTAGACGCTGTGAAATAATATTTTGCTGTCCTTCCAAAGTGACCTACAATTGTGTTTGACACATAAACCAACAAGAAACTCATTAGTTTTTGGTATAACTATACTAAAATTAAAAATAAAACAAATTTTGGCAAAAAAATTTATTGTAATAAAGTAGGTATCTAGGATTTTGTTATTTATAATATAAAATCTATCAGTTGCTGATATGATATTGTATAATATGATACAAATAAAATCTATTATATAATAATGGAACTTATATCTATTATACAGATTGGAAATGATAAAGTGTGCTTAAGCGATTACTTTTACAATATAAGACATATCTAGTTTTTGATGTCATTTGTGCAGAGCAATTTAATATCTACTGTTATATGTTATTATTACTATTTTTGTGTTGTTGTTAGTGTGTAATTTTATGTAAGTAAATAAACTGCTTCTAAAATTTTTTTGTTGTAAAAGTAAAAATAAAATAATTGTTGGTTTTTGAATGGTTGAATTGGTTATTGAATGTATATCATACTAGGAAAATAATCGCCGAAGCACAATTATCGTTTCAAGTGACAATTCTGTATAATGTAGGAACAATAGCTATATGAATATAATTAAAAAAAATATAATATTTACATTTGAAGTTTGAAAATATGAATGTCTATGAAATAAATGTCATCTACATTACCATGGTAATAATTTTGAAGCCAATTTGTGATATGTTTTCCGTATCCAAGATATTATTATTTAATTATATATTTTTCTACCTAAAACGAATCTAAATGCCCTACAACTATCTTTGTGGCAATTTATAGATGTGATATCTAAGCTTACGCTGCCAGCTGTTGTCAGTAAGATATCTTTTTTGTAGACCGTTTAAGAGCGATTTTTCTGTTAGTACAGTACGTAACATTACAGACATAACTATTCAACACATTTATCTACATTCAGATCATTCCGTAATTGCTAATAATAATCCTTATGACTAGATGGTAGATTTCAGAAATATGAACTGTATAATATATACATACTAGAGTCGATATTAAAAGTAGATTTGTATCGTAATCGTATTCGTAAAACATGAAAATATTAAATGCTACATTTAACGCTTATTCTAGTGACAAAGTTTTTGTTACAACAATAATTTCTCATGACTAAGTAATTAATGTATTCGAAAAAAATCCAACTCTGACTTTACAGATATTAAGTCTAGAATGGGTAAATTAGGCAAAATCCATATTCTGTGATGGGTCTCTAATTAAATTGACATTGCCCCATGCTGACTGGATACAAAATAATTATGTTCTAGCGTTCTGCTGTGAATTCAGAACTACATATATTTAGCAACACTAACACATAATATTCTACTCTAAAAAATACACAAAACACTAGCTCCAAAGTGACCAATCACTGCATCCGCAACCGTGAATGCCATTTTCTATTATTTCATTATCGATATTACCGTTTTCACTAGTGCAATTTTCACTGTTACCATTTTCACCGGTACCGTTGTCCATTATACCGTTAAAATTACCGTTTAGTTTACCGGTAATATCTGGTCGGTACGTATAGAATACGTCACAGAAGGCGGTATCGTCTCTCGGGAGGTCGAAGTCAACGTGCTTGGCGGCCAGCCAGGCTGCTCCCATAGCGCTGGATACTCGGAGACGGACGAGTTGAAGGTCCAATTTTACCTGGAAAATGGACAAAAGAACTATTCGATTATTTTCATATTTCATATCTTTTTGTTTTTGTAAACTCATTTGTAAACTTTCGTCTAGAAATGATCCGTATAGAATCCCCGGTTGAAAGAAACCAGTTACAGTTGAATCACTTAACCTAAATATGTTACTATTATTAAATAACATACATGTATGTATTATTATGTAACTTATTTTAAGGTCAAACTGATTGATATATAAATAAATGCGTTTTTATTGAACACATTTCCTGTTAACATCAGATACAAATCCATAAAAAATCGCATTACCCTTCTGTCAGCAAGTTGCTTCAACGCGCCAGGTTTAAGCGCCTTCCAGCTGTTCCACACTGATCCAACACACACCACCCTGATCCCTTCCCGAAACACAACTGAACCGTTGTGTGCCCTATGAGCTCGCTCGATCAGGGCCGCCAAGTGCGCCGCTAGCGCCGCGCCCGCGTCCGCGAACAGGTGTTGAGAGAGCGCATCACCAGACTCTGCTAGTTTCGAGAGTTTTGCTGTTAAACCTGGAAAAAAAGTTTTTTTAAAATCAAAACTAGCTCTATTTACGTTCATGATACACACTTTCAAGACGTCAGCCAAAATATCAATAACTGACAGAAAAATCAGATGCCCGCACTCTATGTTCGATTTTCGGGTCTGACTACGCAAACCGTCAGAATTTTTCCACGTGCATTCGTTTCTAAAGCTCGTCAGATGCATGAAAACAGACATTTTTCTAACAAAACGTTTACGTATAACATGCGGCCGACCTTAAATAGAAATGAAACTGAAAATGGATTGCAATCGAATCGGTAATCGTATTATGTCACGGACAACACTAAACTTCACATAAAAATTTAAAAAGATAAGAAGCACAGATAATTTAAAACGTCCAAAGAGTTTTGAAACTCTACTTTAAAGAATTTTTGGAAGCTCAGGGTAATTTTGTTTTCCATGTTTTACCTGCGAACTGATAGCAACTTAGGGTAACTTTGTTTTCCGTGTTACCTGCGAACTGTGACTTGTCGAACAGCTTAGAGGCGTATGGCAGTAGATCAGCCCTGGTTTCAGCGTTGAAGTGTTCCCTTATGGCCTTCCACACTCGCTCGGTGGGGTGCGGTGCGGGTCGCAGGCCGTCCACGTCATCGAATATGGTCTTAACAGCCCGAAAGGCTATCCAGTAGGCTGGCAAAATTACATCATTTTTTTATAAATATAAAAAGCATATTTTGCATAAGCAATTGAATTTAATATCCTAACTCGAAGAATCGATACACGCTGGGGTTTCAAAGATGGAGACGAACATGCACAATGTTGTTGTTGGACACATGTGGCACAAGATATTGGTTCTGTGGCGATCCTAACTCACCTCCACCTTCGTCGCCGAACAAGTATCCCCACCCACCGCACCCGTACTGTTCACCGTCGGGAGTCCGCAGCAAACTGTTTGATCCCGTACCTGAGATCAAAAATGGAAAAACCATTATTTTTAGAGTTCCGTGCCCGAAGGGCAACCAACGGAACCCTATTGCTAAGCCTCCGATATCTGTCTGTCTGTCAGCGGCCTGTATCTCATGATCCGTAATAGGTAGACAGTTGAAATTCTCACAGAATGTGTATTTCTGTTGCCGCTATAACAACAATTCTTCAAATCCTTCAATGAAGAACAAACAAACACACTTTCACATCTTAGTATATAAAACAAAGTCGGGTTTGTTCGAACACTTATAACTCTAAAACGGCTGGACTGATTTTCATGGTTTTTGATTTGTTGTATTTGTCTCCGCGTCCCAAATAGCAGAATAACTATTAAAATACTATCGAAAAAATTCACGAAAAAAATTTCATTTTCAAATACATTTTGTATTGAACGGATTTTTTTATGGCAAGGAAAGTGACTTGCTTACCTCGGAAAAACAGTAACCTAAGTCACGCGAAGGAAGTCGCGGGCAAAAGCTAGTTTATAATATTTATAAGGATCAAGGCCCGTGTAAGACTAGAATCATCTGGACCATATTTCAAAATAGAACGCGGCGTAAAACAAGCCCATTGTCCAGGACCATTATCTCCCAAACATCCCAAATTTATCACGGTTTTGGAAAGCATTTTCAGAAAATTACATTGGACCTAGCTCAACCTATGTCACGCGGACGAAGTCGCAGGCAAAAGCAAGTTTATAATACTTATAAGGATCTCAATCGTAGCAAAAAACAAACAGAAATGTCCCTGATAGGGTCAGATGGCAGCCTTGCGTCTGTATCAGCGCGCAGACACCAGCAAGGCTATCTGGCGCCCCGCGGGTTATCTGATGGCCTAATTACCGGATCGAGCGCAGGCCCCTATTTTCCCAAATACCTAAAACGTTCAAAGTTCCTCACAAACGTTTGAGATCAATGATACAGAACATCGATAAAAATCTACCAGTTTCCTGTTTTATCCGACTTCGAAATAGAATAGTTTAAAATTCCGAGCTTAATTTTTTTGAAAGAGGCATGATTGAAATCTTCATATTAAAAGACAGGTTAATAACTTGACTCATGATAATTTTTGTACATTTTTCCAAAAAAAGGATACCCGCCAAAATCAGTTAACAATCTCCTGTATTTTTTTAAATTAATGATGCTGTAGCTAAATACAGAACCTAATTCCACAGTGTCCTTATATAAGCGAGAGGCTCCAGAGTATTTTCATCTGAGTCATTTTTGAAAATTTCTAGATTGATCATTGCTTCAATCATTCAGGTACCGGCTTCGCGCCTAAACGACCGATAAGCACTGTGAAAACTAGACCATAAGTCCAAGCTTTCCTATATCTACTAATTAATAAAGTAATGGCCTTCTCAAAGATAAACCATTTGCGCGAGAGAAAGTAGTGCATAACATAAGTGACTCTCTATTCCCTCACTCTCATAATCCGATGGTACGGAAATCTGACACAACCGGAAAGAGTCAGTCAGTGACACACCGTCAACTTCCTAATTCCGGGCTTAGTACCTACTCAGAATTTCTTAACAGAAAGATCCAAAAAATATATAGCCTGATCCAGGAATCGAACCCAGGAACTCGTCTTCCGCAATCGAACATGCTTACAACTAGACCAACGAGGCAATTTTCCTATATCGAGACGTTATCTTACCAGCTATGAGCACCATGCCACCATTGGGAGCGCCCGTGAACAAGGAGCCAGCGGAGTCAGAAGCTACGTAGATGGCTCGGGCGCATGCTGCGTCTTTTTCCCTCACGCTGTCCGCCAGCAGGGCGTTGCTGCTTTCCTGCTCGCACCCTGACAGCGTCAACCCCTGAGGAAAGAAGTAGAAGTTATGTTAGTACTGCCCCTTTTTTCTGCTTGGGGGTCGACCAAAATGATACCTTACGTGGTTTTCCAATACTGCGCCTCTTGATGAGAGGTAGCCATTCAAATATCTTGGCACCCCAATGTCTACCACTTCTTCGAGCCATATAGGGTAGGGTAGGGAAGACGAGGCAAATATCTCGAAGAACAGATGGTCATGAGGGTCCCAAGGTGCTGGAGCGGTGACCTCTCATTTGAAACTAGTTGTAGAAGAGATCAGACTAATGTCTATACCAGCAGACATAGTCAGTAACGTCTTTCGGATGAAGAAGTAGAGTTGAGAAGTCTAATGGTGAAGAGGGGAAAAAGAGAGAAAGAAGAGAGCGAAAATCGAGAGGCCGGCTGGAGAAAATTCAATTTGATTTCGTGGGAGAACGGAGAGATATTCTTAGGCCGAGCCTCTGTGCATGTTTGACGGGATTCGTTGAGAAAGAGTTAAAATGAGACACGAAATGACTTAAGTTTGAACAGAGTGAGAATGCGATCGGAGCCTAAGTCCGTGCGATTTGTTCTAAAAAAAACGATTTTTGGAAAAATGTCCCTTACTGTGTTTTGATAGTGGGGCGACCGCAATTTGAAAGCTGTAACTTTTCACTGAGTTAAACTAGAAACTTGAAATTTTCAGATCATTAAAACACCACTGAACTTTATATTCAGTATAAACTCAAGCTGTTATCGAGAAAAAGGGTTTTGACACACGGACAGACAGACGGACAAACGAGTTTATCCGTCTGTCTGCAGTCTGTCCGTTAAAAAAGGTCTCAAGTCGATTCCATCCGCTTTACTTATCCATCAAGTGGAGTTAACTAAGGTTAACAGAGGCAGTGGCCGAGTATACAATGGCCAATTGAAGATCTGCGATGTTAGCGATTTTAACTTTTGCCTGCGTCTCGACCCATTTAATACTTGAACTTGAGTTCTAAAGTTCAATTTACTGCGACGTGCGAAATATGTTTAATGCAATAAGATAGCATAACTAAAACAAACTTTATTTTGTTTGTCTGTTTTTTCGAACAAATCTTCGAAATGTCTGAACCGGTTTTGAGTCGATATGTGCTGAGATGGATAGAGAAGGGAGGAGCAGGTTACAAGGAGTGATCTTTTGACTTTTGAATGACGTTTATCCCAGTTACCGAACCGAACCGTTTACCTTTCTGGTTTCAGTTTGGACTGCTGAGGTATTGAGATTTTTAGGTTAGTAGAATAATAAAAAATCCAATCAGCCACTTAAAAGTAGATATATAACGTAGTTTTTTATAAGTCAGTATTTAGACCTGAACTCAGGCACACAAAATTCAACTCTAAACTAGTAGGCATAAGAGTGTTTTCTCCAGCGGCAACCATGCAGTTGTAGCGTGTGTGTTGATTACCAGCTTGTTATTGTTCCTGTATTTCTCCGTAATAAGCTAGAAGGGTCAATAATCTCACATTATACACGCCACGTTGCTGTTCAACTTTTGACCTACACTATTTCACTCGTCAACTAAACCCAAACCTGGATCATGCGTCATGCTCGTGAACGGGTGCCACCAACGGGAATGGGTCTGCTTTGGCTGCCCATCTTGACATGCGTTGGATTACGTATGCATTTAGGTAGTAGATTTGTGACATATCATAAGTGCTACAGGGTAGCCTACATGAAATAAATAAATTTTGATTTTGATTTTTGATTTTGATTTTTTTGCATTTTTGAAGCTTTATTGTGGAAGCACTGTATACATAGCATAGCTTTGTAAAAAAATTTTTTTTGAAAAGAGCAACTGCTGAGTTTCTTGCCGGCTCTTCTCAGCAGAATCTGCATTCCGAACCGGTGGTAGATTTATGACGTGTCATAAGAGCTACAAGTTAGCCTATATGAAATAAATAAATTTTGAATTTGAATTTGAAACCCAAACTCTTAACTCTTAACTTAATAATATATCTATTATTTTTTTATAAAAAGTAAAATTTAAAAACCGGACAAAAGTCCGAATGAAAGGTTCCATATCATAGTAAGTACAAGATTTAACACCAGATATTTTAAAATCGAGCAAAAAAGTATTGTTCCACACAATCCATCTTTAATTTTTGTTTTATTATTTGTTCTTAGTTAATAACAGCAGGACTTTGCAGAATTCCATCATAAACAAGGAAAATCAAAATTGTTATGCTATAACAAATAATCGGCCGAACCAGAACAAATTACTCTCTACTAGGTATTAGAGTCAAAACTCAAATCTAAGGCCAATGTGCAATCTCTCAGGGATTTGTTTACAGTGGAAACTCACTTCCACAGAGCCCTTGGCATGGTGTCAAGTCTTATACGGCAAGCAGTAGGCCGGTGTGTCTTCCCTTAAGTGGGAAAGTCAAGTTTTTACATAAAACACCACGATATTGATCTTGCGAATACTCAGAGAAGGTCAGTTAACTTGATTTTACGTAAATCTATAACATCTCAACTGATGTCAGTTGCAGCAGAATAATGTATTTTATAGTTTCTGACATGTCTCTATTCTGGTTTGATGGGCGGATTTATCCGCTACTAGATGATGCCCGCGACTTCGTCCGCGTGGATAAAGTTTTTTTGATTCCCGCGGGAACTCTTTAATTTTCCGGGATAAAAAGTAGCCTATATTTTAATCCTGGGAATGAGCTATCTCCATTCCAAATTTCAGCCAAATCGGTTCATGCGTTGTGGCGTAAAGGAGTAACAAACATGCACACACACACACACATACAAACTTTCGCCTTTATAATATTAGTGTGATTAGTGTGATAGTGTGATATAAGTGTGATTACAGATCGCTTTGCAATTGTAGATTATGGAGTCAACTTCTCTGAGGATGCTCCGGTGTCGGAGAAAAACGTACGTAAGGATTGCGGGTTGGGTTGGGTTTGGCAGATTTTATAGCAAGAAATGTTTGTCTTTCCTTTGGTGTTTTATCTTAGGAACGGAAAAGGATACTTTTTGTTTAAATTGAAAGTTTTCACGGGATTTTTGACCATTATTATAAATCCAGGTAGACTAAATCGCGATTTATCAACTTACCAAGGAGTCCAACGGCGTGTCCAACGGTATGCCGGCGTCTTCCTTGGCGGCGTGCAGCATGTCTATGACCCTCCTGGCGCACTCGTCGATGCCCAATGACCAGTGGTTGGTACCGGGCCCGCGCGACCTGCCCACTACTCGACCCTGTTGGTCGCATATCACCAGGTTTGAGTGAGTGCCGCCACTGGGAAAGAGAATCAGCAATAATAACAACCGTCATTTTAGAAGTCAATAATGACTATTATAGTTGTAATAGAAATATAGACTCAGCGGTATTTAGGCGGCGCAATAGTTACCATACAAGAGACCTTTGTCTAGCAATGGATGTCTTACTGTTGAAAAGAAGAAAACGAAGAATTCTAGCCATTTTAGAAATCAATTAAGTACAATAAAGCTGGTAATTAATGACATCATTGATGAAAATGGTGGGCATATTAGAATCAATGATCATAAGGATGAGATAAGAGTAGATTAAAAACTTTGCTTTTGAGTTAGCCAAAGCTTCGTATACCTACTTTGATAACAGTTCAACACTATTACTTACTATATTTATTAATTTAATAGATAACTGAAATTTTCTCTACATCAATACTTATTATAATCGGTTTGTTTATATTATTTATACAATGTACTTATAGCACAAAGTTATATAAATACAATGACTCGCAAGATTCAACTTAACGCATAATAAATAATGGAATACCTAAGTAAATAAACTTGCAAGCAATTTAATTTAATGTATTGCGACGCAATAATATGAGCACTAACTACGAGATGATTGTCCGAAATTGCTCAATTTGCAACATTCTATTGCAGTTTCATAAACACATCGTTAACATAAACACTTAGGTATTATGGAATCATAACAACAGCGTAATCCTGACGATAAGGTGATAACTGATAAGAGATAAGAACCGCCGACGTTATCCTGTTATCGTTAATTATCAATAATCATGAACTTGGCCTTCTTATGAAAGGTTCTAGGTAAATAGTAGGTACGCTCCGTCTTAGGGTAAAAACATGCCGAAGATGCCTCACTGCGATACATCGCGGTACAGTGAGGCATCTTCGACATGTTCTACATCATGTTCGACATCTTCAACAGACGAGCACGAACATATCGAAGGATACCTCACTGCGATATCGCGGTACAGTATGGCATGTTCGTGCTCGTCTGTTTGCATACATTTGTTTTAAATGGAGGTGACATCGAGGTAGCGAGCTAAACCGCGACCGCGAGATACCGCACTCGCAGTGAGGCATCTTCGGCATTTTTTTACCCTTAGGCTGCATCTTCCAACGCTGTGCCTTGTTGTACAGGGTCGTCACTAGCACGTTGCAACGTCGTTTCATTGGTTTTTTTTTGTTGTCAAGAAGTCATTGACTGCGATCTCACCTGATGGTAAGTGACGATGCAGTCCAAGATGGTAGCGGGCTAACATGGAACGGGCATAACAGTGTACATTCAACCCTTTCGGTGTTAACTGTACACTATTTTGGCAAAGCCAAAAAAGTTTAGGATTATGATTTTAGCAGTCTACGTTTCCCAATAGCGCCTAAACTACTAAACCGATTTTGATAAATTGTGTCAATCGAGTCGTGACATAGGCTATATTTTATACGAACAACATCAATAAGTATGATGAATGTGACATCCACTTTTCTTCGGTTTTAAACTTTAATCCTTATACCTACCTAGTTATGGTACTTAGTACCTACCTATCGGTATTTGTAATTTCAATGTGTGACGTCAAACGGTTTTTACGATCGCGATCGTGCCTTTGGACACGCCTTTATGGTCTTCATAATTTAGGTATAAGGCGAATGACGTCACGCTGCATTTTGCGCAGTTACCATTTCAAGGGCAAAAAGAGTCAAGCTTCACTCATTCTGACCTTGTGTGTGTGACCTTTTTGTGCAAGGTTTTTTTTTCCACGTACTTTGAACCTGTGGAACCAACTGCCTGCGACGGTGTTCCCACTAAGTTACAACATGGGGTTACCTAAGATGCTACAAATGTTCATGGGCAACGGTAATCACTTGCCATCAGGTGACCCGCCTGTTCACTAAAAATATTTAAAAAACCCTTGAAATTGTTTAACGATACTCCAATGGCTGTGGGCTCCAAAATTAATATCGCATACGCTGAAAAACTCATTTGGATCTAGTATTTGTCTCTGTTCCACTCAACATTTTCGTATAGCTGAAAGCTTTTACTTTAAAATATCTTTTGTGAGCTATCAATCTATCTTCTATCGAAATCTCAGGAACTATACAGCATAAAAACTTGCAATTTGGAAGCTTTCTTCTAGGTTGGAACTTGGAAGATTTTTGAAGTCAGAGAGATGAAAATCGGCATTTAGGTCTACAAGGCAAGACCCAATCATAAGTATAGTTCAGCAGACTCAATTGAATTGTCTATCTGTGCAAGTATAAATGGAATCGTACAATCTGCTAAATATCAATGCAGCTCAGAACATGTTATTCTCGTTCCGACACGCCCCCTTCACTTCGCGACCTTGCTGGTGTGAGTGAGTTTCGATGTGTGCGAGCTAGGATTGCCAACCGTACTGTATATTTTGTCTACAACCGTTATACATTCATCATCATCATCAGCAACTCTTCAATCTCTGAGCGCAGGCCTCCTCTCAGCGCAATCTCCTCAGGCGCAGGGTTGTAAGTGTGCGTGCCTGTCAGGAGCCAAAGTGGGAGCGGTCAGGCGTGAGCAAGCTTTCGCTCACACTTATACAGATACGACACACACAACCATGAGCCACGAGCCCTCGTGAAATGAAAGAACTATAGTTGAACGAGCGAAGCGAGTTCTCTGAGTCAACTAGGGCTCTTGTCTGTACTGGACAGAGAAGTGTGTACGTCCAAATGTCTGTCAGAGCCCTATAACTTCTGAATTACTGAAAGTAATTACTTCAAATTTAAATATAATATTTTACTTATGATGGCCTTCAGCCGAACATTGTATAAAAAAATATAAAAAGCTTTATTTCAGGGGGGCTCTCATAGAAGCGTGTTTGAAGTAAAATTTTGTTTGTTGCGTTACATAGACTTGTAATATATCTTTTTAAAGACGACTTTGATCAGAGTACAAAAATATTTTTTTTTTAATTTTTCCCTTAAAATTGACGAAATGGGGGGCTTTCAAAATGGAGATTTTAATTTGAGCCATATGTCAAGAATTACTGAATATTAGAACGTGAAACTTGGTTGAAAATTCAGTTATATCCTGTACTTTAACAACAAATACTAAAATTAGATAAATGTTATAAAGAAACGAAATTATTTAATTTTAAATGCTAATAGCTTCACAATAATGCTAATAGATGGCGCTGTGTCAGTAAAACAGTTTTATGTCAACTATTATTTTTTTTATTGCGTCTAATGTTAAAAGTTAATTATTAAGTACAATATATAATTAAAACTTTTGGGAATTATGGGATATCGCGAGGTCTCAGTTCGGGGCGAACCACTAGTAGAATTAGTGGTAAGGCCAATAAACGCTATACTCCGCCGAATAAGTGTTATAGGCAACCCTAGTGTAAACAGTGTTTGTCCGTCAGAAAGCCGTCAGGTGATTGTGATTCCGCTCAGGCATGGCGCGACGGAATGCGGTGCAGGTTGCGGGAAATAACCTTTATCTGTCTCGACACACCCACCGCTTATTGTTATCAATAAAAGGATTTTGAGCTACAGGTTGGCCTACATGATTCGATGATACTAATAGTTTGAAGAACTGATAGTCGTTGGCTTTCCAAGCCGCCAAATTCCGCCACTAGGTGGACCGACGACATTGGACCAGTCTCAGGAAGCCGCTGGATACAGGCGGCGTAAGACTGAGCAACAATTGCAATAAATTAATGCAACAATTGTAATGCTTGCTAAAGTGGCAGACCATCCATTAACCACGATTTTCGTAATCAATCATAATTGTACAGGACGTGCATTACGAAATTTGTGATTCGTTACTGGATTCCGATAATTAAATTGTTGTTTAGATGAATTTATGGTAGTCGATAGGAATTTTAGCGCATAGCAGGATGGAGGGGAAAGATTTTTTTTTAAATCTAAATAGGCTTGCGCTTGACGACAATCAATAGTGGATAGCACTGATGAGGTTTAGGTTGAAGCGCGTTTGCCTAGAAGATGCCTATTCACTCTTGCCTTGGAGGTATTCAAATTACAAGTGGCAGGAAACACGGATGCTGGAAGAGTGTTTCACACCTTAACGGTCTTTTGCGGTTGAATTTCTATCACATAAGGATGCCAACGCTCACGACTTCTCGCAGTTCTGTGATAAAAAGGTGAAATTTTGGAAAATTCAGCCGCCCTAGCCATATTACAAACGTATCGTGTCTTTCTACGATCGCTCACTCTAAAGCAGGGGCTACTGAAAGGATAGAAGTTAGGACCTATGACTAGAACCCAGACTATAATAACGGATCGACCTCATTCGTCAAATTCGGCTCAGTATTTTAGACGCTTCGTTGGAGCAACATACGTAAATAGACACATACATACATTAGACTGCTAAAATCATAACCCTTCCTTTTGTAATCGAGTAAAAAGCTAAGTTCGCCGCTGTTGACCTACTAGTTAGAAGCGTTTTAAACATTATTATTAAACATCAATATTATGTGTGCGACATACAAAAATAACATTTACACCGGTTTTAATGATTACTAGCTACTTAATTTGAATTTTGATTCGTTATTGACCTTCGAGTGTTGGATATAATCGATTCACTACCTGGTAAAATACTGGCTAAATTCGACTATTGTAGACTTTTGATAATATACAAAGAGTATAGTATAGAATATCTAGTTATACCCGGCCTGGCGCCATGTACTTGTAGCTCCCAAGTACATGGGCGCACCTCTTCGAAGAGCCTAAATTCAGTGTGAAAGGATAAGAGTTACGTGATAGAGAAAAGTCTAGATAGAATAAGACGGTAGGTAAGTAGCGCTGTGTCAACCTTAATTATTGCACTTTATAGTGTGGTAACAATGAGTCGCTTTTTATTTAAATAATTTTGTGGAGTGAATCTCCTGTACCTTCTTAGGTACTAATAGGTATTCTGTGGCTATACTAATTCTACTAGAGTTATTCAGCTGTAAATTCCAAGTTAGCCCGCTACCATCTAAGACTGCATCGTCACTTAACATCAGATGAGATCGCAGTCAGTGGCAAATCTTGTCTTCCAATAAAAAAAAATTCATGAGGTACCTATCGAATTCGAGATATGAAAACCCAATTTTTTTTTTCAGAAAAAAAAATGATTAATTTTCTTAAAGTTCTTACACTACAAAAATTTCTGAGATTAGTACTCCACACTATAGTCTGCACATCATGAGGTACCTACCGAATTCGAGATATGAAAAATCAATAGTTTTTCCCCGAAAGAAAAAATTATTGGGTTTACTTAAAGTTCTCACACTACAAAAATTTTTGAGATTACCCCGCACTATAGTCTGCACTACATACGAATACATGCATGGCTGTACAACTGCAAAAGTGTCGTATCGATGATGAGAGACGTGATGAAAGAGATAGGCCGAAAAAAGTTTCAAGTACACTTTTTTGGCCTACATAGGTGTCGTTCGCCAAGATATCTGGAGTGTAACATGCGACAAGGAACATCGTTCCAAAAATGATAATTTTGGAAGATACCCTGAATCCTCGACACCAAAACCTACCTGTACCTCTGATAACGATTGATACAGCCTAACTTATTTTCAAGGTGTTTTTTTTGAGATCGAGTTGTACCTAAGTCGGACCAAAAAAGTAGGGTTTTTTCATCAAGTATGTTCACATGTTGTCACAGTAGGCTCACAGTGATAGTTTTTGAGATTAGTCCACACTGCTGTACATGTATAGCTTGTGATATTGTGAGCAAAAGTTTTTTTTTTTATTATTATTTAAAAAGAATATCAGCCAAGCTGAACTTGACTGATGTTCTCCTCTCCCCTCCAAATAAGTGAAAACTTGTGTTAGGAGTGGGTACGACAATAGTGCAACGGGTAGGATTCGAACCTGCGACCTTTCAGTTTTCAGTCTGCACCTTCAACCGTGGGCTATTGAGGCCATTAAGTTTCGTGTCGCTAAAGACAAAGCTAGGCCGAAAAATGTTTTAAGTATACTTTCTTTGGCCTAGCTCTTATTAGCCAAGTATCTGGAGTGTAAAATACGATAAGGAACAATATTCCAAAAATAATAATTTTGGAAGATATGTATTGAATTGTCGACACCAAAACCTACCTCTGATAACATTTGGTACAACCACATTTATTTCCAAGGTGTTTTGAGAAAACTGGTCTAACCTGTATGGTGTCAGGGCCTGACAGCATCTGGTGTCTGTTCTGAGGAACTCCTCATCGGTTACCATACTGTCCAGGCTCATGCCGATAATATGTGAAATATGTAATCCGCCATTTTGTGGCGGCGGCCATCATGGACCGATTTTCATCAAACATAGCAAAGAACACTCCCGATTAACCTTTCAAATAAAAAAAAACAATCAAAATCGGTTCATCCATTCCGGAGCTACGATACCACAGACAAACACACACACACGCACACACCCCGTCGTTTTTGCGTCGGGGGTTACAAAGTAAATAGCGTCTGATGATGGAGTCAGTACCTTGGTAAGACTAAGAGCCTTAATAGCCCAAAGGTTAAAGAAATGGAATTAACTAATGTCGTACCCTTTCCTAACACAACCTTTACTTTACAAGTTCAGCATAGCTAATATCGTACCCTTATTGCAAAAACCGATTATCTGCATTTTTGTACCAAAATTAGGTTAAATATATCAATCGACTCCTCAACTCACGGCGAAGCTGTAGGTAAAACCCATTATCTGCTACGACGCTTTTTTACGGAGATAGCTAGAGTTAAAAGCAACTACCTACAGGTATGATTTAATTACCTTCTTAAAAAAAGAACTAAACTCATTTAAATAATTTAGATTTATAAATCTATACCACAAAAACAATGTATTGTATTATAATACTTTTCAGATGTAGTTGCTTGATTTATCATTATGTCAATATTATTCTGTTAATACATGTTAACCTGCGTTAACAGGTTTCAGCTTTTATTAATATACTAGAAATTGCTGATGTATCTAAAAAGAAAAACGAACTAAACAACATTAGTTGCTTTTTGCAGAATAATGAACTCAATATTTTGTTAAAATTATTGCAGGTAAAAGAACTTAAGTTCACTTTTACTGTATAACTGGGCTACGAGGGTCTTTGAACATCTTCACAAATCAAAAGTTTTTTGATTTGTTAAGTTCACAATATAACTCTATCTTTAAGGTGATAGAGAAAAGATTGTCTAAAGATCTTAAGTTTAGTAACTGGCCAACTGCCGGAATCTATAAAAGTAGAAATAAGCTGTTTGACTTATATGCAGAAAAAAATATAATTATTCCCCCGCGTTTATTGAATATGTAAGAAACTATTCTAAATTGTTTGAAAATGTGTGCATACAAGCAAAGTCACTTCACATAAAACAAAAAATTGCCAATTCTGATACTAAAATTAAAACAGCATGGGACATCATCGGCGATGAAATGAGTAAACATAAGGTACATAATAATAATAAATTGGAGCTTAAAAGTGATAATCATGTAATTAACTCCGATACAGTAATTGTAAATACATTTGAGAACTTTTTCAAAAATATTCCAATTACTACAACCAGTTCTCTGAATTCCTCGCCAGCAGAAGTCTATCGTCTTCTAAGGAGCAATGTCTCTGAGTGCAATAAGTTATTTAGGTTTGAACACGTTACCCCATATGACATAGTCAAAACATTTAAATCTTTACAAAATAAGAAAACAGCAGATCTATGGGGGATATCAGTTAAAATAATTCATAACATAATTGATATTATTGCGCCATATCTTGCTTTAATTTTTAATAAATCAGTAGATTCTGGATCTTTTCCAGACCTTATGAAATGTAGTAAGCTAATACCGCTTTTTAAATCGGGAAGCAAAAGTGACCCGAATAACTACAGGCCAATTTCAATTTTGCCAACTCTCAGCAAGATATTCGGAAAAATAATGCTCAACCAACTGCTTTTACACTTTAATTTAAATAAAATCCTACACACTGAGCAGTATGGTTTTACAAAGGGTCGATCAACAACCGATGCAGCCGCAAGGCTGTTACAACACATATTCGATGCATAGGAGAACTCACAGAGTGCCATTGGTATTTTCTGTGATTTGTCGTCAAAGGCATTCGACTGCGTTGATCACGAGACACTTTTGCTTAAACTGAGCCACTATGGCATTAAAGATTTTGCACTTAGTCTCATTGCGTCTTATCTCAGTGAACGAGTCCAAAGAGTATGTGTCAATGATGTAAAATCATCCGGATCAGCCTTAGTAATGGGTGTACCCCAGGGTTCTATTCTAGGTCCATTCATGTTTTTGGTCTACATAAATGATTTACCACATTTTGTCCACAATACTTGCGATATTGTACTATTTGCTGATGATACGTCTTTGAATTTTAAAGTCGATAGGATAAAAGACAATTTTGACGATGTAAATAATGCATTATCTCAAGTTTCTGAATGGTTTACGGCAAATAATCTACTTTTAAATACTAAAAAAACAAAGTGTGTTGAGTTTTTATTACCTAACCCGAGAACTGTCAGTAAAAATTTAAAGATAAATAATGAACCTTTGAAAACTGAGGACTCCAAAGTGTTCTTGGGATTAACCCTGGATTCAAAGCTACAATGGGGCACCCATATAGCAACGCTTGCGGGCAAACTTAGCTCTGCTGTATATGTTATCTTTACATAGTATAAAACAAAATCGATTCCCGCTGTCTGGCCCTCTTTATGTACGCGTAGATCTTTTAAACTACGCAACGGATTTTAATTCAGTTTTCATCAGTAGATAGAGGGATTCGAGAGGAAAGTTTACAGTTATAGTGTTTCCCTAAATTCCTACGGGAACGGGACAAATGTAGGTGAAACCGCAAGGCACAGCTAGTTATTCTAATATAATAAAACGAAATAATTTAAATGAGCTAATCTCTAGAACGGCTGGACCGATTTCAACGAAACTTTCTTTTAAAGATAGCTGAGATTATAAGAAATAATGTAGGCTTGCCCATTTCCCACGGGAACGGGAACTCCTCGGGTAAAATCATAGGGCGCTGCAGTTAGTACGTACAAAGTTAAATGAAATCTACTTTACCTTCAGCCAAAAGCGACTAAAGATATTTATTTTACACCTGTACTGGCTAAAGTTGAACTAAAACGATTTTTGTCTTGATGATTATTACTATTCAAAACAAGTGATTAAATAAAAAATGCCATTAGAGCTACCAGAACGGTAAATTTGAAAATTTGGTAGTTTTTCTACATTCAGGAAAAACTAACTAAGTGAGCTCCTTACCGGTTATTTTCTTCTTTTTGTTGAAAAAATAGTAAGTTTTTTTCAATTATTAACCTACTTAACATTTCTTGAATAGTTTCTTGTTTATAAAAATTATTATTGTTTAAAAATGGACATCATTATAACTAATTTTTAAGTCGTTAAAGTTTCAAATGCTTATAACTCAAAAACTTTTCGCTCAAATTTTGGTGCAGATAATCGGTTTTTGCAATAAGGGTACGATATTCTTTTTAAAAGAAAATAAACGGTCAAATGCGATACGAAGGGTTCCGTGCAAAAAAACGCCGAAAAAACATGTTCCTAGTAGAGTTCCCTTTAATTTTTTATTTTTATTATTTGTTGTTACAGCGGCAACAGATTTTCTGAAAATTTCAACTCTAAAATTTCAACTATTACGGAACATGAGATACACCCCGCTGACAGACAGACAGACGGACGGACGGACGGACGGACGAACAGCGAAGGCTTAGTAATAGGGCCCTGTTGGTTACCCTTTGGTTACGAAACCCTAAAAATTGTTATTCAATAGGATGAAAGTTATATTCCAGTTGAATCTTATTAAAAAACAAATCTCCACTGGTATAGAGAAGTAAACGTAAAAAAAAACTACTCAGGGTCGATGCCAAGCCGATGTTAAATTCCGCGCATATTTCATTAAAACCTCAATTAAATAGCTCTCTTATCTTCACAGCAATAAAGTTTATTATCGCACAAGTGACGTTAATCAAAGTCGTGCTTGTTTTTATTCACAATTATTTCGATTTACAATAACATTATAAAAATTCTATAAAAACAACTTGGACACCTAGCACCAACCTACTTAAAGACTTACTTGGATTATATGTAAACTATCTCTTTCCTTCGACTTTGGTCGATTGATTAGTTTTTTAAGGATAAAAGGTCCTCTCGAAATCCTCAAGTATATTTATGCAAAAAATCACATCAATTCGTTGTTCCGTTGCTGCGTGATTGAAGGACAAACCAACCAACAAATAAACACACTTTCCCATTTCTAATATTAAGGAAAGTAAGGAAATTAAAGTGGCAGATTCACTTATCAATTTGGAAATTTATATTTGAATAAAAAAGTTTATTTTTTAAAATAATCAGTGCTTTATGATTTAAATCCTGACTTGAATAGTTAGAACTTAAATAATGCTTTTACTAGATGATGCCCACAGCTTCGTCCACGTGGATAAAGGTTTTCCCACGGGAACTCTTTAATTTTCCAGGATAAAATGTAACCCATGTGTTAATCCTGTGTATGAGCTATCTCTATTCCAAAGTTCAGTCAAATGAATTCATTCGTTGTGGCGTGAATGAGTAATAAACAAACATAAACACACACAACAAACATACAACCTTTCAACTTGATAATATTAGTGATCTCTTTCATCACAGAATAGCCTGTCACTTTTTGTTGTAAAAAGAACAAACTGCTGAGTTTCTTGTGGGCTCTTCCCAGCGCAATTTGCTTTCCAAACTTGTGATAGTGTCATGACAGTCACAGGTTGGATTATGTGAAATAAGTAATTTAAAAATTTGAATTTTATAAATACAATCATGCTTATTCCTTAGTTTGTAGTTCAATCACATCTCAACAGAGTTACTGATCAATATGATTTTTTGCATGGGAAGAATTGTATGGTGTGATATAGTCACACAGAACAGTAGTTTATCTCTTGGGTGCGTAGATGTGTTCCTATTTATATATAAGATTTTCTAACAGTTTTTTTACTTATAACATGAACATTTTAAATCTGGATAAGATTTTGATCAATGTACTTATTGCAAAACGGTTTTAAGATTGTTGTACTTACAAAATATTTTTTATATCTTTGTCTATTTATACTGGCGATTGACTCTACATATAGTCATGAAAAAATATAAATTTTAGTAAAGTAACTATAGCTCTTAATTCCAGGTCTAACCCTTATTATCCTGGTCAAATATAATAAGTATAAAATTAATTATATGGACGTAAAATTAACAAAAATAGTAGGTATTTAGGCAGGCTATACGAAACACTAATCAAACAAATTGCAAGTACCGATATTTAATACACTTCTGTCGAAACAACTATGATTTCAAGGTAAGCCTTTCTACTTTCAAGTTAAATAAACATATTGTTTAAACCTGACTTACCCTTCCACGCCTCCGAAGTACTTAGTAGACTCCATAATATTGTAACTTGTTTATTATTTAATAGGTGTTTAATACGTGGGTGGTTTCGTTATCACACCGGAAATATTGATAACAATTTACATTTATTTATACACAACAAATTGCCACGAGCGCGTTTGACGCACTGAAAAGAGAAACTCGACATTTGTCTGCACGTCAAATTGTGTCAATGTCAGTGTCATGTCATACGTCAACATCGATAAGGCAGAAGGCTAGTGCTGTTTGGATGAAGATTAATACCGGTAGTTGTACCGATTACCGATTTTTTGTAACTTAGAAACTAATATTCGTTTTGGTTCCGAACTGGGGTAAGCTTCTTGTTGGTAACGTAACTTTACCGTATTGCTTTGCAGATTCGCAACCATTGGATTCGATTGGATTGCTTCATCCTATTAATTCCTATGATGTTAAACGTAGCACAAGGGTAAGATTAGATTGGAGGAGGAGCAATTAAAAACTAAGCGTTGACTGACCTTACGTTTTCTTTATTAAATATTGTTCACATGGGGTGCATCAGCTAATAGATTTATGTAACCCTCACAAAAGTTTAATAGCTTTGAGTATATAACCAAGTTGCCTTTAGGGTCGCCTGCTGTTAATGTGTCCAGAATTTTGAAATAAATGTATAGGTAGGTAGGTACTTAGGTTAAATCAAATAACAAAAACTATGTTGTGTAATATCGCTTATATTTTGTACAAGTCATCATAATATAATTCTGTTGATGTTCAGAACATCAATACACTTTAGTACCTATTATTATTTTACTCTATGCAATTAGTATGCAATACACCAATAGTATTAAAATATTATGGCAGTAGCGGGGTCTGCTGTTTTGACCTAGCCCAAGATCACCCCAAGGCATATAGTTATTGTGACCAGAAATTGTCAGAATTGACCAGATATTTTCTGTATTTGCCTCTAGCAAGCGATATAAAGAAAATACCATTCAGGAAAATCGTGAAGGTCTTGCATCGAAAAAATTCCGATTTTTCGGACAGCAATAAAGTGATAGTCGATACCTTTTAGTTCAAGGAAAATAAAACAGATGGCGCTGTTGTAATAGTTCTTATTTTTTGAGAATGTTTTTTATTTTCAGAAAAATTATTATATTATTTATAATAAGCTCTTTATTTTATATAATATAATAAAACAATACCATGTTGCTTTAGTATATTTTTTTGTATACATTGTAAATAGGTACATACCATATTTTCATAGTGGTACTCTGTTGTGGTAGGTATTTAAGTGCCTACCTGTGGTAGGCACTAGGCATTTACCTCTATTAATATATTGTATTGACTTAGATACATGAACATAATTAATTATAAACTAGCTTTTACCCGTAGTTTCGCTCCTGCGATCTATTTAAAATGATCCAAAGTGGTGATTCCTATTTTGTTTTTTTTTTGATTTTTCAGCTGTTCATTTGGGTTTTCCCTATTTTTTTTTCTTTTTAATCCACCCCTCTATTAGAGCGAACAAACCATAAAAATATATATAAAATACCTATCAAAATCGGTCAAGCCTTTTTTTATTTTTAGCCAGACTAACGAACAGCAATTGATTTTTAGATGAGGTAGGTTTTTACTAGTCCAGTTGCAGTGGTAGTATCTAGCCAGCCATAGAATCAATGAAAACCTAAAAATGACAATAAAAGGGCGTTTCATTACGTTAGTAGTCCTATTAATATTATAAATGCGAAAGGTAGGGTGTATGGATATATGGATGGAATGTTTGTTATTTAATGACGCCGCAACGATTGAACCGATTTTGCTGAAACTCGACACAGATATCTAAATTATAGTCTGGAATAACACATAGGCTTAACCCCGAAAAATAAGAGAGTTCCCGTGGGAATTAAAAAACCTTAATCCACGCGAACGAAGTCGCGGGCATCAACTAGTTTCTAAACAATTATGAAATTGACTAGAATTGTAAAAAAAGAAGGCACTAAAAATAAACAAGTATTGATTGGAAGAGGAACTTAATTTATCTACCTATTTCTCTGTAGCTTGTATAGGTACGTAAAATGTCCACCGACAAGCAACTTGTTCAGCAAAAATTTGCAAAAATGAACTTGTTAGGTAGGTACGAATAATTTATACGGTGCAAGTGACTTGCCAGAGCCGTTTTCTGAAATTTTTTTGTTGCTAGTGGACACTTTACTTACCGTAGGTAGAACTTTAGACTTTCCGTGGTATGGGCGTAACTTTTTTACACTTTCAATCTCTAATTCACATTATTTACCATAATATTTTATATATTTTATACACATAAAATTCGCTTAACCTACGTATTGACTAGGTATGACCTTGGTATGACACTATACATATAAAAAGTGGCAATATATTTTTACATAATAGGTATTAAATCTGACATAAAATACTCGTGTTTTACACACACTGAAATATATATAATTAGGTACAATTGTTTCTCTTATAATTATCAACATTAATTTATAAATAATTAATTTTAATTAATCTGCCGCTAAACGCAGGCGACGGTCGCTTTGAACTGAGCGTTTTGCCGCCGCATTATTGGTCGTCACCTGGAAGAATAATTAAATAATTAATAATTAATTATAAATATTAATTAAAGAACCCCCGAATCACCTGTATTAATGCAAAAAAGTACCCCTAATCTTCTTCTACACGCCATCGTCCCAGAACGCTAAATCGCTTGGCGGTACGTCTTTGACGGTAGGGTGGAACTAACCACGGCCAAAGCCTCCCACCAGACCAGACTACAGACAATTCAGAAATTATAAGTTCCCAAATTGACCCCGCCGGGAATCGAGCCCGAAACCATCCAGTTATAAGACCACAGCGCTCATATTGCCAGGGAGGTCGTCCTGGTTTAACAGATTTTATTTTTCCTTGAGGGTTGTGCCTCACCTGTCAGTGCTGGTGGTGTTGGTGCTGTCCTGCTCCTCCAGGGAGTGGGAGTGCGAGTGAGCGTGCGGTGCGCGGCGCCGCGGCGTCTCCTCCGCACCCGACTCGCGCCGCGCACCACCACCCGCGCAGAAACACTTGCAGATTATACGCTTGAACGCGAACCTGGAAAACAGGCAATTATTTCATCATCATTATCTTCTTAATCGTCATCATCGCCATCGTCATGATTATTATCATCTTGAGAAATTGCTGGCACAATACTGGATATGGGACTTTTAGGGATGTCCATAAATCGTTGAGCATGATAATGGAAGCAATAGGCTTTGCTTTCAGCTGTTCGCAAAATGGAACAATAAAAGAACACGGCAAGGTAATTTCTGTGTTTTTTGCCGGCTTTTCTTAGATGACTTACTTTCTGAAACTGAAGTAAGTTTTTAACTTGTCATATAAAAACCACATATGAGCTTAAATGGAAAAAAATTGTGAATTTAAAAGAAGTTCCTCACCGTGTACTCGACTATCCAACAAAGAGGAATGGCGTATCATCGTTAAGGAACAACTCAAACTAAGTCCTCAAAACTGAGGAGCCGAAGCGAGAAGAAAAAAGCCACTTGACTTTCGACATCTTCCATTAGTATGCTCCTTAAAAACTCTACCATACCTAAAATCTTTAGAGAACAACGCGTAGATCAGCGGGTTGATGGCAGAGTTGCAGTAGCCCAGCCAGAACAGCACGGAGAAGACGATGGGCTCCACGCAGTCCCCGCAGAAGGCGCGCACCACGTACACGCTGAAGAACGGCAGCCAGCAGAACACGAAGCCGCCCACGATGATGCCCAGCGTCTTAGCCGCTTTAGTTTCCATGCGGAAACGTTTCACCTGGAATTGAGAAAGAGAAATCAGACTGTTAGTATGCCACAGTCAAAATAAAGGAGTTTGGCCAGTTTATAATTTATAGGCATTGTTTGAGATGATCAGAAGAGCGGACTAAAGAAGTCTGATTAGGTAGATGTTGCTCGTTGTCTCAGAAAGCACAAACAATTGCTCTCTTCCCAAAGATTCGTTTGATGCCATTTGTCTACTTAGTGGATCTTCTGACTCGTGCTTTTCGGTAGTAGGTCACCATTTTAACACGTTGGGATCATCAATTGATATTTCCGTCCCGACCAATTTTATACCTACTATATCGATAATAATATAATTAGTAACTCTAGTCTTCTACCACCACCATTTTCTTCTTTAATCTTACTTAGAGGTAATTGTTATAAATGGTAATTATTTTAGTTGGGATTGTCGATATTTCGATCCAATTGCATGGACCGTGGTCACGACGAGACTGCGGTGTTGCGAGACGTCAAGTTGAAGCTGTCATGGGTAGAATCTATCTACCCGCTTTCTTGATCTTTTCGGAGGAACGTCATTTAAAGTTCGGCAGAAAACACTAACAACGTCACTTTTTAAAGGTGCTGTACGACGCTCCTCTGGTTTGCATAATTCTACGACTGGATTCCACATACTAGCTAGTTTAAAACCGTCTTCCCTATTGAATTCATTTATAACAATTATGTCATTAAACCACGAATTAAGTCTAAAATCTTTAGTTTACTTAGAGGTTTCCGAGAATAACGTAATAAATAAATTACGTCCTCTCACGGGTACAGCGAGCAAGCATGTAATTTACTCTAAATTAGTTATTGCATTTTCAAAAATTTTTTACCTGTGCCTTAATATTCCTCTTCCCCATACGCCGCGTCCTTGGTTTGTTGTCATCGTATTCATCGTACAAAGGCCCTGGAGCCAAATGGTGGGAGTGCCTGACTTTCAACCGACTCTCCGTGAGCTCCCTCCCGTCCCTCTCGTAGTGCACGGCGTAGAGGGAGGGGCTCGGCGAGCGGCTCGGGGATCTGGAGTTCTCGTGGGCTGGACAGATCTGTTCTGATGATGGATACGAGACGGAGATTTTGACTTTTTCGTGAGCTCTTCTTGCACTGGAGTGTCTGAAAATAGAATCACAAAAAATATTAGTGTCAGTGATCATCATCATCTTCATCAGCAACCCATCAACTACTAACCTCTAAGCGCTGGTCTCCTCTGCTCTAGGTTTCAACTATTTTAAAAACCTATACATGGATATCCTATTGGAAAAAAGACCCCAGATACAGCTGCCTGCGTTTGGATGTACATAAACCTCATGTCAAGATCCTCGCCCCCAGTCCGCCTTCCCAAGTTTGAGCTCATTGGTTACTGGATCTCACAGCTCACTTTGGAGTACTCAAACAGATTTGATACTCACCTTCTCAATCTCTCCGGCGAGGCGCTAAGGGAAGTACTGGTGGAATGGTTGGAGGCATTCGAGAGCGGGGACCCGTGAGGCCTCGAGCCCCCGGAACCTCGGCCCCGGTGTATCCGCAGCGTCAGACGATTGTCATCGAACCTGCTGCCCAGGCCTCTACCTGGAATTAAAACTGAACGTTGGATAAATGGCTCAAAGTCACTGCGAGGTAATTTAGGAATGAGGAGATCTATAGGAGAACCAAAACTCCACCTACCGACATAGTTTAACAAGTGGCAAAGCTGAAGTGGGAACGGGCTGAACTGGGAGGTCTCGGGTTCGATTCCCGGCGGGGGCAATTTAGTAATTTATTTGTCTAAATTGTCTCTGGTCTGGTCTGGTGGGAGGATTTGGCCGTGGCTAGTTACCACCCTACCGTCAAAAAAAAAAAAAACGTGCCGCCAAGCGATTTAGCGTTCCGGCACGATGGCGTGTAGAAACCGATTAGGGGTATGGGTTGAATTTACACTGCTATACCCCTTCCAAGTTAGCCCGCTACCATCTTAGACTGCATCGTCACTTACCATCAGGTGAGATCGCAGTCAAGGGCTATCTTGTCATAGAATAAAAAAAAAAAAAGGGTGGGGTACATAGTTCGAAGAACTTATCGTAGAAGAAAGTCGTTGGGGTCGCAAGGTGCTGGCGTGGCGACCCCGCACCGGAAACCGCAATGTTGGCAGACCCTCACTAGGTGGACCGACATCTTCAGATGAGTCGCAGCGAGCCGCTGGATATAGACGGCACAAGACCGAGCCGTACACATGTATGTCACGTACGTGCAGTATCACATGCAAGATTATTCCAGAAGTGGAGGTCTATCGATTGGTAAAAACTGAGAAGAAGTGGGATAGAAGCAGGCGTTACCTTGCGGAATGCGGAAGTCCATAAAAACAACATACTCATTTTGTAAATAGGAAGATAGGATGATAATATTATCATGCGAAGGTCAGAAACTCATTTACATCACCAACCGTTTATGCTGTCGTTTAACGCTATAAGTCATCTTGAAGGCTCTATGAATAAATTATAAGGGAATATTAGTTTTCACGAGGCTGTTATCGTGATGCACGAACGATTAGATTGTCAGGAGAATAATAAGAATAGCATCTATACGTAAAGAATGCTTGCCATTTTTAGTTCAGATTGAGGTTATTTAGTTGAGGATATTTAAAAAAATCCAAACGAAACAGCGAAATTATTTGCTATAGTCTACCAAACCAGAACAATCTATATCACTGACGTCCACGGTTCCCTACTCTTGAATAGGCATGCAGCATATAGCTTGCTTGGTATTGGAAAGAAAAAAGAAAGAAATATAATTCATTTAAAAGTTGTGCCACATATCACTATACTTTAAAGTAGATTACACAAGGGCTTTCACTTTTAAATTCCCAAGCCATAGATCCCAAACGATATTAATCGCCGGGTTAACATATATGTGGCATAATCCAAAAAAAGGTACAGCAAAATGCTGTATTTCTTTTTCTTGCATGTCTAGAACATGAAGTCGTGGCATAGCGTAGACTGCACAATATTCCCTCCTTTCCAATTTTTTTTCGGTTTAATCATAGTAAAAAGGTTTCTTCAAATAGTGTGTTCCATTTTTTTCCTATTTCTTAAATTGGTATTTTTGTCGTACCCACCACCTTTTGTCGTACGAAATCCCTGGTTAATCGCCTTGGTAGTTCTGACAGCAGCCTTATAGATCCTCCAGTAGAAGAACAGCATCACAAACATGGGGATGTAGAAGGATCCCAGCGCGGAGTAGACCACGTAGCCGGCATCGTTGGTCAGTTCGCAAGTCCAAGGGCAGGGTGGGTTGATTATCCTTCCTTCTTTGAGATCCGATTCTTCTGGCTGGGGAAGAAATATAAGCATTTTATTAGGACTATATGATCTAATTCACAGCCTTCGAAGAACTCATTGATTTTGGGGTTCCAAGATGCTGGAATGGCGAACCCACTCCGGATAGCGCAGTGTTTGCAGACCCCCCCACTAGGTGGACCAAATTAGACATGTCGCAGGTAGCCGTTAAATACAGGCGGAGCAAGACCAAGACCTGTGAAAGTTCATGCAAGAGACCTTTGTCCAGTCGTGGATATCTATCGTATACTAAAGAAGTCAACAATAATAATTACTTATTATCGAGTTAGTTCATGTAACAGCAAAAATTATTAATTACATTAGCAGGAATGAAAAAAGCCTCCAATTAACGAATACAAAGATATTAATCAAGAATTTATAAACATCTCAAGTAACCATTATATATTTTTTAAATTTTTGTTAAAGGAGCAATCGCCAAGTTTCTTGCTTGTTCATCTCATTAGGAATTTAATGATTCAAAAACATTTTGAAGAAGTTTAAGTACTTATTTGAATACTTAACTAGTAGTTTAAGAAATTGACTTTTCTATCCTATGCTACTAAATCACTTACATTTAAGGATTGCTTCGTAATTTCATGATAGACAAAGTAAAAGTGTTTATTTTACTGAATGTTACTAGTTAATTTTACAGTTGTCAGGTTTAGGTCATTGCAAACTTTAATAATATTCCAATTCATAATGTAACCGCGGACTGAAAGGCTCTTCTGTGGATAAAGATCGATGATTCACTGATTAGATACTGTCTGTTGCTTCAAAAGTCTATTTAAATAAAGATGAGTTAGGAATAAATCCCATATAATATAATAGAAATGAAATCCTATTTGTTGATTAGAAATTCTATTCTTTGGGATCACTTGGGATATATTTTGTCGAAACATTTCGATACCTCCTACGTAAGTTGTGGTTTCCCACAAAATTGGCATTTTGGGGTTAAGCACTATATCCTTTGTTTTTCATATTCATATTCATATTCATTTATTTTTGCATTCCAATGTCATAGGTAGGTACAATGATTCTTAAAAACTAGAGACTACCCTTTACATCAGAACCCCGTTGGGGCACAGCAAAATATTGGCTTAGTAGAGAGACGGACGCCAAGTTACTCATTAAGGAAGTCATTAATTTTATAATAGGCTTTATCTATAAGGAATTTTTTTAGGGAATTGATAAACGCCGTATCATTCTTAGTTTCTTTTATTTTACTAGGGATTTTATTATATATTTTAACGCACATCGGGTTAGGACCGGTACTGTGGATCTTCAGATTGGAGCTTGGTATGACTAGATTATGTTTACATGTGGGCCGAAGTTCATAACATCGTGGTACATCTTGAAGTTTTGTGAAATTTTGTGGTTGTTTTCTTACGAATTTGGAAGCTTCTAATATGTAAGTAGATGCATTTTTGAGTGAGTGCAGATTTTGAGTGATTTGAAGTGAGGAGCACAAGTTTCTCTATTCTTTAGGTTTTTTATTAATCTAATACATTTTTTTTGCAGAATGAAAAGTTCTTGTGCGTTTGTACTGTTTCCCCACAGGACCACGCCATAACTCAGCCAAGCGTTTGCATAGGAATAGTATGCTAATAGTGTCGCTTCTAAGTCGGTTGATTTTTTTAGTTCCCTAAGAGCGTAGGTAAAACGAGAAAGTTTAGTCTTTATTTTTTGTATATGAGATTTCCAATTTATATTAGAATCGATATCTATACCTAGCAAAGTAAATGTGTCAACGCATTCGAGGTCTATCCCGTTATAAGTAAATGTTATTTGTAATGGTTTCTTTTGATAAGGCAAAAATTGCATTAATTTTGTTTTTTGAAAATTAATCTGTAAGTTGTGATCGCTTAACCAACTATTCACCTTGTCTAGGATATCGTAAAGTTTGCTATTTAAGTTTGTAATGTCTTTACACGAAGTTTGTATAGATATATCGTCTGCAAATAAAACGCATGGATCTTGCACGATTTTCGGAAGGTCGTTGATGTAAAGTAAGAAGAGGATGTAATGGGGTAGGATGTAATTTTTATCTTTTTATGTGTTCGTTTAAAAAATAAATAAAAACAGCATTTTTTAACATACTCTCAAGAGGTATAAATTTGTATCGTTATTAAAACGACGGCCTAAACCATTGTATTGACCTTTATAACAATTAATGCGTCACGTAAGCGTTTTGGAGATCTAACAACTTACGTAGGAGGTATCGATTTCTGCCATAATATATCACTTAATGTATCACAGATTACGTATTATTTAATTACGAGTAAAAGGCAGCTGGAAGAGTCAGCAGTTTCCTTCGTTTTTTTTGTCTTTCCATCTAACCATGGGTTGAAGCAAAAGAATATTATAAAGGGCAGCACGTATAGTCTAGCTATCAGCATTTTGGATCATTTTTGTACCCACTGGGATAGCGGTCTAGTGATAGTCGTGTAATGATAGAGATATACCTATTTTATGATAAATCCTTTGAATAAATAGCATTTCTACCTGTTCTACAAATATTACCAGTGGTAGATTTATTTGACGATTCGAAAGCACTTTGTAAAAGTTTATTTGGATAAAAAACTATTCTATTTTATTCTATTAAAAATGCGAAAGTTTGGATAGACGTTTGAATACTTTATTCCGGAAAATTAAAGAGTTCCCGCGGGAATCAAAAAGCCTTAGTCCATCTGTGTTCAAATGGTGTTCCATTATCGGTAGTAATGTCTTTCGGAACTCCTCTTTACCTGTAATCGTGGGCGTGTTGGACGTCTGTCCCCAATATACTTACTTTTTTGTCCTTCCATCCAACGAGAGGAGGGAAGCATATGACAAAGGACAGCACCCACAGCCCGGCTATCAGCGCCTTGGCTCGCTTCTTGCTCATGATGCTGGGGTAGCTGACGGGTCTGGTCACCGCCACGTAGCGGTCGAGGGAGATCGCGCACAGGTTCAGGATGGAAGCCGTGCACATCCACACGTCTACCGCCAGCCAGACTGAGCACCACACGTCTCCAAATATCCATATCTGAAAAAAAAAAATTTCAACTTAATTTGTCTTTTCAGCTCTAAAGTGTCCCAAATTTTAGAAATTCGGTGGAAATAGTTTTAGATTGGTAAAACTTTACTTCTTCATCACGCAATTTTCTTTGAGAGACATCAAATAAAACTGCATCAAAGTCGGTCCAGCAATTCGAAATTAAGATTCTATTAGAAGATGGGCTTGCGCTTGACTATAATACTTCCTGAATCCTGAAGGATGGCAAACAGTGATGAGGGTTAGATTAAAGCGCGTTTGGCTAGAAGATGCCTGTTTACTATTTCCTTTAAGGATACTCGAGTGTGGAATGCTAAAAAAACACAGATGCCGGAAAAGGGTCCCACACTTTGTTTCATGCGACAAAATACTCAAAGATATTATCTAAATATCTCTTATCTTCATCTTGCACGTTTAAGATTCCCGTCCGCACAAACATTTTCCGGTGAACGCTTTCATATCGGTAGTTGCATGTGCAAATTCTTGCAGCTTGCTCAGCTGACGAGCTTAGTAAACACGTAGTGCGAGAGACGACGGTCACATTTATTACTGAGTTCATACAACTCATTAGTGTCTACAAATGATTTGGTACCCTTATTAAGCAAATCAAACGTATAATATTTTGTAATTAAAAACACAAATCGAGTATAAATTTTAAGTGTACAATGAACTTGTATCAATGAAGTTGATGTTTCATGAAGGTCACAAAGCAGCGCAACTTGAATTTTGCGCGCGAATTTCTTTGCGCGTTGCGATTTGTGGCTTTCTGATAAAATTATATAATTTCCTTTATACCCGATCCCCATACTCTAATGACGGAGTTTCCACAAAAAGTGACAGTCAATTTAATAAATTACTTAATAGAGTCGTATGAGGTACAATCTGTAAGCCAACGTACAAGCCAACGGGACGTAAAAAATAAGTCAAAGCATAATAAGAGTCCACTGAATGGGCAATCCGATACCACTGGAGAGAGATCAATGCTCAATCGTCGGCGTTGCGATCGTGCGCTCCGAGACACGGGGACTATTAAAAGCTCCGATCTGCTATTGAGAATTTAAGCCCAACCCAAGACTTAAACCCGGAACCTCAAGGTTTGTAGTTATTTATTCCCGTTTGTTCCCACGCGGAGATGGGACGCAGAAACATCCAAACAGACTAGCCACTACATCACCGGGGCAGTTGTATCATTATTTAATAGAATGGGTTAGTTTCAGCAAAGAAGCAATACATTGTATGGAGTGAGTATAACCCTTCATACTTGATTTCGGTGGTGGTCTCTTGGAGTACGCGGACGGGGTAGAGGTAATATTATGCTGGGAAGTCGGTAGTACTTATACGTATGCGGACAGATGAGCAAACGCTCAATCTGGGTACGCCCGTGCACCCCCTACCATGAGCTACTTACGATATACAACGTGTAACAAAAGTGTGAAATAACCCTGAAGGAGGTGAATGTGCTCATGAAACTGAACCACTTTCCACAAGCGAAACACACTATAAATTAATATTTAAAAGCTCCCAGATACAATATCTGATCGTAAATGTTGATTCAATAAAAGAATCGGTTTAACAGCGTGTAAAGACAAAGTTATTTGCTACGGGGCGCAGGAGTCGTGAACATTTTATCTGATCCTAATAAAAAAAATGTCGAAATATAAAAAAAAAATGTTACCTCCCATAGTAAATCAATCAGCTGATCGTCAATTTTGTATGGGAGGTGCACATTTTTTTTCACATTTCGACCTATGTTCCTTGGGGAAAGTTGTTCAGTTTCATGAGCACATTCACGTCCTTCAGGGTTATTTCACAATTTTGTTACACGTTGTATTTAAAGCTGCTTGGTATAATGCAGTGTGTCGAGTCTCTAAAGATGATTACAATGGCATCTGATTGGCTGAATTTATAGCGTTCTTGTTGCATCAATGCATTTTCACCAATAGCGGGAGGATACCAGCCAATCAGAGGTCATTGCGATCGTTACACTAATGCAATCATTTTTAGAGAATCGACACAGGGAAGCGATCGCAATGACCTCTTATTGGCTGGTACCCTCCCGTTATTGGTTAAAATGCATTGGTGTGGCAAGAACACCATAAATTCAGCCAATCAGAGGCCATTGCGATCGTTACACTGATGCAATCATTTTTAGAGAATCGACACACATTGAAGCGATCGCAATGATCTCTTATTGGCTGGTACTCTCCCGTTATTGGTTAAAATGCATTGATGCGGCAAGAACACCATAAATTCAGCCAATCAGAGGCCATTGCGATCGTTACACTGATGCAATCATTTTTAGAGAATCGACACAACGGGGAGTTACCCTCGTGTCCTTCAGTCGTGTCGGATTTCCGTCCCATTGGACTATGAGTATAGTGTTTGCGCACACACTTCTGCACTATAATATCTCCCGCGCAGATGGCGTATCTCTGTGGAGATTGGCCGCCGTGGCCGGATCCGGTCGGGAGGACATAGGATATATGATATTATATATTTTGATAGGTTTTAATGTACCTAGTCGGGGTTTTTAAATTTTAATAATTTGCTTGTTGTATCTAAGATCTAACATAATATTATTCATTATTTCTACATAAATTGTATTGTCCAGCGGCAGAAAAGAAGTTTTTGATCAAAGAGTTATAAAACTAAACTACAAAAAACGCCCGAGGGCCAACCTCGAGGTAAACCTCAACACGGGTTCGTGATCCGAATAGCAAATGTAACTTTACTGTTAGAGCGGAGGAAATATAAAAGGGACCATCGCAATGACCTGAATACGCTAACGTTTACAATACGATTGCGAAAGTTTACGAGTTGCGATAAATTAACTCGCAAATGAATAAAATATACGCTCTCTGGGTACACTGGGTGACTGTGGTTTTACAGCGTTTTGGTTTTTCATAGTTCACTTCTATCCATCCATCAAATGATAATGCTTAGAAAAGAAGTCTATAAGATCTGCTCCAAACGTAGACGCAAAACAACCAATGAATGTGTGAATCTTTACACAAATATGAACACAAAATGTACAAAATAAATCAAAATTTAAAAACAGTAGATTAAGTTTCAGTAGTTTAGGTGATACGGTGAAACATACGTAAATAGACAAATATGCTAAACAATGCCATAACCTTTTCTTTTGGCTTTGCCTTGGTCGAGTTTAAAGCTCACAGAATTCCTTTGTTTTTCCGGTATAAAAAGTAGCCTATGTCATTCTCAAGGTCCTCAACATCTGTAAGTACCCATGTATAAAATTACGTTGATCCATTGTTGAATCATGAAGAGAGAGAGAGCTCTCTCTCTGCGTCGTGTTCCCCATTACTGAGGGTCGTGAGTCGTGACCCCTTCCACCAAGGACTCTTTTGTAGATAATTTCACGCCATGCTCGGTTGTTTGCGACATGCAAGGCTTCGTGGACCTTACTATCGAGAGTGGTGCGGATTTGGTCTGACCAACGCATCGGGCTACGTCCCCGAGGTCTCCTTCCGTCCACTTTACTAGCAATCACGATATGTTCTAGATCTAAATAATGAACTCAGTTCCGCACTTGTTCCGCATTTATAATGTCAGTAAGGATTCTGTGGTAGGGGTAATTCGATGTAGACAGATGGCGCCACGGTTAAATTCAATTACAGTCATAATAACGGAGTAACGGGTACATTGCTGAAAATACACGCACAATTATAGACGAGCGACTCGCTTTGTGGGGAACAGCGCGTCGACTGAACATGGCTTCACGCTCCAGGAAATCTACTGTCAAACTCTGTCACCTACATAAATAGCTGCTGTGGAAAACCTTACAAATTCTTCTAAAATTATAAACGAGAAAGTGTGTTTGTTTGTGGGTTTGTCCTTCAATCACGGAGCAACGGATCGAGGTGATATTTCGCATGGGTATAGTTGAGGACGAACGGAAAAACAGACACGCAAAATTTGTCCGTGTGGCATAAAATAATAATATAAACTCTTCTAATAAATAAAAATATACATAATTATGTTTTCATAATTCTACCATTACCAATAGATCTTAAAGTGAAAATTAGTTTTTGAGTTAAATATACGACATGAAAGGTGATCTATTTTTGTATCAAACTATCTAGAAACATAATATACGGTTAGCTACATCGTTTTCTTAATTGTCCAATATATACACAAAGTTAGAGTCACTGATGTGATGCTTCGTGTCGACTCTTTTTAATAATTGAAATCTTTCAATGTTTTAAGTGCTTCGTTTCACTTGTTTTTTTCCAATTATAAACAACAATTACTGCGAGAAATCAAAGGTAATTACCGAAATCGCCATCAATATTGTATTCTAATGGGGAAAGTTTGAAAGCCGAACACGACTGCGGGGGCGGGCGAGGGGAGCGGCGGCGGCGGGGGAGGGGAGGGGAGGGGAGGCAATGAAAAACTCATTACAACTGACCCCAATACAACGGTATCCATTTTTTTCATCAGCGGCTCAAATTAATAACCAGCCTAACGATTGTCTAAAAATTATTGCTACAGACGAACTCTCACATTCACCTATAACGTCCTTTCGCCCGAATCAGTGTTTCGCTTATCTAAAAATGATTGCGTCAGTGTAACGATCGCAATGGCCTCTGATTGGGTGAAGTTATGGCGTTCTTGCTGCATCAATGTGTTCTAATCAATACCGGGAGGGTACTAGCCAATCAGGGCTCATTTTTTGTATGGGTATAGTTGAAGACCTGGAGAGTGACATAGGCTATTTCTTATCCCGGAAAATCAAAGTGTTCTCGCAGGATTTAAAAAACTAGTTTATTAATAATTTGTTAAAAAATAAATGATTTTAAACATAGTTCATAGGCAATATCCTAATTAGCCGATACTCTTTTGCTATTGGCTGAAATATCTTTTTGCAGGAAGAATACCATAAATTCAGCCAATCACCAGAATTAATATCGTAGTAATGATTAATGCAGCTCCTGGTGTAAATATGTAGATAACTAGATAAATATTGCAAAGTAGGTAGAAAACTTAAAGAAACACATAGAAACGTAGGTACCAAAGTAACATGGAATTTTTAATTAATTTTAATTTTGTAAAGACAAACCACACAAAAGGCCATACCAAATTTTTCATCTACGTTCCAAATTAAAGTTTTTACATAAATACAATTTTGTTCCACACAGCGTAATTTGTTAGACTAAATTCGTTTTGTTAAATTAAATAATTTGCTCAACAATAAAATTATGTTGAGCAAATTATTGTGTGGCGAACAAACATTTCGGTATTCAGTCGCTACTGTATGTAAAAATACTCGTATGTAGTAACAATCCGGTTACGGCGGTCACCTTCTCAGAGATTGATACATATGCACATAGGTACACTCTCTGTACCCTCAACCATAGTCCGATGGGACAGCAATCCGACACGACTGGAGAGAGATGCTTAGGACCGACGGCTTTACGTGCTCTCCGAGGCACGGGGGTGCCTCACCGCCAACTACCTAACTCCGGGCTAGTATGAGGATACCTTGACAGATAAACACAATACATTCTATTAGCCCGACGCGAGAATCGAACCCAGAACCTCGATACTAAACCAACGAGGCCATTAACTGTATTGAATACGAGCTTATACCCGCGGCTTCGCTCACGCTAAGTTCGATTTTTCAAATGCCTATTTTATCCCCTTAGGGTCTGAATTTTCAAAAATTCTTTCTTAGCGGATCTCTACGTTATAATAGCTATCTGCATGCAAAATTTCAGCCTGATCCATCCAGTGGTTTGAGCTGTGCGTTGATAGATCAGTCAGTCAATCAGTCAGTCAGTCAGTCACCTTTTGCTTTTATATATTTAGATGTACACACCCTAGCATTCGGACTTAGTTCACACACAGAATAGATAGTATAGGCTCAGATTTAATAAAAAATTAGCAGATGAAGTCAGCGGTTGAAGAGCACTGCCACACTCCTTCGCATCTTCACTTACCATCAGGTGACATCGCAGCTAAGGGCTATCTTGTCATGACTTAAAGAAACTTTGATTCGACGACGATTTTCTACTATATTTCTTGCAATTCACGAGGGCGCGTGAGCTTTACTTGTGGTTACGTCGTGTACATGCACTTTGCGTAAGTGTGTGTGCCTGTCAGAAGCCTAGGTGGGAGCGGTCAGGCGCGAGCAAGCTCTCGCTCGCACTTTACAGATACGGCACGCACACAACCATGAGCCACGCACTCTCGTGAATTGTAAGAACTATACGACAAATATAGACTTCATCGTCGTCGTCACCATACAGTCTGGTGAGTGGGGCGTTACCTTGAATACTTCCCTGGTGGCAGAGAAGGGCAGCACAGCCAACCCCACCAGCAGGTCGGCCACGGCGAGAGACACGATGAACAGGTTGGTGACACTCCTCAGCTTTGATGAACACAACACCGCCGCTATCACCAGGCAGTTTCCTGGTGAACAAAAAAAACCATTAAGCATTTCAATTTATCGATGGGTGCTATGGTGCAAATTACGAGGAAAGCATTTCCATATCAAACTGCATTAGTCATAGTCGGGTTTGTTTAAACATTTATTTATAACTCTAGATTTATAAATAATAATAGCCGTTTCTAGCACGGCTGGATCGATTTTCATGATTTTTAATTTGTTGTATTTGTCGCCGTCCCGAATAGCAGAATAACTATTAAAGTATCGGAAAATTCACGAAAAAAAATTATGAAAAAGTTTCATTTTCTCGTACATTTTGTATTGAACGGGGTTCTTAATGGCAAGGAAAGTGATCGGGGTAAAAATCCCGGAAAAACAGTAGTAACCTAAGTCACGCGGAAAAAGTCGCGGGCAAAAGCTAGTTGATAATAAAATAAAAATAGGAATTGGTACCATAGTAACACTACTGTCGAGTCGTCTCCATAAACCACCTACTTTACAATTTTAACTCCTCCTTATTTTATAGATTCGAAATTATTTTTTGTTTGTTAGTCCTTCAATCACGCAGTAATAGATCAGCGGATTGACGAGATTTTTTGAAGGTATAGTAGTAGGCTAGCCTGTTATCCCGAAAAAACAGGGTTCCCGCGTTAAAACCCTACCTCCACGCGAACGAAGTCGCGAGGAAGAGCTAGTAAAGCAATAATTTTTGACACAGTCGGTTAAAAAATGCTTACATTTAGGTACCGTAATAACTGAAGGAACTGTCCAAAAGGTCGCAATAAATACGTCGATAAAAGATATAACCCCGATTCCCTCCAGTTGCCCCGGCTCGTTATAAAACTACGTCCCTCCGATAAATTGCTCTGCCCGGGACAATATTAGTTTACCAGAATACCTACCATTTATAACCAAATTGATGTAACTAAATAGAGTAGTCTGCTTTCAAACTGTATTCCTTGGACCAATTTGGTTGAGGTCTGTTGACAAAATATATCGCTCATTTGCGACAAGAGTGACATAATTCAAAATAGACGATGAGAGAATTCTCTCGTTAGAGAGTTATGTTTTGTAGATGCTGCCAGCGAATGAAGGATGCTGCGGTCTCGAAACAACACAGCGGCCAACAAAGCGACAGAGCATTAAGTCACAATCTCTCTTGCTCTTATTTTTTTGTGCTTAGCGTAATGTTGTTTTTATAGCAAAAAGTAATTTTAAACGCTAAAATTGGTGAATTTTGAATTATGTCACCCTTGTCGCAAATGAGCGATATTTTGCTGTATGTCTGTTCAACAAATGTAAATTGAAAAACATCCCCGACATGTAAAATTAAAAAAATATACCTATACGTAATTCCATTACACACATTTTGTCCCGGAAAATTAAAGAGGTCCCGCGAGAATTCAAAAATCCATGCGGACGAAGGCGCCGTCATCAGCTAGTATTTTACACATCAACAAAAAGGTTGGCATATCACAAGTGAATAAAAAATAGATTACTTCTTGACTGAATAAATCAGAACGAAAGCGGTGGAAAAGGCTACGGATGTCATTACCGCTCGGCAGTGTGGGCGCGCCTTTTCAATTCCACAATAAAACGTTTGTGAAGTCAAAATAACAGTCGTTTGAATACTTACGGACTTACATTAACCGACTGCTTCAAAGCCTAAGAAGGTTTGCGATTTTAGCAGTCTATATAGGTTTGTATGCATGTATGTACCACCGAAGCGCCTGAACTACTGAGTCTGCTATAGTCCGCTTACTTACGGTACTTTCCCAATTACTCGATGCTTTTATCTCATCACTGGATTTAACACATCAGTCTATACTATTCTCTTTCTGATGTATAGCGTTATCTCTCTCGATGGAGGGGTACAGCTTTCGGGAGCTTTTGTAGTTTTTTTTTAATCTTTATTTACGGAATTTGGTCCATAAGGACTAGGTCACTCCATTAGACCTCAATAAAAATAAATTTAAATAATTCCCTCACGCACTTCCTATACAGCTGCACCAGCGCTCTAGCCTCATCCGACAGAGGATGAGCCAGAGCGCTGTTACAGCCGCCGATCTGCCGGAGCATGGGAAAACGAACAAAAGTGTCCCATCTCTCGGTCTCGTTGCGGACACATTCCAGTAAAATATGAATTACGTCCTCGGGCTTGTCACAATCAGGACAATTTGGTGTATTAACTTTTTTCATTAAGATTCCGAATTTAGCAAATGGAATGTGTCCGGAACGAAGCCGCATTAAATCTACAGCATCTCTTCGGCTTAAAGAGCAGTTGCTGACCCAAGATGTAAACGGTTCAGACTGAACAGTTCTGTACCAGATACCTTTATCTTTCGAGCGAAGGTCAAAGTACTCCTTCCATAAGGCTCTGGTTTTTTCTTTCAACAAATTTATACAGTCGGTATAAAAAGGTAACACTAGTACTGACACCCCTTCATAGCTAGCCATATCAGCCAGCTGATCTGCCTTAAAGTTACCAGTAATGCCAATATGGGATGGAATCCACTGGATTTTGATTGTTTTATTTAGAGAGTTTAAATTTAAAAGGATTTTAATATTTTCATAAGCTATATCGAACCAAAAGTATCGATACTACTCAGGTTTCGATCCTTTTTTCGAATCCCTATGCATCATGCAAGCAAACTTGACGACAAACTTGATCGTATGTGGCTTCCTTAACGGGGCATTACGCCAAACACGCTCTCTGCTTACCATAGTTTAACCCAGTAAACAGATATATTTTCAAGAAAAAAAAATTTGTGTAGCTATTTCGATAGTTGAAGTTTATTCAACAACTTTATATATGATACAAGTATAATACTTATTGAGAAAAAAAATTTCAAATATCACTAAGAACTCACTTTTACTAGAAAAACTACTTGTGGAATTCCTAAGAGAGTGAAATGTTCTACTGATATAAACCAGAAAAATAATTTCTTTTTGAAAAGTAAAGGAATCAAAGTATATTCAGCAATTTTTATTTTAGACTTACATCTTTTCATTATTTAATGAAAAATATAATCATAAAACTCTCCTATAAATTAGTATGGGCAGCGTTATAATAGACAGCGCCAGCCCTCCAATTTCATTCCCATTCGGGCTTTCAAGGAGGAAGGACGCTTCTCGGCGCAATTTTTTTTTTCAATTTATTTTACGCGCGAATTTGTATGTCGATAGTGGAATCCGTACAGTGCGTACCGAGGTAGGGTTATCAAAATCGAGGAGGAAGGTTTGTATTTTTATAAAATTTTTACTTTGTTTTTTTCTTAGGTTTTTATGTATTATTATTATACTTACATAATAATATAATATGTAATACCTACCTATACATTTCTAGCGCATAGCGCAAGCACCTGTGATGTGTGACGTTGTGATGTAGACGAGGTCCGAGGTTCGATTCTCGGGTCAGGTCACAAAATGTACCTACTTATTGGATTTTTCTGTCAAGAAATGTGCAGTCGGTAGGTACCTAGCTATTAGCCCGCAGTTTGAAAGTTGGCGGTGATCCACCGCCATGCCTCGAAGAACATGTAAAGCCGTCGGTCCTGCGCCTGATCTCTCTCCGGTCGTGTCAGATTTCCGCCCCATCGGGCTATGAGAGTGAGGGAATAGAGAGTACATCTGTGTTTGCGCACACACCATCGATATATAGCACACACTTGTACACTATACCTATTATCTCTCGCGCAGAAGGCTAGCCTCTAAGGAAGCCACCATGATTGGATTCGGTCGGAAGGACATTATTAGGTAAGTATTACAAGTATAATTTGCTCAAATGTGTTCACTCTATACCATCAATTTTTTACTTTTATTTGGTGGTAATGTGACTTGAAAGAGATCAGGCGCAGGACCGACGGATTTATTACCGTACCGTACCTACCCACCTACCTACCTACCTAAGTACCTACCTGGTGTATACAGGGAGGATATAACCAATAGGTGTATATCACTGATAAAGATCGTACTTACCTACTTAGATTTTTTTTATATGAATAGCGGGCAAACGAGCTGGCGGGTCACCTGATGTAAAGTGATTACCGCCGCCCATGAACACTTGTAGTACCTACCAGAGCTACCAGAGGCACCAATTTCTTTACGAACTGTCATGGTCTACCTACTACCTACCCTGATCTGCCTGGTCTTAGTTTAAACACAGAATACCTAATAGTACCTACCTAGTTTTAATTCGATTGATTGTATAAGAATTTGATGACATTAGTGTCAAAGTAAAATGAACCTAATTTGTAAAAAGTTAAAGTCACAAATTCATTACAACTGATTTTAATTTGGAACGTATAAGAATGCATACATGAATTTTTTTATTCGATGACAAGATAGCCCTTGACTGCCGTCTCACCTGATGGTAAGTGACGATGCAATCTAAGATGGTAGCGGGCTAACTTGGATGGGGTATTATAGCAGTGTAAATTCAACCCATACCCCTAATCGGTTTCTACACGCCGGAACGCTAAAACGCTTGGCGGCACGTCTTTGACGGTAGGATGGTAACTAGCCACGGTCAAAGGCTCCCACCAGACCAGATCAGAGACGATTTAGAAATTATAAATTCCTAAATTGCCCCCGCCGGGAATCGAACCCGAGACCTCCCAATTATAAGACCATAGACTATAGCATAGTCGGGCGAGCATCGTGAATCGGTTTCATTAAACGTATTTATTTGAACTGGGTAACTTGCACGTGCTCGCTTTATATTATATTTCGCATCTTTCCCGAAGATGATTATTGTTTACAAGCAGCAGATCGCGAGGTTATGCTGGAGAAACAGAATCAGATTTCGAGTTCTATGTCTATCTGTAATTGGCCAAGAAGTTATTAAAATACTAAGCGTTGGAGGGCGATTGCTGTAAGCAAACAAAAACAAGATGTATAAAATAATAATTAAAATGCTATAAGGCCATTTCTACTTCTCAGAATTGAGATTTAACAGCGATAAACCAAATCAGCTGCGCTCTCAACCGAGTGTTTCGATTTGCAACCCGGAAACTCTAAACGCACGGGGGGCTCCGCGTCGAGACGCGATTATACTTGCACTAGTATCAGCATCCCCTATGGCGGGTACCACAAGCGTCTAAGTCCGCGCCATGCGAGTGGGATGGGACACTTTAGCGTTCGACCCTACGCGCAAACTCCAAAGGTCCTTTGTCACAGGTACAAAAAACAGAAAAATGTTTTGACCTATCGCTGGCAGACTGCAGTATTTTCTTCATGACTGGGAATGATAAAATCATTTTGGATTATAAAAATTTTACCCTTATAACCTATAAAAATTAAAAGGTTAAAAAATTCCATTTCATAGTTCTAGAACATCAAACAATTAATAAATCTAAAATAGATCGTATTCTCTCAAAATCAGTGAATGCGTTACGGAATTGTTATATTCAGGTTATATTTTGATTTGCCTTCTGGGTAAATTCATCACACAAATCTTTACAGTCCCTAAACCCTTGGTTTATTAAATTTAAAAGATTTTAATAATCTATGCCATTCACTTGAAAATTGATACGGCATTAATGTTGATCTATAAAATTTGCTTCATGGCCTCTTTAGACAAAAAATGCATATTTTTTACTACCAGTGGCTACAAGTGATAGAATCTTCGATTTACATGAAGCAATCGACTGTATTCTACCCTCCTCAAGCTATAACGCCGTTAACCAACATTTGACCAAATACGATTTTTTTGTTTTTTATGCTATCTTACTTAAAAAATTCTCTATCAATCCATCTAATTGGCATTCTCTTTACTGCTGTAGTTTTTGATATAGCAATTTGAAAAACGCAATTTCTTAATAAATTGCAGCTTTTTGGATCATAGATCGAAATACGGTTTTGGTCGTTAACAACACTAGCTTTATTATTAACTGTATGAATTTAAAGTTTGATTGTTTTTCGGTTGTACTTTACTATCTCTTATGTATATTACAAAAGATAAAGTTATTGAAACCTTTCCTCCGTCTTCAAGTTCGTTAGGTCACTTATCAATAATTCTTTTTTGACGATTTCTTGTGTATTGGAAATTTTTTACGCATAATGTAAAAACAATAATTTTACCAGTATTATTTTATTCAAAGATTCATAATGTATACAAATAAGGTTTTTTAACTAATTAAGAAAATAAAAAAAGTCAAACTTGGCCCACAGAAAAGATATTTATTTGTGAGTTTTAAATTTAAAAAGAAAAAATGTATAAGTACAACGTAACGTAAGAATGCGTACCCTTGAACTATCCAATACTGAACAATGTACCTACCATCAGAAAACTAGCTAGTTATGTTGGTTTGCTGACGCTAGACAGCCCAGTGACTATGGATGGGTTGTTTATAAAAGGAGAATTTTTTGGCACTCAACTATTTTGACAATTATAACAAATAATATATAATATATATGACTCTTTCCGAACGTTTAACAGATGATTTCGTATGGCGGAAGGACTGGAAGGATTATATTGATTCTGCAGGTTCCTCATTTTAAGACCTTTCCCTAGTAGAATAATTCACAAAATAAATATATCGCCTTCTTCTCGTCTCGCCTTGCTTGTAGCCTTTAAAGCCTCAGTCATGCATCATGACTAAGTAATCGCAATATCTTATGAGGAATAGACAGCTATTGCCTATATCAATAAAATGGGCGCTATATTCTCGCATCAAGCGATTTAGCGTTCCGGCACGATGGCGTGTAGAAACCGATAAGGGGTATGAGTTGAATTTACACTGCTATACCCCTTCCAAGTTAGCCCGCTACCATCTTAGACTGCATCGTCACTTACCATCAGGTGAGATCGCAGTCAAGGGCTACCTTGTCATCGAATAAAAAAAAATCTTTCAAATAAATTTGGGTGCCTTCAAATCAAGAGTGAAAAGGTAGTTTCTGGGCAGGCGCGTTCCATCTTAGGCTGCATCTTCACTTACCATCATTGCAGCCAAGTGTTAAAAAAAAAATACCAACACAATCGCACGTAACATATGGCAATGGTGTGAAGAATCCAATTTATACTTTTATTGCGTCAGTCCGATACAAACTTAATCTCAGATTTTGAATCTCTTCAAACGGTTAATATAAACACTGAATAGATTACGCGTTTCGTCAGATACAGGAATTTTTTGATACACCTGATTTGGATTTATTTACCAATAATCAAAATTATGAATGTCAGAGATACGCTGCATGGAAATTAAGCTTAGTCTGAAATTATTGATGCATTCAACTTAAATTTTTATGTTTTTTTTTTTTACAGATAAATCTAATTGCTACGCCACATTAAATGTGTCAAGGCTTTGTCGTACTGCTATATTGGCACATTTAGCCTTGTGCCCGGTACAGATCAACCTGCGGGTTTCGAAACCACCTAACCTATATTAAAATCCTACTTATCTGCTCTTTCAAAGAGCATCGTCCTTTCCATGTTAATCTAACCCTAGTGGCAGGGAAATTATTAGACAGTCACTACTGAGGCGCGATGTCTCTAATGCATCGCTAGACATAGTAATGGTTTCATTCCTAGTACGATTAAGTCATGGTTGTTTTATGCAAGAACAAAGGTTTAAATTATTGTGGTTCTAATATTATATTTTTATTTCAGGAAAACAGTTATCAGTTCGCGCTATCTTTTTATCTGGCCAAATAAGCGAAATCTCTGGTCATAATACTACGGTATAAAGGTCTTTAAAGGTGTCTTGATTTCCTAATCTAGTATCTATTAATGTATTTACAGAATAATTTCCCTAATGAATTAATCTCTCTAAAAGACTTGTCTTTAAACACATTAACTCTTAAAAAGAATGCAAGCATCCTTAGCCTTATAAATATTCAAAACATTTCCTTTTGAATCGGAAAATATTCGTATTAAAATAATATAAATTATTTATATAACATTTTAGAAAGGCTCAAAACCAAATAGTTTTTAACCGTTCATTGTTTTGCCATATACTTATTAAAGAAAATTTTAAAGTGTATCCAGTTCTCCCTTAAAACATTTTGAGATAAAACCTATTCCTTGCATCAGTAGGAAGGTTGTCTTTTGTCAGTTAAAAAAAAATCTCCAATTTTATCTCATTGTGTTAAATCAATTCTGGATATGTGGCATTAATTACGTATAACATTAAACGGTGCCCCTAACATGTGACATGCGTCGAAGTTAACTGACCGCAAGGCAGGTGTTTCTAAAAGCAGCAAGTTAGTCTGAATCCTCATTTAATATATTTTAAAGTACTATTACAGTAGTACAATAAAACTTCTAAAAATCAGGTAAAACTGAATTCTTCGATACTTAATTTCAAAGTTAAAATTATTATTCAACAAATAACTAATTTCTACCTTAATACAAGAATAATGTAGATGTTATTTAATGACTTATAGTTTGGTATGTAAATTATTTCTGTCGATTAATTTGTCAAGTATCAACGAACAATAAATAATTTATGTAATGTTGTTGCATTTTTTCGATGCTCTAAACATCTGCTTGTAAACAATAATCATCTTCGGGAAAGATGCGAAGTATAATTAAGAATCAAACGAACTTACCTTGTGAAGTTTGATATCTAGTTATACGAGTGTCTTGACCGAAGATGATTACAAACCCACCCACCCTAATTTTTCCAAAATCCCTCGACCTATCGAAAAAATACGGCTCTAAAGAATGACACTAAGCGGGATTTCAAGCGGCCGGGTAGTGTGTTTGGTGGGAGGTTAGTAATACTCAGTGGAAGTAAATAAGAAACTTTTTTATCATAATAAAATTTAAAAATAATAATAAAAATATATATTTTATATATATTAAATAGCTCTAAATGTGTGATGAGGATAGCATAATCTCGCGATCTGCTGCTTGTAAACAATAATCATCTTCGGTCAAGACACTCGTATAATTAGATATCAAACTTCACAAGGTAAGTTCGTTTGATTCTTAATTATTCTCATTTTGCTCTTTCAGTACTAATATGTAACAGGCGTCAATATATTGTAGCAAACATTTGAACATTAACAGTAGGTACCTACAATAAATACTTTAAATTATTATTTGTATAAGTATGTCATTTAATTTTAAAAGTGTATCTACAAATCTTAGTTTTAATTTATTAGGTGCTTGTTTCATTTACCGAGCATACCTGGACATGAGTAAAAACAGATAAAATGCCCACCATTTGAACAAATAAACTTGTATCGTCGTACCTACCTACCGACTCAGACTAACTTTTGTGTTTTATAAATTCCCGTGATTTCGTCCGCGATTTATTTTATGCTTATCATTATCATAACATTGTCACAATAATACTCCGATGTTGCAGGATCTAAGTCTAATCAGAATCTTAAAATATCCACTGTATCTATTACAATGAATTCAGAAGAGTCATTTTTGCATTAACCTTTGGTAGGTACCTACCTATATTACAGACACAAAGATAAATTTCTAAAAAGTCAGAGATGCGTGACCGGGATCGAACCCGCGACCTCCCGAATACCCCTAGGTAGTCTCCTAAGACTGCAGTCCTAAACATGGCTATCACAGCTTTACTAGCTAGTATACTTGTTTCATTACTATAGTATAAAAAGGAGCCTATGTAACTCTGCCGGTCCTCAACTATACCCATGCAAAAAATCACGTCGATCCGTTCGTTGCTTTGTTGTGGCGTGATTGAAGGACAAACCAACAAACAAACACACTTTCGCATTTATAATATTAGTAGGATATTTAGGATTTAGTTTAAATTTTTATTATTAAAAACATTATATGTTTATTTATTGTTATCATTATATATTTATTGTTTTTCAGTAGGTGGTTAAAATAAACTTTCGAAAACTTCAGTTTAGGTAGTTCACCTAGTTTTTCCAAACTTCGGAAAATGATAATAGTTTTATTATTTGTCAAGTCCCTGGTTTTGTACGAGTTCAATGCCCACTGTTCCTGCATATAGTGTGAGCGAGAAGGAGCGAGCGCGCCGAACGATTCTGTGCTGGCGCAAATATACCTAAAATCGACAACGAGCCGCGCCGTAATGAACCCTTAAGGTCTTTATTCTTTTTTAGAAAAAAAATCTATTTCTTATGCTCAACAAACTAATCATTTACTAGTATCTACTAGATACCAAGTAAAATAAATTGACTCAAAAATAAATTTTCGTTTTGCTTCCCTAAACGGATAAATGCTCGCCAAATAGGGTGACATTGTAACAACGTCTATTCGGTGAAGCTGAACGAAGGGACGACGAAGCGATTCTTCTGGCGTAGCGTAGCCCATTTAAACATGTTAACATGTGACATTTTGGTGACACATTATTAAGTTCAGAAAAGCCATATATACCTACTTGTTAATATCTACTTTGCTATGACATAAAATATTTGGTTTAAAAACAACTTTTCGGTGTCTAATTCATAGTATCATTGTACAAAAAATAATACAAAATTCTGAAATTAATTTTAACATAAAAGCAACAAAAAAGTTAATGTGTTTCTCTTAACTTATGGTTTGTGCTTAAATTAATAATCCAAATCCAAACTTATATAGCTTTAATAGTCCAACGGTTAAAGATGCGGATTAAAAACTGCAAAGTCATAGGTTCGATTCCCACCCGTTGTACTATATAGTCGTAATTGTGACTATATACGAGTATATTACCCCTTTAAGTTAGTCGTACCCACTTAAACTTGAAGGAGGTGAAATAAAATCCGATAATTTTGGCGATTTTACTCCATAACTGCGTCAAACTTGAACTAATTTTAATAATTCTTTCTTTATTGTGGAAATGCGGATCATCAGGTAAATTTTGTCTAATTTTGGTGAAGTTCCAATTAATATTGCAGGCAATAGAGGACACAACTCACGCAAGCCACTCGCATACGATTTAACTATCTTAATACTATACAAAACCTAAATGAACGCGGACGAAGTCGCTGGTATCAGCTAGAGCCTAATTAACAACATTTGCAACTCTAGGACACCTAAACTCCTCGCTATTCTCCTTACAGCAAGCAACCATGAACATAATTATGTTCATCGGTATACACCAAAGGTTCTATAGCAATTCAATTGGCGTGTTCGGAGGACGTCATTACGAGATTATAGGTCCTTTGTATACTCGCTCCTGCCCTATACTCGACCCTTCATCATGTGCACATACAAGAGCCAAGAGGCTGCCTTTGCACAAGAAATTCCACCAGGGTGACTATGAGTAGAAGTGTGTCACCCGCCATTGACAAAAAAAAAATGTGATTTACATAATAGGCAAATAAGAAATCCATATTTTCGCAATTCCTCAATTACTCCTCAAAAATGTCCAAAAATTTGTGGGAATGGGTGTAATAGTCTTTGCACAAGTACAAAAATCTCTGAACGGTAAGCTCAAGAAAAAAGTATATGTACCTATTATTATAGAACTAGCTTTTGCCTTTAAGGGTTGAATTCTTGAAGGCTGTCTTACCCCTTTAAGGGTTGAATTTTCAAAAATCCTTTCTAAGCGTATGCCTAAGTTAGCTATCTTTCAGCCCGATCCGTCTTATGGTTTGAGCTGTGCGTTGATAGATCAGTTAGTTAGTCAGTTAGTCACCTTTCCCTTTTATATGCCCCGCATGTGCCAACGTCCTCCTAATTTGTAATTGTGAAACAAGTAACCAATACAAGCGCAACAGAAGTGTACAAGTTTTATTTTATAATCAAGTATAATTAAAGTAGAATTAAAAAAAAAAATCAACAAACTTAAAATAATATAAAATTAAACTCTAAATTATAATAATATTATACTACAACTATTTCTAAAATTAAAACTAATATAAACCTAAAACCTCATCGACGTCACCGCAGCGCGGCATAGTACCCAAGATGCTGGCAGCATTGCCCCTTTGAATGGCCAAACTAATTCTTTGGCCAAGGTAGCTGCCAGCTCTTGGATCCCCGGTGGACTCGATGATCTTTTTACATAGCTCTCCAAAAAGAGCTCGAGCCCCCGGGCCCCACGGCCCCAAGGTCTCCACCCCAAAAGGCACAAATACGAAACTACCATCAAGATTTTCATATTTGCGCCTCTTGGCCTGTTCGACCAATCAACCATACCATCAAGTATATTATTTGCTATACATATATTCACCCACCCAATGAACCTCATTCACTCACTTCATTGTTTTTCTTGACCTTATTAAGCTCGTCCGTCCAGCTCGCTGGATCCATGGTCATCCCACAGCTTCCGAACTGTTTGTTAGCGAAACAGAAGGGAGTTTGGCTGCACACTGCACTCCATTAGTAGATTACTCGCGGACCTTTGTCGGCGCGCTTTTTGAATGCAAAAAGCTACGAACATCTTCCACTTGCCTTGGCTTTCAGCCGTAGACGACCGTAGCGACTACGACGTAGCCAAATCGTAGCGAAACAGTAGGTCACACAAAAAAATAATAAAAATGTACTATCCGTACAATTAAAGAATGGTTTTAGAAATGGCGGCTCATTATGCCGGTACTGTCAGCATACACGGGATCTATAGCGAGCGACAATCTGCTAATAATCAATAAATTATAATATACTAGTAAATAATATAAACGTTATATATATTTTTTAATTCAAATAATGTAATCATTTTTGGTTTTATTTAAGAACTAGATGATGCCCGCGACTTCGTCCGCGCGGATAAAGGTTTTTTGATTCCCGCGGGAACTCTTTAATTTTCCGGGATAAAAGTAGCATATGTTTTAATCCTGGGAATGAGCTATCTCCATTCCAAATTTCAGCCAAATCGGTTCATGCGTTGTGGCGCAAAGGAGTAACAAACATACACACATACACACACACATACACGTACAAACTTTCACCTTTATAATATTAGTGTGTTGTGATTAAAATAATCTTGTAAAATTATGTTGTACACGCTGTTGATTACCAATAAATAAATAAATAAAGACGGTCATTTTATCAGTTTATTGTTGTTGTCCGTACCGGCGAGTGTGAGTATAGATAGCGACAGTGTGCGAGTGAGAGGTGAACAGAAGCGACGCCATTTTCAAAACCATTCTTTAATTGTATGAGTAGTACAGTATAGCAATTTTTTTATTAAAGTTACATTATACAGCTCACTTCACTTTCTTTAACGGTGAAGGAAAATATTGCAAGTCTGAGAGTTAGGTAAAGTTCTCAAAAGGTGAAAATACTGCTAATAATCCGCACTTGGCGCCTAGTGGATGGTGGAGAGTGGATCCCGGAAAAACAGAGGTTTCCCGCAGGATTTCTAAAACCTTTCTAACTCCACGCGAAAAAGTCAGGGCAAAAGCTTGTATTATTATAATTGGGTATTGATTTTCCTATTATAAATAAAGCAAATGAAACATACTTACATCTATAGCGTCAAATGAAATACGATTTACTTAGGCACAGAGACCTATTTTTAATTACGTCAAACGTTGCTTTGCCCTCAAGTTGCGGGTACTCGATGTTTTCCTCTCGCAGATTTTCCCTTTATGGAAGTATCGCAAAGCGCTATTTACGTATAAAAGAGAATCTCCATTCATTGCATTGAGATTCACATCAAAAGTATTTGCAACGAGGAAGCGAGCTTTTATTTATGAACTTATTTCTACCTCCTAGTAATTACTTAACTCGACTATTTAATAAATGCAAAAGTAAGTGCGAACGTCCGTCTGTGCACTATTTTAATATCACACGCGCACACAGACTAATTCTGCTCTATACAGGGTCTAAGAGGTTTACATTATACGAGTAACGAAATTACAAACACCAATAACCTCGAAATTGATAGCTAAAATTGTAATTTTTGACACGCAATATAACGCAAACAATGCGATCACAACGCTCTGCAATCAACAAACGGCGACAACTACTTGGCGGTTTATACTTTGATGTAGATACTGATACCAGGTCATGAACTCATTCCGTTCGTGTTCCAGCGTCAACGATCAGCGAGCCCTGCGAGGCTCGTGATGTTCAGCGAGCGCATGTTACGCGCCTCGCACGAGCCGCGCGGCGCATCGCCCCGCCGCCTACACGCTCGGGTGAGATGAATGTTACCTGCGATGACCAGCACGTCAATGAGCGCGAGCACGGCGAGGCTCGTGATGTTCAGCGAGCGCATGTTACGCGCCTCGCACGAGCCGCGCGGCGCATCGCCCCACCGCTGCCGTCTACACGCTCAGGTGAGATGAAGGTTACCTGCGATGACCAGCACGTCAATGAGCGCGAGCACGGCGAGGCTCGTGACATTCAGCGAGGGCATGTTACGCGCCTCGCACGAGCCGCGCGGCGCGTCGCCCCACCGCTGCCGTCTACACGCTCAGGTGAGATGAAGCTTACCTGCGATAACCAGCACGTCGATGAGCGCGAGCACGGCGAGGCTCGCGACGCTGGCGGGCTCGTCCCAGCGCACGTCTTCCAGCAGCGCCGCGCACGCTGTGACGTTCAGCGAGGGCATGTTACGCGCCTCGCACGAGCCGCGCGGCGCATCGCCCCACCGCTGCCGTCTACACGCTCAGGTGAGATGAAGGTTACCTGCGATGACCAGCACGTCGATGAGCGCGAGCACGGCGAGGCTCGCGACGCTGGCGGGCTCGTCCCAGCGCACGTCTTCCAGCAGCGCCGCGCACGCTGTGACGTTCAGCGAGGGCATGTTACGCGCCTCGCACGAGCCGCGCGGCGCATCGCCCCACCGCTGCCGTCTACACGCTCAGGTGAGATGAAGGTTACCTGCGATGACCAGCACGTCGATGAGCGCGAGCACGGCGAGGCTCGCGACGCTGGCGGGCTCGTCCCAGCGCACGTCTTCCAGCAGCGCCGCGCACGCTGTGACGTTCAGCGAGGGCATGTTACGCGCCTCGCACGAGCCGCGCGGCGCATCGCCCCACCGCTGCCGTCTACACGCTCAGGTGAGATGAAGGTTACCTGCGATGACCAGCACGTCGATGAGCGCGAGCACGGCGAGGCTCGCGACGCTGGCGGGCTCGTCCCAGCGCACGTCTTCCAGCAGCGCCGCGCACGCTGTGACGTTCAGCGAGGGCATGTTACGCGCCTCGCACGAGCCGCGCGGCGCATCGCCCCACCGCTGCCGTCTACACGCTCAGGTGAGATGAAGGTTACCTGCGATGACCAGCACGTCGATGAGCGCGAGCACGGCGAGGCTCGCGACGCTGGCGGGCTCGTCCCAGCGCACGTCTTCCAGCAGCGCCGCGCACGCTGTGACGTTCAGCGAGGGCATGTTACGCGCCTCGCACGAGCCGCGCGGCGCATCGCCCCACCGCTGCCGTCTACACGCTCAGGTGAGATGAAGGTTACCTGCGATGACCAGCACGTCGATGAGCGCGAGCACGGCGAGGCTCGCGACGCTGGCGGGCTCGTCCCAGCGCACGTCTTCCAGCAGCGCCGCGCACGCTGTGACGTTCAGCGAGGGCATGTTACGCGCCTCGCACGAGCCGCGCGGCGCATCGCCCCACCGCTGCCGTCTACACGCTCAGGTGAGATGAAGGTTACCTGCGATGACCAGCACGTCGATGAGCGCGAGCACGGCGAGGCTCGCGACGCTGGCGGGCTCGTCCCAGCGCACGTCTTCCAGCAGCGCCGCGCACGCTGTGACGTTCAGCGAGGGCATGTTACGCGCCTCGCACGAGCCGCGCGGCGCATCGCCCCACCGCTGCCGTCTACACGCTCAGGTGAGATGAAGGTTACCTGCGATGACCAGCACGTCGATGAGCGCGAGCACGGCGAGGCTCGCGACGCTGGCGGGCTCGTCCCAGCGCACGTCTTCCAGCAGCGCCGCGCACGCTGTGACGTTCAGCGAGGGCATGTTACGCGCCTCGCACGAGCCGCGCGGCGCATCGCCCCACCGCTGCCGTCTACACGCTCAGGTGAGATGAAGGTTACCTGCGATGACCAGCACGTCGATGAGCGCGAGCACGGCGAGGCTCGCGACGCTGGCGGGCTCGTCCCAGCGCACGTCTTCCAGCAGCGCCGCGCACGCTGTGACGTTCAGCGAGGGCATGTTACGCGCCTCGCACGCAACAGCGCACGCGCCGCGCGGCGCATCGCCCCGTCGCCTACTCGCTCATCGATGTGGAGTACCGCCCTTCTGGAACAAAATTAAATAGATATCAGCAAAGATAATGAGACAGTAGGGAAGTAAGGATTCTTTCGAGCACACCATAGAAATGTACATGCTTTAAATGCAGTGTCATCCTCATTGCTCCTGAAACCTTAAACGTACACAGATACAGATACCAATATAATATTGGGTATACAACCATAGCGTTTGCGGATCGCCCAAAGTTGGATCATTTAACTGGAACCACAAAAAGCACCCAATAACCGCCATTTGTTACCCCGCGGTAACACAATTAGTACCGACGCGACGGAGCGTTAATCAAAGCCGGCGTATAATAAATATCTAGCTCGTTACCAGTGACTATGTTCGCTAACTGTTCCTAAATAAACGGATGACTATGTTCAAGCGTATGGAAGATGGGGATTCCTGGGTGGACTAAGTATTTGACGATAGCGGATTTCATTTAAAAATAGGTATTACTTTAATTTATTGGTTTGCCAACAGGCAATTGCACTAGGATTACAAGAAACCAACTTGGAGACAACTACTCCTGGAGAAACATTTCAGGTGTGAAATGAAAATTCATTGTTGTGGAAACGTCTCTTGAGGACGCTCTGGTATCACAGCTAAGGGTAGTATGTAGAGAGTATTTCAAAGAGATTGTGAGGTGTTGCGTGTTGGTGCTGTGTTGTTCCTGCACTTCTTCTACACCAGGAGAAACGACAACGTACATCGTGAACGGCGCGTTTTGCCATACTTTTTCTGGTCTAGCTAATTATACCAAAAGAATTTTACTTTTCCTTGAATATCAGGGAATCCCGCAAAAAGTGACGCCTTCTTGTATCCAATATTAGAATTAAGTCTGTTATATTTAAGCTTAAAACGCAAGTTCTAAGCATGAAGCGAGACAAAGGCCAAACTTTCAGGACGGATTATTAAGGAGTAGCATTTATAACGTCCAAAATTTGAACTGATTATTCGAACACTTTTAAATCCAAGTTTCTGCTGTATCCTTACTTACTTCACTGGCTCAGTGGGAAAAAACGGAATATCTATCCATGAAGCGCTCAAATGCAGCTCAGAAGCTGCGTCCTAGACATTAGGATTTTTATTTTTGTGTGTAACCTCTATCGTTTAAAGCTTAGGCCGCGGAGGGATCTGCCTGTGCGATCAGTTCGCTAATTAACTGTCCTGCTGGCATGTTTGCCTCTGTAATTGCCCCGCTCAACTTTTGTGCTCCATTGTATGACATTATCCAGGCTATGGGAGCGGGTTACTTTCGGGTATCTTTGGGATTAAAATAGAGCTAATTTAGCCATTTCTATGATAATAAGGATTTGGGATAGTTGAAAATTAGACGAACAAAATAAGCTTGTTATGCGTCGATTTAAATTACTATATTATTGATAAATTTATTTATAGTTTTAAGTTCTCTATAAATGAACAAAATTTAATTCTTTAAACCTATAACCTAATGACATTACTTGCTCAGTAAAGTTAAAGGCTTCCTATTCTAGACACAGTTCTATTTTAGCTGCCTCGGGTCAAAACACAGAACAGTGTATAAACAAGCCAATGCACAACTTTTTGTTTCACTTTGCCCCTCTCGCCAAAGCTTCGAATGTCGAGAGTGTAAAAGTCTTTGGAAAACGAGAGCATCGTAATAGCCCGTGGGTGTAGTTTAATTTCAGGTCCAAAGGGATTATTTGACTCTGCTAAAAAAATAGCAGATTTTTTCATTTATTTCGAGTAATATTACAGGTTTCCGTATTGGAATTAATTCCCACTGTGATATAGCTAATCCTCACAAAGAATCGTATTCCATTTCATTCAACACATTAAAAAATAATCTGATTAATAAAATTCTTTTTAAAAAACCGACGTTAAACGCTAGAGGCTTTAAAGGTGCGGGCTGAAACCTGAAAGGTCGTAGTTTCGAGCCCCACCCGGTGCACTATAGTCGTACCCACTTCTAGAACAAGTTTTTTGCTCATTTGGAGGAGATCTAAGAACGTAAGGCAACTTCAGCGCGACTAACATTCTTTAAAAAAGCACATAGATAGATTATAGACCTGGAATAGCACATAGGCTACTTTTTATCCCGAAAAATAAGAGAGTTCCCGCTGGAATCCAAAAAAAACCTCAATCCACGCGAACGAAGTCGCGGGCATCATCTAGTAAAATAAAGTAAGCTAACACTATAGTGAAGGCCCAAAGGGTGGTGCATTTTATCGTGGGATTTTTAATGTTCTTACCTAAAGCCTTGTCCCTTTAAAGGAGTTTCAATAAAACCTTTTTATTTGTTTCCACTCACTTGCCCCCGATCCAATACGTTCTGAGTGCTGCAACTTGCATCGAGTAAAAGTGCATTTGACTGAGTGTTGGCTGTTGCTTCTACACTGATTTACTGTACTCCATTGGATACAAGCAGGCGTTACTTTACGGAAATCAAATCTAAATATATAAAAGGCAAAGGTGACTGACTGACTGACTGACTGACTGACTGACTGACTGACTGACTGATCTATCAACGCACAGCTCTAACCACTGGACCGATCGAGCTGAAATTTGGTATACAGGTAGCTGTTAGGACGTAGACATCCGCTAAGAAAGGATTTTGGAAAATTTCAACCCCAAGAGGTTTAAATAGGGGGTTAAAAAATCGAACCTAACGTGAGCGAAGCCGCGGGGGAAAGCTAGTATATTATATGACCGGTCAAATGCGAGTTGAATTCGCATACGAAGGGTTCCGCATCAAAAATGCCGAAATAACAAGAGGGGGAGTCACTTTTAATTTTTATTTTTATGACTCGTATTTGTTGTTATAGTGGCAACAGAAATACACATCCTCTGGCAAGTGTCTACCTAGTAGTTCGAGATATACAGCACGCTGGCAAACAGACGGACGGACGGACGGACGGACAGCGCAACCTTTAAAAAGCAAAGCTACTATTACACAATGTTATGAGGTGCATTCACCCCGGTATTTCAATAACTCCACTCGACCCCACGTCTGTTATTACAAGACAAGATGATTCACTGCCACTGCATAGTACTGCAATTTCACCGCCGTGAAGTTGGTAGTATTATAAATGCGAAAGTAGAGGTATTTGTTCGTTGGTTTGTCCTTCAATTACCAAGCAACGGACCAACTTGATTTATATTATGGTTTTGACGCCCGCGACTTCGTCTGCGTGGATTTAGTCATTAGTAATCCCGTGGGAACTTTTCCGAAATAAAAAGTAGCGTTCGGTTCTTGTTCGGTTCTCATTTTTTTTAAAAATGGCTAGTCCGTCTCTCGGTAATATGTATAAGAATTTTATATAAAAACTTTGTCTCTGTAATATGCAACACATTGAAAATAAATGCAAATTGGTTAAAATTACATCTAAATTCTCGATTTTTTTTTTGTCGAACAAACAATCCATATCGTCTCTTGAAAATATGCTGTAACTTTTGTCGGATAGTTAAAACTTGATAAATAAGGCTGTGAAAACCAAATCTGCAATCTGAAGATTTACAATTACACGCGCTCTTAACAAATAAAAAATAAAGTAGAGGTCACTAAGGGTCTAATTTGCCGAGATTACGGCCATATTCCTACAATAATAAAAGTAAAGTAGCAGAAAACTCCTCGATCGCATTAATATGTTATCGGATTTAATTTGGTCGGTTCTTATTGAATATAAAGTCTATTTAGTGGAAATAATAATATCAGGGTTTTACGAGTGCGTAGTTAGGTCAGATCGAGTTTGCTTAAGAATAAGTAAGTTGTTTTCAAGAAAATACAACGTTCTATTTTACCCGACTATGTGTAAAGCCGCGTATTATGTTAGCATATTTACAACATAATATGTTCCGCCGTAGCACCTAAATTACTAAACCGATTTTGATGAAAGAGGTATCAATCGATTCATTATTATATGACAAAATCCATATGACGGATGTTATATCCTATTTTACGCAGTTGGGTCAATTCCCTCACCCTCACAGTCCGATGCTACGGAAATTCGTCGGACCGGAAAAAGATTTTAAGTGGAGTTACATTACATATATTATATAAAATATATTATAAATATTGCTACTACGAGAAAATATACTTTAGGATAAAATACATGAGTCTTGTTTTCTGACTTCATTAAAAATAACAAGACTTCACAACAAAATATCAGCAATGGCAAAATATGTTCTAATATTTTACATCCCTTGCGAGACTCAATAATTTGCGAATATTATTTTATTTTTGACTAGTTCATGTCTGCGACTTCGTTCGCGTCGAATAAGGTTTTAAGATTCCCGCGAGAACTGTTATTCCAGACTACAATCCATCTCTGTGCCAAATTTCAGCCAAATCGGTTCAATCGTTGCGGCGTGATAGAGTAAGAAACATCCATCCATACATCCAAACTTTCGCATTTATAATATTAGTAGGATAGGATAAACAGAACATGTAACATAGTAAAACAGGACAATATTTTTTGTCATAATTTCGTGGGCTGAATCTATATGCAACAAATTACTAGACACGGCCGAAGCCTCCGGGAAATGGAACCCGAGAACTCCCAGTTATACGACCACAGCGCGTACCACTGCCCCAGGGAGGTCGTCAACTCAACTTTATTTTTCATTTCCATCACTGCTGAATAAATAAACGGAATCACCCTGTTATGATATACTTCTGCTCTCCCCTGTCACTATGTTTTAGCATAGGGAGACGATAATTTTATCTCTTGTCAGTGGATTAAATCGGGGATAAATTTTTTGTTTCCTGCCCAATCTAACCTTGCTGCGCTTAGAATATTCTATAGTTTATTTGAATAAAAAATATTTCTATTCTATTCTATTGCTAAAGGTCGGACTTTAGCAATAGAATAGAATAGAAATATTTTTTATTCAAATAAACTTTTACAAGTACTTTTGAATCGTCGATGAATCTACCACTGGTTCGGAATGCGCTTCCTGCCGAGAAGAGCCAGCAATAAACTCAGCGGTTGCTCTTTTCAAAAAAAAAAAATATTTTTTTTACAATAGGTAACAAAACTATGCTATGTACACAGTGTTTCCACAATGAAGTTTCAAAAATGCAAAACAATCCAATGCATGTTAAGACAGGCAGACAAAAGCAGACCCATTCCCGTTGGTGGCACCCGTTCACATGACGCATGATCCAGCCGTTGCATCGCTCAACCATATTTGAGGGAACGTAACAACCCGCACCACACGACACCACCACAGAAATGTTTAAAGAGAGCATGACATACTTAGGCTTTTAGTAAGGAGAAATAAAAGTAAGAGAGAGAGTTAGTTGTTCATTCACTCAGCTTTGAAGCCAAATGGTGTAAGGGAACACAGCGAGCGATTCAAAGGACCGATATTGACGTCAATTGGAGCATGGCGCCCATTCGGCGGCGTTAATTGAAAAACGAATGGGCCGGTAACTGGTGTCCCATTATTTGAGGTCACTGAGGGCCCTACGTATCCACTAGCTTGGACTCTCGGCTTTGTCCACCTTTGACTCAACCTGCGTTCAAAAGCGCTTTAAGTGTCCTACTGTCCGATTGCGATCGCCTTTGATTGGCCGATACTCACTCGCTATTGGCTAGAATACGATTGGAAAGAACACAATATTTGAGATTGTACGAGTAGCAATGATCGATGCAGCTTTTTTTATTCAATGACAAGGTAGTCCTTGACTGCGATCGCACCTGATGGTAAGTCACAATGCAGTCTAAGATGGTAGCGGACCAACTTGGAAGGGGTATGGCCGTGAAAATTCAACCCCTAATCTGTTTCTACACGCCATCGTGTCGGAACGCTAAATCGCTTGGCGGCACGGCCACGACCAAAGCTTCCCTCCAGACCAGTGACAATTCAGAAATTATAAATTCTCAAATTATCCCCGCCGGGAATCGAACCCGAGACCTCCCAGTTATAAGACAGCGCGTAGGTACCACTGCGCCAGGGAGATCGTCAGCTCAACTTTATTTTTCATTTCCATCAGTGTTGAATAAATAAACGGAATCGCCGTATATCATTATCTCTCGGCCCGGTTCCACAGTTTGAATAATTTCTGGACGCCACCTACCATTAATAATATCATACATTTTCAGAATATAATTTTTCAAATTGAAAACTCCATTGCAGAGTCCATTCATGATCCAAATGCGTGTAAGTAGGTATAAATAAATGGGAAGCATCCATTTAGCTTAATTACTGAGTATATTTTGTACTACTAACTTTCGCCCTCGAATTCGTCCGCGTGGAGTTAGCTTTTTAAAAATCCCTTTGCTTTTCCGGGATAAAAAGGCATTATAATATTAGTAAGGTTAATAACATTTTTTTTATTACGAGATACACTGCTATACCCCTTCCAAGTTAGCCCGGTACCATCTTAGAATGTATCGTCACTTACCATCAGGTGAGATCGCAGTTAAGCCGCATCGCTTGACGACTGAAAATTTCTTGGCAGAAAAACCCAATTTTTTTGCTCGACCCGGGAATTAAACCTGGGACCTTTTCATCCGCAGTCGAACTCGCTAACCACTAGACCAACGAGGCAAATCAAATCAAATCAAATCAAAATTTATTTATTTCATGTAGGCCAACTTGTAGCTCTTATGACACGTCATAAATCTACCACCGGTTCGGATGCAGATTCTGCTGAGAAGAGCCGGCAAGAAACTCAGCAGTTGCTCTTTTCAAAAAAAAATTTCTTTTTTTTTACAATTGTTAACAAAACTAGGCTATGCACACAATGTTTCCACACAGAAGTTTCAAAAATGCACACCTACCACAACCTAACACATGTTAACATGGGTAGACACAAAGCAGACCCATTCCCGTTGGCGGCACCCGTTCACGAGCATGACGCATGAAAAATAGATTATACGTAGAGTGTTCTTTGTGAGGGTCAAGGCGCTCAGTGCACGTCGCGCGTGTATCCAAATTGCGCGCATAAATCACAATAACAAATGCACTGATACAGCTTTATCGCGTGAGTAACGTATGTGCCGTTACCGTTACTGGCTGGAACCGTTCCAACACGCCCGTAACTTGTTTAGCATAAACATGCACACGCTATTTGCATCCGGGCCCGCATATGCGGACACGCTTTGACGCTGTTTCATCTTTCATTCCAACTCATCCCTGTTTCTACCTACAAGGTAGTCGTACACAAGTGAATACCAGAAATAAAAAAGGCTCTAAGTACCAAAACAAAAAAGAGCAGAATTTGTGTTTCAAATAATTAATAAATAATTTAAACATATTTCTTTTATTTTAAACTTCACATGGTTATTATTACAATAAAATTCTTTACAACGCTAGTTGTTTAGTTCTTATTTTAGGTTATTGGCGAGGGAACATACTAAATAATAAAGTAATAAAAACCGAAACGAAATTTTTGGCACTTAGACCCTTTTTTATTTCTAGTACTCAAGTCGAAATTAAAATTAAAAAAAAAAAAACAAGCTTTTAGCAGCTGGCTACATCATCAGAACCTGGATATCATCAAGATTCAGAATATTTGTCAAGACCAACCTCGAAGCCTCAAAAAAGCCTCTATAGCCCAACGGTTAAGGGACTGTAAATTGAAAGTTCAACGGTTCGATCATTGTCATACTCAATACCAACAGCCTATAATTAGGTATTAAAATATACTGATTTTATATACTGATTTAGTTTTTAATAATCCCGTGGGAAGGCTTTGATCTTACGGATTAATAAATAGCCTTCGGTTCGGTTCTTGTTCGGTTCTCGTCGGGTGATCGCCCTCGACCACCGACTTACCGCAACGCATTGTTCGCCCGCACTATTTTTTCTTTTTGCTCGGCTTTTAAGAGTCGTACCGAGATATTGAATAGCCTATAATCTTCCTCAGCAATTGGGCTATCGGATACAAAAAGAATTTTTCAAATCCGACTGATAGTTCCAGAGATTAGCGCGTTCAAACAAACAAACTCTTCCACTTTATTATATTAATAAGTACAGATGTGTTTAAGTATAAAATTATAGTTATAGATATAGTGAACTTCAGATTTCTTCGTGGAAAATAAAAACAGAGAAAATATTTCTAAAATCTAGATTTTATGTTACATACAGAAATATTGGACTAAGAGACCTCACGATTCGTTTATTTTCTCTGTTTAGAAAACGTACATAAAAGTTTAGGTACTGTATTACATTTCTGATCAAATAGGTAAGGGTAACTTACAATAGCCTATATTCAATACCTATTGAATAGGGCTGACGTAATCAAGAAGACGTCAACTGATGAAAAAATAATAAGCCTCCGTGGTGTATTGAGCCGAACCACGCTTTGAGGGGGCGTGAGGGTTTATTGATGGAATATAGGTAATAGCTACCTACTTAATACATCACATTCAAGGCAATATTATAAGCCTCAATAGCCCAACGGTTAAAGGTGCAGACTGAAAACTGATTTTTTTTATTTTTTATTCCTTGACTGCGATCTCACCTGATGGTAAGTGACAACGCAGTCTAAGATGGTAGCGAGCTAACTTGAAAGGGGTATGGCAAGACCGACGACTTACGTGCTCTCCCAGGCACGGGTAATGAGAATAATTCATAATTTCACTGATTCTTTGTTACTATCATCATACCTGTTAATGGCCACGACACAAAATCATGTATGTGCCTTACTTACAAGAGACCTATGTCCAGCAGTGGACATCTAGAGATTGGAGCATGTTAACACAGTTGTACAAAATAAGGCTTTGATAAATAAACGAAGCTTTCATCTGTACAAATAGCTCTGCAGCGCGGTTGTACGGAGTGATTCTACATTCTGTACACACGGGGTTAGCGGATGTCTAGCGCACTCCTTTGATTTTTTTTATTCAATGACAAGATAGTCCTTGAGTGCAGTCTCACCTGATGGTAAGTAGCGATGCAGTCTAAGATGGTAGCGGGCTAACTTGAAAGGAGTAAATTGCTTAACGTGCTAGTGTGGCGACCTTACACTGTAAAACGCAGCGTTGGCAGACCCAAGGTAGTCAAGGTAGACTGACGACGAGTCGCATGAAGTCGCTGGATATAGGCGGTGCAAGCCCGAAGCCTGTGAATGTAGCAATGAACAGAAATTAGCCTTCTTCATCGGAGATATTATAATAAGTGTGTGCAGAAACAAAGGTGTACTCTCTAACCCCTCACTTTCATGAGAGAGATCAAGTGCAGGACCGACGGCTTTATATGTTCTCCGAGACACAGGGGTGTTACACCACTTATATCTCAACTCCGGGCCAAACCCAAAAACCCAATAGGTACAGTTTTTGGCCCACTCATCTTTAGTCGAAAATGCTAAACTCTAGACTGACGTAAAAAGAAAGAAAGAAGAAGCATTTATTTAAAAACGTAGCATTTATTTGCCAAGAACAATCAAAGCATTTATAATATAAAACGAAATTATTCATCCAGCAGTGGATGTCTATCGGTTGATAAAGAAAGAAGAAGTCCGTGACAGCGGTGCGCGGAACGCTCAGTCCGTCTGTCCACAATCTCGTTGACATTCTGGTCAGCGTGCGCTGAAATCACAGACGCCTGAGGAAATTCTTGAGGCAATTGCGACAACGCGGCATCCGGGATACGTTGCTGAATTTAATCAAAACCGAGTTTTATTATACAGTTTGAGGAAGAGGTGATAAAGCAAAGTGAATATTGGATGGAAGCAGGCATAACTTTGCGGAATTCCATGTTAGTTACTCAACGGATATGCGATAAACCAGAAAAATTTTAATGCATATTCACTTTGCAATTGTGCATTGTGGAGTCAACGTCTTCTGAGGATGCTTCGGGTCTCATAAGGAGTCTATTTTTTTCTCTCAAGACATTTTCAGTATTAGCTCGCAGTTAGGAAGTTGGCGGTGAGTCACCCCCGTGCCTCGGAGAGCACGTAAACCCGTCGGTCCCCATTCCCATCGGTCTATGAGAGTAAGGGAATAGAGGGTTTTTTTTTAATATATAGACTAGCGCTTGGCTGCGATCACACCTGATGGTAAGTGAAGATGCGGTCTAAGATGGAACGCGCCCGCCTAGAAGATGCCTATTCACTTTTGGTTTGAAGGGTGCACTATTATTAAATTGCGGTAAGCCGCGCTGTTTGCTATTTTATATTGTCACTGTAAAGTGCCTGTACAGAGTAGGTACGACCGAATGCAAAAGCCTATATTTGATTGAATGTGCATCCTTTTACTTACGAGAGCGGTGTCGTGTAAGTGAGTTATGACTTTAACTGGTGTGTCAAGCTTTTGAGAATGTCATAATATTGCCTTAAATGTGATGTATGTAAGTACCTATATTTCATCAATAAAGCCTCACGCCCAAGGAAACCGCTGCTCGACTCAATACACCATGAAGGCTTATTCGGAGGAAATATGTGGTGTCGCGTTGTTTCTGTATTTGTTCCACTGCTGGAAGAGCGGCAGTGTTCAGCGCGACTTCACCGGATTACAGCAAAAGAATTTTGTTTTTTCTCAAACATGGAAAGAGAATTATTTTGACAACCTTCTTCGAGATAAATCGAAGTTGCTGTACTGGCCGAGCAGCGGCCGGCAAAAGTTGTATGAAAATCCATTGCTGGCGTGGTTTAGCGGCCAGATAAATTACATAGTAAACTCATATCTGTCGTGTAATTTAAAAATGGAACGATCTTTTACTCCGAAACATGGCAACCAAGGAGGTAAATTCTGCCTAGGTACTACTTAGTTTTAATTTCCGCGCATTATTTGAGAAAAATACTATACAAGCCTTGGCCACAACTAGGCATTGATGGACTTATGCATGTTCGTCCATCAATGTCTCTTTTGCTGGCCGCGGCAGTAATGTATGCTCCTTGGATATCACGAAATACCGCAAAGTAACGCCTGCTTCTATCCAATTAATTTGTCGTTCTTTGTCACCCATCTTTGGGCCTCAGTCTGAACGGCCGAAACCCTTTAATTACCTCCAAACGCTCCGAGCAAATCTTATTACCCATTACTCTAAACTTTTTCAATTAAATAATGGAATCGTTTTAATGCTCCTTCATTAATCTGCGAGAGGAATTGCTTTGCGACATTTTCTTTTGCGTTTTTTGTACTGTTTTTTAAGGAATGTCAGGAAATGGAAAAGAAATCTTTTAAAGCGGAGACACAATAATAAATGACGATTCGTTAGAACAGGGAGAAGTTATTAAATGTAAAACAGGCAGATTACCGCTTTTTGCCTGACACCGAGTTTTATTCGACTATCTTTAACTAGAAATAGAAATAGAAATAGAAATATTTTTTATTCAAATAAACTTTTACAAGCACTTTTGAATCGTCAATGAATCTACCACTGGTTCGGAATGCCTTTCCTGCCGAGAAGAGCCAGCAAGAAACTCGGCGGTTGCTCTTTTCAAAAAAATAAAATTTTTTTACAATTGTTATTGAACACAGGATAGTTATTACTGTCTTATGAATCACTGGAGCGAATTATATCCACGCTTTTTTATCATTTACATAGTCTTCAATTGTATAATATGCTTTTTTCATGAGAGTAGATTTAATTGATTTCTTAAACTTGTGTAGAGGCAAGTCTAAGATTGACTGTGGAATTTTATTGTAAAACGTCACGCCCATTCTCACAAATGTCTTTTGGACCCTCTTGAGGCGCAGCCCAGGAAACATGAGCCTATTTGGATTTCTACTTGGTCTATCGGACAAATCACTCTTTTTTTTGTAACTCAAAATGTTTTGTCTGACAAACATTATGTTGTTATAAATATATTGTGAAGCTACTGTAAGAATGCCTATCTCTTTAAATCTTTCTCGAAGGGAATCCCGCGGCCTCAAATTATAGATTGCGCGGATTGCCCTCTTCTGCAAAACAAAAATTTTTCCAATATCGGCTGCCTTACCCCATAGTAAGATTCCGTATGACATAATACTATGGAAATATGCAAAATAAACAATTTTTGCAGTTTCTATGTCAGTCAACTGTCGAATCTTCCTAACAGCGTAAGCAGCAGAGCTAAGTTTGCCAGCAAGCGTTGCTATATGGGTGCCCCATTGTAGCTTTGAATCCAGGGTTAACCCCAAAAACACTGTGGAGTCCTCAGTTTTCAAAGGTTCATTATTTATCTTTAAATTTTTACTGACAGTTCTCGTGTTAGGTAATAAAAACTCAACACACTTTGTTTTTTTAGCATTTAAAAGGAGATTATTTGCCGTAAACCATTCAGAAACTTGAGATAATGCATTATTTACATCGTCAAAATTGTCTTTCATCCTATCGACTTTAAAAATTAAGGACGTATCATCAGCAAATAGTACAATATCGCAAGTATTTTGGACAAAATGTGGTAAATCATTTATGTAGACCAAAAACATGAATGGACCTAGAATAGAACCCTGGGGTACACCCATTACTGAGGCTGATCCGGATGATTTTACATCATTGACACATACTCTTTGGACTCGGTTGCTGAGATAAGACGCAATGAGACTAAGTGCAAAATCTTTAATGCCATAGTGGCTCAGTTTAAGCAAAAGAGTCTCGTGATCAACGCAGTCGAATGCCTTTGACAAATCACAGAAAATACCAATGGCATTCTGTGAGTTCTCCCACGCATCGAATATGTGTTGTAATAGCCTTGCGGCTGCATCGGTTGTTGATCGACCCTTTGTAAAACCATACTGCTCAGTGTGTAGGAGTTTATTTAAATTAAAGTGTAAAAGCAGTTGGTTGAGCATTATTTTTTCGAATATCTTGCTAAGAGTTGGCAAAATTGAAATTGGCCTGTAGTTATTCGGGTCACTTTTGCTGCCCGATTTAAAAAGCGGTATTAGCTTACTACATTTCATAAGATCTGGAAAAGATCCAGAATCTACTGATTTATTAAAAATTAAAGCAAGATACGGCGCAATAATATCAATTACATTATGAATTATTTTAACTGATATCCCCCATAGATCTGTTGTTTTCTTATTTTGTAAAGATTTAAATGTTTTGACTATGTCATATGGGGTAACGTGTTCAAACTTAAATAACTTATTGCACTCAGAGACATTGCTTCTTAGGAGACGATAGGCTTCTGCCGGCGAGGAATTTAGAGAACTGGTTGTGGTAATTGGAATATTTTTGAAAAAGTTCTCAAATGTATTTACAACTTCTATATCGGAGTTAATTACATGATTATCAATTTTAAGCTCCAATTTATTATTATTATGCACCTTATGGTTACTCATTTCATCGCCGATGATGTCCCATGTTGTTTTAATTTTATTATCAGAATTGACAATTTTTTGTTTTATGTGAAGTGACTTTGCTTGTATGCACACATTTTTAAACAATTTAGAATAATTTCTTACATATTCAATAAACGCGGGGGAATAATTATATTTTTTTTCTGCATACAAGTCAAACAGCTTATTTCTACTTTTATAGATGCCGGCAGTTGCCCAGTCACTAAACTTAAGATCTTTAAACAGTCTTTTCTCCATCACCTTAAAGATAGAGTTATATTGTGAGCTTAACAAATCAAAAAACTTTGTATAAATTTCATCCGGATCATCCTGTGCAAGGTCAAGCGTCGGCAATCCAGCTGAGATGTTTTGTTTAAAATGCTTTACTTTTTTAGTGGTAACTGGCCTGTATTTTATTACTTTTGTTAAATTCTGTTCACTGCCTGGAATAGATATCATTTGACCGCAATGATCAGATCTGAGATAAGTGATAATAGATTTTTCGATAATGTTACAATCACAAAAAATGTTGTCAATACAAGTAGCTGAGTTTGCAGTTATTCTTGTAGGTTCAATAAAAATATTCTCTAGATTAAAGCTTTTAAATAAGTTAAGCAGCCTACCAGTAGAAAGAGTGTGAAGCAAAATATCAATATTAAAGTCTCCACAGACCACTATTTTTTTTGATGACCTACATAGCCGCCTTAGGGCATCCTCCATAACCTCCTCAAAAAGAACAAAGTCGCCTGAGGGCGGTCGGTACACACAGACTATAATGTATCGGTCCAGTTCAACACAAGACAGCTCAATAATGCGTTCTACAGAAAGGCTAACAATGTCTTTTCGCTCTTTGTAATTAATGTTATTTCGCGTTACTATCAATGATCCCCCGCGTATAGCAGTACTCTGCATAAAACTATTAATAGAAACCTTTTAGGGAAGCGCTTTCCAACATAAAACTCATCATATATTTCAATCAGGTATGAATATCATCAACATACAACTACAAGCCTATTATCTACTCGTATACTTTAACGGGTCGAATTCTGTACATCTTCTATCTTCTAAATATATAAAAGGCAAAGGTGACTGACTGACTGACTGATTGACTGACTGACTGACTGACTGATCTATCGACGCACAGCTCTAACCGCTGGACGGATCGGGCTGAAATTTAGCATACAGATAGCTATTATGACGTAGGCATCCGCTAAGAAAGAATTTTTGAAAATTAAGCCCCTAAGGGGGTAAAATAGACATTTGAAAAATCAAAGCTAAGTCGCGAGCGAAGCCGCAGGCAAAAGCTAGTTAAATATATTTTGAAAATTTTAATCGATACTGAGCCCATAACATTTTTTTTTGTTTTGTCTGTCTGTCTGTCTGTCCGTCCGTCCGTCAGTCAGTCAGTGAGCTGTATCTCATGATCCGTAATAGGTAGAGAGTTGAAATTTTCAGAGAATGTGTATTTCTGCTGTGTTCAAAATTAAAGGGGGTTTCCGTACTAGAAACGTGTTCTTTTGGCGTTTTTTGGTCCGAAACCCTTCGTATACGAGCCTTTTTAGTATAGTCTAAAAAGACTTTTTGGCTAGTCTAAAAAACTCTTCCAGAGTAGTCTAGAAATCTTTTTATTTTGTCTAAAAAGTAATTTTCTGTAAACGACAACCCCTTTTTGTCTTATCTAAACCCCCTATAAAAGTATGTTAAGACTTAAGTGCATCTTACGAAGAGAGTTGTGGATTTTAGGTGATAATTATTTTCATATTATTCACAAAGTTTGAACCCCAAAGTTATACTCGGTACCAAGTTGGCTCGATATTGAAACGCGTACGGCACATAACAGCCTCTAGCGGCTCGTAAGAGTAAGTCTGGAGTAAGTCGTAACACTAGTGTTGTCAATTTAAACTTTAGCGATGTATCAGTTGTGTGCCCATTATAAAGTTAGGAGTGCCTTTCGGCAAAATCTTGTCGAAGACTTGACCTGAAGAGTACTTTTACAGACTTGATATCCTTACTAGCTGATGCCTGCGACTTCGTTCGCGTGGATTTAGTTTTTAAAATCCCGTGGGAACTCCGATTTTCCGGGATAAAAAGTAGCCTATGTCCTCAACTGTACCCTTACAAAAAATCCCATCGATTATAATATTAGTAAGGAATTAAGGATAGGACTAGATAGCTGATGTTGCAGGGAGTAACACAGGCTACTTTTTTAACCGACTTTCGAAAAAGGAGGAGAAGTTGTGCTTTACTACCCATGTAGGTATATCGATATCTCCGTGATTTTTAAACCGATTTGTGTGAATCTTTTTTTAATCAATACAAAAAAATTGCGAGATACTCTAATAAAAACTTCGGGTTCCAAATCCTCAATCCTAATGCTGCAGGGGTACTGCCTCTCCCTAAACTGTGGGGATTTAGGAACTGTCGATTATTAATAGTTATTGGAGGTACCAAGTAAAGACAACATCGTTTAATTCCAGAACTCAACTCCTCAATCCTGATCCTGCAAGGATTCTGCCCACCTAAACTGAAGAGATTTAGGAACTGTCGATTGTGAATTGAAGAAGCGCTGGCGTCCGCTGCTCCAGATCTTTTTTCCACGTTCTACCAAATTGTGGAATCATCTCCCTTCGACAGTGTTCCCACTTAATTACAATATGGGGTTATTCAAGGGGCGAACCAATAAGTTCCTGAACAGCCGGCAACGCATTGGTGGTGCCTCTGGTACTACAAGTGTTCATGGGCGGCGGTAATCACTTTACATCAGGTGACCCGCCAGCTCGTTTGCCCGCTATTCATATAAAGAAAACAGCTAGTACAAGATAATGTAATATTTTTTGGGGACCAAAGCCTAATTCAAACTGTGCAGAGGAAACAACGACGCGACGCATCATGAATCTATTTCCGCGCGCAATATATTGAAGGCACTCACATCGACGCGAAATACATTTAATATTATCTAATATCCGGCATTGCTGTTGAGTTATGGATCATGGAACAGCAGACATCATACAACAGTGATCAAAGACTTGGAATTCATAAAAAGTTCCTACATGAATGGTAAAAGCAACCTTGGGAGACACAAGACTCCTCACTAGAGAGATAGACGATATTATGTGAGTCCATAAACTGTGGAAATCATTGCAATAGGCCAATAGTCCAAATGTCCAGCTGTATAACAATAGCGATGAAGAATCATGTCTTAAAATGAGTATTCAATTCGATGCCTTAAAATGAGTGGCCTGAGTGTGTCATGCTCTCTTTAAACATTTCTGTGGTGGTGTCGTGTGGTGCGGGTTGTTACGTTCCCTCAAATATGGTTGAGCGAAGCAACGGCTGGATCATGCGTCATGTTCGTGAACGGGTGCCACGGGTGGAATGGGTCTACTTTCTGTCTACCCGTCTTAACATGCATTGGATTGTATGTAGGATTTAGGAAACTTCATTGTGGAAGCACTGTATACATAGGATAGTTTTATTACCTATTGTGAAAAAATCAGTGCAAGAAATTTTGAAAGCCGTATAGAAATTAAAGAGAATTGGAAGTAGCTAGTAATTATTGTTCCTGTTTGTGTAACCTTTTGTGGTAAAGAAAAATAAAATAACATCATTCACTCACTCATTCATTTTATGGTAGGCAAACTGAGAAGATGCTCTAGTAATTATGACAGCAGCTCTCTTTACGGTGGGCTCTACCAATATGTATTTTATTTTGCCTCCCATAGGAAATTACTTCGCCTCATGCAGTGTCCCTTCCAATTAGGTATTACATAAAAGTTACGAGCACAGAATCTATACATCTATACAAATTAATAATAACCAGTCAAATGCGAGTCGGACTAGCATATGAAAGGTTCCGTACCAAGAAACGCTAAAAAACATGTTTCTAGTAGGGGAGCCCTCTTTAATTGTTAATTTATTTTGATTATTTGTTCTTATAGCGGCATCAAAAATACAAATCGCTCATTTGCGACAAGGGTGACATAATTCAAAATCGACGATGAGAGAATTCTCTCGTTAGAGAGTAATGTTTTGTGGATGCTGCGGTCTCGAAACAACACAGCGGCCAACAAAGCGACAGAGCATTAAGTCAATCTCTCTCGCTCTTATTTTTTGTGCTTAGCGTAATGTAAAAAAAAGATGTTGTTTTTATAGCAAAAAGTATAAATCTTTGACACTAGAATTTTGAAATATTCACCACGTCGCAAATGATTTCGCTCGCAATAGATATATTGCGGATCATGAAATAAAGGCCGCTGACAGACAGACAGACGGACGGACAGGGGAGGCATAGTGATAGGGTCCCGTTGGTTACCCTTCGGGTAACAGGTTTGAATACAGCCATATTAAGCTATGAAAAATATTGAGCTAACAATTACGTAAAAATGAATACAAAAGGCTCTGTTGTCGGGTATAATTTGTGCTAAGTTTTTTTTTTTTGGGATTAAAACTGGATAAAGAGCACTGGTAATTTCCCGTAAAGTTTAGGAGACGCACTGTTAATTCAGAGACCTAGTCTAAATCAAATTTATTTTTATTTATTTTTACTATTTATTTACATAAGGTGAAATTATAGAGCGGTCAAAAAAAATTTACATCACTACAAACACTATAACACTACTACTTCGTCATATTTATTTAGATATATTTCTAGGATAAAATTACGAATTTTCATTAAATCCAACTGTGTAACTGTGGAACCAACTACCTGCAAAGGTGTTCCCACTGAATTACAACATGGGGTTATTCAAGGGACGGACCAACAAATTCCTAAAAAGCCGGCAACGCTTTGGTGGTGCCTCTGGCGCTACAAATGTTCATGGGCGGCGGTAATCACTTAACATCAGGTGACCCGCCTGCTCGTTTGCTCGCTAAAAATATTTAAAAAAACACATGAAAATAACAAATTAGAGTATTTTAAGTGATCTAAAACTTCAACCCAACCGCCGAGTTTCTAGCTGGTTCTTCTGGGATTGCATGGCATTCAGAATCAGTGGCAGATTCACTTGACGATTCAAAAGCACTTTGTAAAAGTTTATTTGAATTAAAATCTATTCTATTCTAACTAATCTCTGGCACAGCGGTGTAACGAAGCGCTTCAACCGGGTCAAGCGTGTACGGCCGACCTTTTTCTTGCCGCCGTAATACAAAAGGCTCACCTTCGATGTACACCTCAAAAGGTTTACCTCCCTTCGCCTTTAATAATATAGTCGACATTTTTATTGACGTATGAATATTTTTTTTATGAATATTAGCCGCTGACTGCTGAACATGACTAATATTATTTTCTTTTCCCTCTAACTGGGCGTAAGCTCGTGCGTGGGCATTGAAAAAAGATTTTTTTTATTTTTCATTTTTTATATGGGACTTTTATAGGTGACCTTTATGTCAGCCCCATCGGTACACACAAAATATTACAATTAGCTATACACAAAATCTACCTATATATCTATACCAATTTGAGAGAAAAAAGATTGTCATGAGGTTTAATGATAAATACTTTTTTATTAAATACTTTCAAAAATGAAGTGAACCTGATTGCTAAATTGACAATCATTACTAATTTTATAAAAAGTGTGTTGTTCTGTCCTTCGTTGCAGCATCATCATCGAAGTGATTTTTGCATAGTATTGAGACATGTAGAGTTACATAGACTACTTTTATCCCGAAAAACCAGAAAGTTTCCGCGATTATAAAAGCCTATCTAAATGCATACGAAGACGCGGGTAAAAGTTTATTTATGGTTGATTAAAATTCAACAAAAAAGAAATGGTTCAAAATTATCTACTTTATGTAGGCCATACCTGAAGCTCTTATGATAAGTCAAGACTCTGCCATATCGGTTCGGAAAGCGTTTATTAAGATTGAAAGATATTCCTGTTCCATGTTACTGTAAGTGCGACCTCGCACATGGAAACGCAGTGTTAGCAAAACCTAGACAAACGCGTTATGATTACAAGCCTTGCAAGACCGTGAGGTGTGGAATTCCCCAAAAGAGACCTATACCCAAGACTTGATGACTCTTGGTTGACGATATAGTCGTCTGAAGACTGAAACCAAGTACAGTACAATCCAGACTCGGTCAGCGCGGCAGATTAATTATGGCCTAAATCCTTCGCATCGAGAGGAGACCCATCCTCAATAGCATACGTTGACATTAGTGAATGAATGCGGTCCACTGCTATCTTCTTCTTTATTAAGACGTCCACAGCTGGACTGGTCTCTTGTATAGACTTCCACAGGCCAGTTGCGGCCGCCTGTATCCACTCCCTGCGACTGATGAAGTCGGTCCGCCTAAGTGGGGGGTCTACCAACTCTGCGGTTTCCGGTGCGGGGTCGCCACTCCAGCACCTTGAGACCCCAACGACCATCAGTTTTTCGAACTATGTGCCCCGCCCATTTCCACTTCAGCTTCGCGACTCGCTGAGCTATGTCGGTAACATCGGTTCCCCTACGGATCTCCTCAATGGATCTCGTCCAGTGACATATGCATCGTTTATTTAGGGGGAGGGGGGGGGGAGGGGGGTTCACGATAAATCAGGATAAGGGGGATCTTTAACGCACGAGCGGGCGCCCTTTATGAGTTTCAAGTTACATAAGGGCTGCGAGGTCGGCACTTAATTTATGGCGTCACGGTATTCTGCCCTTGAAGGTTTATTCGTTTTTACATAATATACTCTGCGAATATATTATTAAACAGATGCTATACTTAGTTAGTTGGTTATTATCATAGTTGAGGACAAGAGATAAAATTATCTTCTATGCTAAAGCATGGCGACAGGGGAAAGGAGAAGCACGTATATATTCCTATAAGTATATCCACTGTGGATATTATTTCCGTTTTGGGCATGCTTGACGGGTGATGAGCGGCCATGAGCGAGGGGATAAATATTTTACCCTTTCCCCGTGGATAATATGTCCCCTGCCCATATCCACCCTGGAGGCATCGGCAACTTTTTATTCCGGAAAAACAAGAGTTCACGTGGGATTTTTAAAAACTTAGATCAACAACGAAAGAAGTAAAATAAAAAATATTTATAATAGGAAACCTCTTTTAACTACATTATTTATGAAATTTTTTAAACGCGGAATCTCGCCTGAGCTCCAAGTACCTACCCACGCAAATAACGTCAATCTGTTGCTCCGTTGATTTCAGGACAAACCAATGAAAACACACAGTTACATTAGAAGATGGAATACCTTCGCATAAGTAACATTTCGTTACTCTGGAAAAAAGCCTCAGCTAAACCTAATACTATAGACGGAGTATGTCTTAGGTAATATTTTATGCAAAGTGGCGGAGCTTACAAAAAACACCGCGTGGGAGGGAGGCTTTTAGGCAAAACTAAATTTGTTTTATATCTTTTATTATATTAACTTTCGCAACAACAGGCTTATCGAATAATTAAAATATGATATGACCTTCTGAATTCCGCAGGTTCTGCAGTTTTTGATACAATGACAGTTGTCCAGGAGTTCGAAGACCTAACCACTATACTATTACCGCTATACTACTAGGACCTAGGCACCGCTTTGTACCTACTGTGTAAAAATTGATGACAGTCAAAAACTCCCGACCAGCCCCCGACGCAAAAACGACGGGGTGTTATAAGTTTGGCGTGTCTCTGTGTGTGTGTGTGTATGTCTGTGGCATCGTAGCAGCCGAACGGATAAACCGATTTTAATTTTGGTTTTTTTTTTGTTTGAAATATGAATTAGTCGGGAGTGTTCTAAGCTATGTTTGATGAAAATCGGTCCATTACGTATTTTTTAAATTTCACATGTCGGGGGTGTTTTAAATTTTAAATTTTCGCTTTTTAAACTTTAAGAGCGCGTGTAATGGTAAATCTTCCCATGCAGATTTTTAAACCAGTGTATCTCGTTTTAACTATCGGGAAAAAAAACGGGCAATAATTAGGTAAGTAGGTACATGATATTTCTAAGAGACGATACTGAGTAAAAACATAAAATAAAGGTTCAACCGTACCATATTCAGTGGCTCATAGTTCGCTATCGTCTCAAAGTCGTAGATATTTTATCGTTGGCAACAACTTTAATTAAAATGTAGTATTTAAATAGGTGACACCACAATCCCAGATATTAAAATTGCAATATATCTAGAAAGTAGAATCCACTAAAATGTAAACAGTCTTCGTTATAAGATTCACATTACTTCGAGGTGAGTACTAGATGACTGAAACCTTATATATTCTGTGCTGAAACTGAGAGCTTGAATATTAGATATATAATTTTATCTTTGAAGTAACGCTTAGAAACTACCCATACAAAAAGCACGGCGGTCTGTAGCTCTATTGCGGCGTGATTGAAGGAAAAACCAACAAAGACACACATTTATAATTTTCAACATTTAAAATTTCGCATTTATAATAATTTTACTAAATTATTTTAAACACTTTAAACTTTTAATTTTGCTGACACGTTAATTTCGTCTATTTGACTTGTTATTCATTATTTTTTATTCGCTGACGGAATTATTATTATTCAATTATTTAATTATTTATTAACGGATTGTGAGAGTAATTATTTCATTTTACGGTTATAATATTATTTTTAAAAATTTGCAACGCTCTGACCGGGCATCATGTTTGTATGAAGGTTTATATGAATATGAAAGGAAATAAAGAATAAATTATGTTAAGAATCAATAAAGACTCTTTTATTCATTTAATTTCTATTTCAAAGGATAATAATCAAGTTTAAGTGCGTAAGGAAGACACTTACTTAAACTTAATTGTCCCAACGCCAACAATATCCTACCCCCATAAAGGTAGGTGAAGTTCTAGTACTAAATTATTCATGGTGGTACTAGGCTCGCATGGACCCGTAGAAGGTCTGTTAGAGTGCTCCGTCGTTATAATGAGGCAGGTAACAAGGGTATACGAGTACTTAAGGAATACAAAAAAAGTTGAACGCCGAACTAAGGTAGGTGCGTGCGGTTTTGGGGGTTCCTTGAGAAATTACAAAATCCACATCCGAAAATTTCTTCAAAAAAAATAAAAATTTTTTACTTAACTTTGAATCCTTACTATCCTTACTAATTTTATAAACAAAAAAATTAGGGTAATTGACTGATTTTTTTAAATTAAAATTAAAGTTTTAGATGCAAATACAATGCCATTTTTTAAATATCTTAACTAATTTCAAAAGTACAGAGCTTTGAATTTTTATGTTAGACAGAGAAAGCGGTACAGGAATGTGGTGTCACAATTCAGTAGCTCCATACACTCTCCATAGAAAATTCGGTTTTAGAAAGAGACAGATACAGTCGCAATAAAACAGCTTATAACTTATTTGTTTCTTGACCGATTTATTTTCTTGAATGTTACATTTTCAATTATAACTTTCTTATCCACTGATGCATGCGATATTTAATTGACGCCCATAATTATTAACTCCGAAAACTCAAAGTCAAAGCCCGGGATCGAACCCGTGACTTCTCTAATAGAAGGCTACTGTCCTAACCACTAGACTATAACTGCTATGGAAGGTTAACTTCTTACTTACACTATCTTAGACTTCTTCTTAGACTTACTTCTATTCTTAGACTTACTTTTACTTCTATCTTAGACTTGCCTCTACACAAGTTTAAGAAATCAATTAAATCTGCTCTCATGAAAAAAGCATATTATACAATTGAAGACTATGTAAATGATAAAAAAGCGTGGATATAATTCGCTCCAGTGATTCATAAGACAGTAATAACTATCCTGTGTTCAATAACAATTGTAAATTTTTTATTTTTTTTGAAAAGAGCAACCGCCGAGTTTCTTACTGGCTCTTCTCGGCAGGAAAGGCATTCCGAACCAGTGGTAGATTCATTGACGATTCAAAAGTGCTTGTAAAAGTTTATTTGAATAAAAAATATTTCTATTTCTATTTCTATTTCTAACTTAAGAGCCTATATTTTATTGCAGACATACAGAAATTAGTCATTAGTAAGGACGGCATAGAAAAGTTTTACCTCCGGAACCCGCACCTCTAAGTATTTATCCAGCTTGACTGGTTTTCTAGGATATTTATTGTTATCTGGCCGGCAAGGTCCCCGGGTTAAGTACAGCGATAGTAACGGCTCGCTGCCCCTGATCCCCGGTTTATTTCACCTTATTTATTACACACGGAAAGGCAGATTCTAGTCAAGTTTAATTGTATCTAGTGATTAGTAATAAGACTAGTTTTTGCTTGCGACATCGACCGCTTTGAATTAGGTTTTTAAAGATCCCGAGGATACCCTCTGTTTTTCCGGGATAAAAGAAAACCTACCTATATGTCACTCTCTAGGTCCTCAACTATTACTATATCAAAAATCAAGTCGATCCGTTGCTTGATTGAAGGACAATCCAATAAACAAACACACTTTTGCATTTTAATATGTTTTTTAATTCTCCCGGGAACTCTCTTATTTTCCGGGATAAAAAGTTGCCTTTGTGTTATTCTGGATCTATTTTATAATTATCTCTGTATCGAACAGCCAAATCGGTTCATTCGTTGCGGCGTGATTGAGTAACAAACATCCATCCACACATACAAACTTTCACATTAATAATATAATAATAATAATTAATAGAATTTAAAAGTATCTGGTGGGAAGCTTTGGCCGTGGCTAGTTACCACCATACCTGTCGCCAAGCGATTAATAGTTCCGGCACGTTGGCGTGTACTAACCGACTAGTGGTATGGGTTGAATGTACACTGCCATATCCCTTCTAAGTTAGACAGCTACCATCTTAGACTGCATCGTCACTTACCATCAGCTGAGATCACAATCAAGGCTATCTTGTCATCGAATAAAAAAATATTAATTATTCATTCATTTATTTATTTATCTTGGTGAAACAAGTGGTGGATACGCACTGTACGGGAAAATGTAAAGTCAGCAATACTCGAGCGTCTAATGTCAATACTACACAAAGTAGACGCACGCTTTTGATCTCATTTCAACTTGAAGGATATATCCTTGAAGCATTTCAAAGACAACTCAAGTAAATATGTGCAGACTAAGTCAAGACTCAAGATCGAGACCGACGTAAAGCGAAGGACGCACCTACGTCAATCAAATGATAACTAGTTTTGGCCCGCGATTAGACATACATAGATAAATTACTCATTAGTTAGGATGGCATAGAAAATTTTTTTGAATAGAGTAGAATAGAAATATTTTTTATTCAAATAAACTTTTACAAGTACTTTTGAATCGTTGATGAATCTACCATTGGTTCGAAATGCCCTTCCTGCCGAGAAGAGCTAGCAATAAACTCGGCGGTTGCTCTTTTCAAAAAAAAAATTTACAATAGGTAATAAAACTATGCTATTTATACAGTGTTTCTACAATAGATACATGTTAAGACAGGCAGACAAAAGCGGACCCATTCCCGTTTGTGGCACCCGTTCACGAGCATGACGCATGATCCAGCCGTTGCTTCGCTCAACCATATTTTACCTAAGAAACCCCCACCTCTGACTATTTATCCAGCTTGATTGGTTTTCTACAATATTTAATGTTACCTAGCCGACAAAGTCTTCGGGTTAACTACAACCGCATTGGGTGGTTTTTGAAAATCCCATGGGACTCTCTGTTTATCCGGAATAAAAGGTAATATTTAAAAGTTCTTTTTACAAAACCGACTTCAAACGCCACTACAAAGTATATCACTTGTGCCTATAAAATTTTAAGAATCCCCGCGATTTCTCCAGGATCCCATCATCGGATCCTCACCTGATGACAATGGCACTACCTTTCAAACAAAAAAAGAATTTTCCAAATCGTTCCAGGAGTCTTTGAGTAATCGGGGAAAATACATAAAAAATAAAAAAATAAAAGATCTCGACGAATTCAAAAATTCCTCCTTTATTTGGAAGTCGGTCAAAAACGGGCGCTAAAAGCCTAAAGCTATGGCCCGAATTAATACTTAATCGATATAATCTGGATGGGAACCACAAAAAACTCCTATAATATTATGTAACATCATATCTTTATGTCCTGTGGCTCGCTCGGGCAGTCCTACTAATAAAGTAATAACGTTATTCTCAGACATCAAAGCAAAATCTCCAACTTTGCCATACTTCAATATCTCATCAATTTCGAGCCGTCATTGAGCAACACTGGTTAAAAGATGACGTAGCGCTCCCGTCTATATAATATTGCGGTGAAATATAGTACATTGTTACCTTAGGGATGAAAGTAACTTATTTAGTCCCGAGACGGGGTTTGGCGCCCGAGCGTAGCGAGGGGGCCTATAGTTCGAGGGACTAAATAAGTCTTTATCCCGAGGTAAACACTGTGCTTTTCATTACGAATATAAGGAAAGTCAAAATAAAAATAGAAATTAGCTAAAGAAAATTGAGTGAACTTTATTTTACATAAATCAACAACTTTGGTGAGATATTTATTTAAAGTTTATGTTAAAATTAGAACATTGTCTATGGATGCACTCGGGTATGTCGTGTTTCATTTGAATTCCAATAAAAATGTGACAACTAGTTTTTTTTAATTATTTGACAGCTGTCAGTTGAAAACGATTCTCCCTAGGGCTGAAAAGTATTACTTTCAACCCGCTTCTCAGGCAACTTCAGACCTACTTTCCGTGTATGAGTAATGAAATAGTACATTGTTACCTTAGGGATGAAAGTAACTTATTTAGTCCCGAGACGGGGTTTGGCGCCCGAGCGTAGCGAGGGGGCCTATAGTTCGAGGGACTAAATAAGTCTTTATCCCGAGGTAAACACTGTGCTTTTCATTACGAATATAAGGAAAGTCAAAATAAAAATAGAAATTAGCTAAAGAAAATTGAGTTAACTTATGCATTTAGCTTTTTAATCGTCAAGTATTGTCTATGATTGTCTATGAATGTCTATGAATCAGTTGTCTTTACTTTATGAATAAAGTCTATCTTTCTTCTTGTCTATGGATGCACTGGGGTATGTCGTGTTTCATTTGAATTCCAATAAAAATGTGACAACTAGTTTTTTTTAATTATTTGACAGCTGTCAGTTGAAAACGATTCTCCCTAGGGCTGAAAAGTATTAGTTTCAACCCGCTTCTCAGGCAACTTCAGACCTACTTTCCGTGTATGAGTAATGAAAAAAATTAAACACAACTCATATTAGGTAATATGTAGAGAAAATCTTTCAAAGCAATATTTAGGTAGATGATGAAAAATCGCAGACATATTTACATAATAAAAATTAAAGATATTGTTAATATACTGATGTTATAAATGCATAGCAACGGATCGTCTTTATTTTTTAAATGGACATAGTAAATAGTTTCATCTCCTAAACTAGATCAATGCGATCAAAAAAAGAAATACTTTTACACAAACTTTTAGACAAAGAGTACCAAAAGTTTTCAAAAAATTTGCAGGACAAAAACCCTAAAGCTCGCAATTTTAATTTAATTTTATTTTTCATATCGGGGATTATCATTGTCGCACCTCTATTTCCAGCAACGTTTAGTAGACTAGATTAGTCATTTTACTATGTAAAGTAAGCATGATATCTTTCTTCAAAAAAAAAATAATAATATTGAAACAGAGCCGTGCTATATACCTAAAACACAAGAGTTAAAGCAATTATTATTACCTATTAAATATTTATAGCTGTTTCGGAAACGAAACGTCTCTAATTGCACGTACAGCAAAAACTCATCAAAGAATCACGCACGTTAAAAGTTTAACACCTCTATTATTTATAGGCCAAATGGCCTCGTACTTTGTAGAGTGGAAAGTTACGCATAGCACCTCCTCAGAGATTAGTTTTTGTGGAGTATAATTACCATTGAAGGAGCTATATCTAGATATTGATTTCATTTAATAATGAAAATGGCCGCAGAATGGCACTCTATGTAAATAATTTCTCCATCTGCCTGTCTAATTAAATATTAAGTGGCCCTACGAAACTTCGCTTTCGCTTTCACATAGACTTTCACCGAGTTGAATTATTCGATTATTGAGTATCGATAAATATATTTTGGTTGTGGGAATGGAATAATAAGCTGTTCTTGTGAATGTCGTTTATTCGTTTGCGTTTTAGTTGTTGTTGTCGAAGTTTTGTACAGAATAAATAAATCTATACTAACATTATAAAGCTGAAGAGTTTGTTTGTTTGAACGCGCTAATCTCAGGAACTACTGGTTCGAATTGAAAAATTCTTTTTGTATTGGATAGTCCATTTATCGAGGAAGGCTATATATAACATCACGCTGCGACCAATAGGAGCGAAGCATCAGTGAAAATCGCGATCATAATAACAGAACAGAATAAAGTTACAACGTTCTTTACATTATAGAGTGTGATAAATGTCTCAATAGCCCAATGGTTAAAGGAGCGGACTAAAAACTGACAAGGTCGCAGGTTCGATCCCAGCCCGTTGCACTATTGTCGTACCCACTCCTACCACAGGCTTTCGGCTTACTTGGAGGGGAGAGGAGAACGTTAGTCAAGTTCATCTTGGCTCTGGAATTCTTTTTTATAAAAAAAATGATTGCAGTTTAGTGGTTTCGGAAAGCATTGTTGTTATATTGTGTTTCGTTTTAATTATGCACAGCTGTCTCTAGACCGAACCAAGACACTCTATAATCTTTAATTATTTCTTTTGTAATAAAAATTTATAACTATATATATATAATAGTACGTTGGTAACAAATAGTGAAGGAGTCCATATTGGAATGTATCTAAGTCTAAAAAATTCTGACATTTGTACTAATAAAATCGGCTATCGGTAATATATCTATTATCGGTATTGATTAATCATTTATCCTAATTTATAGTCGTAAGTCCAAAAATAAACCAAACCTGTGACATTGAATGAATCATTTGTTATTTTTCTGAAATGACGGTGATTAATGTTCTGAAAGTTTAAATTGCAGTTTAGGAAATACTGGACTTACCTATTAAAAGGCACAAGAGTTTATTTTTATTTTTATTAGTTACTAGCTTTTGCCCGCGACTTCGTTCACGTTGAGTTAAATTCAACCCCCTATTTTACCCCCTTAGGAGTTGAATTTTCAAAAATTCTTTCTTATCGGATGCCTACGTCCTAATAGGAATATGTATAATTATGTATGCCCAATTTCAGCCCAATTCGTCTATTGGTTTGAACTATGCATTGATAGATCAGTCAGTCAGTCAGTCAGTCAGTCAGTCAGTCAGTCAGTCTCCTTTTCCTTTTATATATTTAGATTAGATGTTTTTAAACCATGTAACGTTTTATCTCAAAAATGTGTACCTACTGAGTGTAGCGCATATTAAATATAATTATTATCAGTGTCTGCGCAAACACTTCTGCACTGTAATATCAGTGGCTGCCTCGTTGGTCTAGTGGTTAGCATTTTCGACTACGGTTGACGAGGTCCCGGGTTCAATTCTCAGGTCGAGCCAAAAAATGTATTGAATTTTTCTGTCAAGAAATTCTCAGTAGTTAGGAAGTTAGGCCTAAAGTTAGGAAATTAGGCCCGGAGTTAGAAAGTTGTCGGTGCATCACCCCCGTGCCCCAGAGAGCACGTAAAATCGTTGGTCCTGCACATCTCCTTCTGGTCGTTTCAGATTTCCCATCGTAGTATGCGAGTAAGGGCACTATAATATCTCCAGATAGATGGTTAATCTCTAAGCAAGATGGCCGTCGTGACTGGATTCGGTCGGGAGGACATTATTAATATTAGCAGTTATAAAACTAAAATGTAAGTTGTAACTTTACATTTCCCAGCCTTTTGTCAGTAGGTATTGGTACAGTGCTGATAATATTAAAGCTTTTAAGCTGTCATTGTTTTGCTTTAAGCGGAAACAGCTGATGTACTTAACTGAATACAACTGAATTAATTTGTTCATTGTAGGTTTATCTGGTGGGAGGCTTTAGCCGTGGCCAGTTACCACCCTACCGTCAAAGACGTGCCGCCAAGCGATTTAGCGTTTCGGCACGATGGCGGTTAGAAACCGATTAGGGGGTACGGGTTGAATCTACAGTGCCATACCCGTTCCAAGTTAGCCCGCTACCATCTTAGACTTCAGCATAACTTACCATCAGGTGAGATCGCAGTCAAGGACTATCTTGTCAATTAATAAAAAAAGGTACTTTTTGGCATATTTATAGAGCTGTGATGTTATGCAATCAATGGGAGGTCTGGGATTCGATGCTAGATGGATAGTTACCCTATACCCAAATTTCCCAAATAGGTATTCCCCAAAGTATTCCCTTACTAATCCTATAAACTAGTTTTGCTCGCGACTTCGTCAAATTTTAATCCTACTAATATTATAAACGCGAAAGTTTGTTAGTATGGATGGATGAATGTTTGTTACTCTTTCACGCAAAAACTACTGGACGGATTTGGCTGAAATTTGTAATTCAGATAGATTATACCCTGGATTAACACATAGGCTACAATTTATCCCGGAAAATTGACGGGTTTCCGCGGGAATCAAAAACCTTAGTTCACGTAGACGAAGTCGCGGGCATCATCTAGTAATCATATAATAATGGATGAACGTAATTTTTTGCATCGGTATAAATTGAGAGTGGCAAAGGCTACTTAGAAAAATATCCATCGTCCTTAGCAGACGTTGATTCCACAACGCACAATTGGAAAGAATAGTGTGGTGCGTGTGTGTGTATGTGTGTGTGCGTGTGTGTATGTGTACACACACGTGCGCGTGCACGTTGTACTATACGCATTTTTTCTAGTTTGGTAGGTTATTATAGCAAAAAAATTGCTTTTTTCTTCTACATATTTCTATTTTATTTTACGCTGCTATTCACCATTTATCAAGTCGACAAACAGTGGGCGGTAAGCTTAATTAAAGGCTAGCTGACGAATACCCCTTTTATTCGGCAGTGTTTACCGTTCACTAATCTGGATCACACCGCGGATAGAATCAATCGCTAAATTGGCTTGTCACAGTGACGGCGCGAAATTAATTGACACGTGGCGGATTACGACGAACGGCCGGACAGCTACAAACGTGAAAGGCTCATGTTCATTGGTCAATATAATTGAACGAGCGAAGCGAGTTCTCTGAGTCAACTAGGGCGCTTGCCTACTAGACAGAGAAGTGTGTCCGTCTAAATGTCTGTCAGAGCCCTATAACTTCTGAATTACTGAATATTAGAACGTGAAACTTGGTTGAAAATTCAGTTATATTCTGTACTTGAACAACAAATCTAAAAATTAGATAAATGTTATAAAGAAACGAAATTATTTAATTTTAATGCGCCATCTATTAGCATTATTGTGAAGCTAATAGCTTCACTAATGCTAATAGATGGCGCTGTGTCAGTAAAACAGTTTTATGTCAACTATTATTTTTTTTATTGCGTCTAATGTTAAAAGTTAATTATTACAATATATAATTAAAACTTTTGGGAATTATGGGATATCGCGAGGTCTCAGTTCGGGGCGAACCACTAGTGTAATACATTCGGGTACCAATTTTTTAAAAAGTAATACAGTACATTACTGTCGCTGCTAGAAAGAGGCATTGATTGACGAACGTGTAAATGTGGGCCGAGGCGAAACCGAGGCACACACACGTAAGTCAATTAATGCTTAGTTGTGGACAAGACTTGTATAGTATTTTTCTCAAATAATACGCGGAAATTAAAACACTTAGTACCTAGGCAGAATTGAACAAAATTTTCATAGGTTTTTCAAAGATTTTTCTTTCGATTTTGGCGGTAACAAGTTCTATTACGGCTCTTGCCGCCTCTTGAATTTCACTCACTCACGCACTCATTGTCTTCACTTGAACTCATTTTGTCAAATACCAACCAGTGGTCAGGGCTCCAGATTGAGGAACCTCCTCACAATGCGTGGCGTCTCAAGGAGTACCGCCTTCTGTAATTATTATGTCATAGTATGACGATTGAAGCCGTGATATAATTATAATATCCGTAGAGATATTAACTAAGTATACTTATATCGTAATCTTTTACTTATGTGATAGCGGTTCGTAACTTTCTCACTGGACTAGTTTGGTAAGATAGTAAAATTCTATGATCAAACGAACTTACCTGAAGTGAAGTTCGATCTTGATTATCTTGACTTCGTCGAAGAGATTTAGATCGTGCTCGTATCATCCCTACTAATATTATAAATGCGAAAGTGTGTTTGTTGGTTTGTTGGTTTGTTGGTTTGTCCTTCAATCACGCAGCAACAGAGCAACGGCTTGCTGTGATTTTTTGCATAGGGGTAATTTACGGGCCGGAGAGTGACATAGGCTACTTTTTATCCCGGAAAATTAAAGAGTTCCCGCGGGAATCAAAAAACCTTTATCCGCGCGGACGAAGTCGCGGGCATCATCTAGTACTTAATATTCCTAGTGAGACAGATATTACGGGATATAATTATAACCCTAGCAATATAACTATATTCTAACGGTATAACTATATCCCTAGCAATATAACTATATCCCTAGCGATATAACTATATCCCTAGCGATATACCTATATCCCTAGCGATATAAGTATATTATCACATCTTCAACCATCTTACCGCGACATATACAAAGGGCAGGCAATCTATTTCTTCTCAATAATCTTTGGCAATGAAGAAAACGACGCAGGGAGAGATAAAGCGAAGTCACCGATAACACCTAGTACAGTAGGTGTAATGCGTAGCTAAGTATTTATGTGATTACACCTGAGGGGGTGGGGGGCTAAGGGTCTGACATTGATGTATAGTCCTCCTAATTTATCTAAGTGCCCTAAAACCTTCATCTAAACTCCCCTCCCACAGTCTCTATTCCCATAACAATAGAGGCTATTTTCCCGTCCAAAGTTTCTGATAATGTTTGCTTAGTACTACTAGTTTGTATAGAGTGAGAGTGAAAAGTTAAAAGTAAGTTTGTAGTGAAAGGGGATGAAGGGAAGGTAATAAATCTTAACATAATAAGGCATCTCGCAAGTGGTAAATTTTGATGGAATTTAAGCAAAGTTTCTTCTACTTGGGAACTTTTTTTAATATAAAGTTTTTTTATTCGATGACAAGTCTGCGATCTCACTTGATGGTAAGTGACGATGCGGTCTAAGATGGTAACGGGCTAACTTGTAAGGGGTATAGCAGTGTAAGTTCAACTCATACCTTTAATCTGTATCTACACGCCATCGTGCCGGAACGCTAAATGACTTGGCGGCACGTCTTTGACAGTAGGGTGGTAACTAGCTACAGCCAAAGCCTCCCACCAGACCAGACCAGAGTCAATTTAGAAATTATAAATTACCAAAGTTACGCCTTTAGACTTTCAAGATGTCTTTGCCATGAAAAGCAGCGTCAGACAAGAAACCTTCCGTCATAGTTGTGGTTCCAGTAAAAAATACATTATTTTCTTGTCAACGGTACTGTATAACGGAAGTAACTCTAAGTAACTAAGTAAAGATACTGTCTAGCTTGGGATTCGAACCCGGGAAAAACGAGGCTGATTTAAAACCACCTGGCTAGCACATAATCTTATGTTATTAACTAGTTTTTTCCCACGGGTTCGCTCACGTTAAGTTGATTTTTAAAACCCCTATTTTACCCCCTGAGGGGGTTAATTTTCAAAAATTATTTCTTAGCGGATGCCTACGTCATTATTGCTATCTTTATGCCAAATAGCCAGATCCATCCAACGGTTAGAGCTGTGCGTTGATAGATCAGTCAGTCAGTCAGTCATCTTTGCCTTTTATATATTTAGACTAGCTTTTGCTCGCGGCTTCGCTCACGTTAAATTCGATTTTTTAAACCAGAATTACCCCCTTAAGGGTTGAATTTTCAAAAACCCTTTCTTAGCGGATGCCTACGTCATAATAGCTGTCTGGATGCCAAATTTCAGCCCGATCCGTCCAGTGGTTAGGGCTGTGCGTTGATAGATCAGTCAGTCAGTCAGTCAGTCAGTCAGTCAGTCAATCAGTCACCTTTGCCTTTTATATATTTAGAAGATATAGACATGGTGTAGAAGATAAAGTGTATCTTTCACGTAGGCATTTAATTAGCTAAGCAACGTTTAATTAACCTCGTTTGTTGTATTAGTGATTTTAATTATATGGCAGCGAGCGCCAGTTGGTGAGGGCATATTTTAATTTTCTTGCGAGTTTACACAAAGGCTTCTTTTGTAAAATAATCCTCCATATATAGGGTTGACTCTAATTATTTATATTTTATTATAGAATTTTCTTTGTACTTATCATACCTAGTCCTTTTTAACCGACGAAGCTAAAATGAAGGGTTATGATTTTTACCCGACAGCGCAAACGCAAAGTAGGACAACGTGTTTATCTGTTTATGTATGACTATCACAAAATAATTTTGTTTTTTCTTTTTTGCCATGGAATCGACGATCTCCCTGGCACAGTGGTGGGCGCTGTGGTCTTATAATTGGGAGGTCTCGGGTTCGATTCCCAGCGGGGACAATTTGGGAATTTATAACTTCTGAACTTTCTGGTCTGGTCTGGTGGGAGGCTTCAGCCGTGGCTAGTTCTATTTCTGTATTCTATTTTTTAAACCCTACCGTCAAACACGTGCCGCCAAGCGATTTAACGTTCCGGCACGATGGCGTGTAGAAACCGAATAGGGGTATGAGTTGAATTTACACTGCCATACCTCTTCCAAAGTTAACCCGCTACCATCTTAGCCTGCATTGTCACTTATCATCAGGTGAGATCCCATTCAAGGACTATCTAGTCATCGAATAAAAAAAATATACCGCAAAGTAATTTTCTTAGTAAAGAATCCACTCGGCATCCCGGTATTATCATGATTGCTCCGCGTCAAAGAACACAGAGAGTGAAAAATTGTTACATTTCCTGAAATGAAAATGTTTTTGTTGAATTATTAAACAGGCGGCCGCCCGCGGCGCCGTGTTGCGCTAATAATAATAATATATAAAATTTATGCAATTTTTTCAGCTTCCATCCCGCCCTGTTGGCATAGTCCACTCGTTTGGAATGTTTCTAATTGCTGTAGATCGACGCCCCTTTCACAAAATAAATATCATCAGGCGCAGATAATCTCGTCGAGCCAAATATAACTGCAACTGTGGGATGAAGGTCAAACTAGAGGTCAAACGATAAGGGCATAAGCGACGACGATTTCCGTTACGTACGAGTTGCGAGATGATAAGAACACGGAATTGCAATAGGCACAAGCGACGTGATCTCGCTTAAACGTTTCAATTCTTTCTACTTGATAGTATTAATCCTAGGAGGATTAAACACAAAATTTTTTTTCCTCCGAGTATTAATCTAATTCTAAACTAATATAACTAACTTGTTACGTTCCCTCAAATATGGTTGAGCGAAGCAATGGCTGGATCATGCGTCAAGCTCGTGAACGGGTGCCACCAACGGGATTGGGTCTGCTTTGGCTGCCCATCTTGACATGCGTTGGATTGGTGTACCTACGTATGCATTTTTGCATTTTTGAAGCTTTATTGTGGAAGCACTGTATACATAGCATAGCTTTGCAAAAAAAATTTTTTTTGAAAAGAGCAACTGCTGAGTTTCTTACCGGCTCTTCTCAGCAGAATCTGCATTCCGAACCGGTGGTAGATTTATGACGGTGTCATAAGAGCTACAAGCTAGCCTACATGAAATAAATAAATTTTGAATTTTGAACTATCATGATAATGAACATATGGAAAATCTCTTAATTTATTTCACAGTTGCCTGTCAATACATTTTACCCTTCTTAAAATGCTGTAAATCACTGTCAAAATCCGCTTTCCGTTTTGGTACGATGACAGGTCACGATGACGCCTGACTTTGAACTGTATGGTGATTGATTAAGGTATGTTTTGGTATGGCACGATAGGGGGGCAATTCGAATTTTGTAGTGCGTCTTGGTTGTCATACTCTAAATAGCAGCGCAAATTGTGTTGATCGTGGTATCGTCCACTGGAAGCTATGCTCTGGCTGAAGTTTTTTTTTATATTTTAAGCGAGCAAACGAGCAGGTGGGTCGCCTGATGTTAAGTGATTACCGCCACCCATGAACATTTTGTACCACCTTAGGTAGTACCAATGCGTTAGCGGCTTTTTAGGAATTTGTTGGTCCGCCCCTTGAATAACCCCATGTTGTAATTTAGTGGGAACACCGTGGCAGGAAGTTGGTTCCACAGTTTCAAAGAATGTGAAGTCTGAACTATTTGCTAAGAAGTTGCATCATAAAAGATGCTGGAAAAAGTTTTTGTGGAGTAAGTAGGTACTTTTTTTAGATGAGTCACTTGATGTTAAGTAATTATCGCCGCCCATGAATACTTGTAGCTCCGGAGGATTACAGCAAAATATTACTGTTTCTTTTAGTATTATCACGGTATTTCACAAAGTAAGGCCTACTTCTATCCAATATGTTTAGTCGTTGTTACATTAAGAGCGCGAAAATTGTCAATTACGTCTGCAATACTCGCTTGTCAGTATACAACATACCTCATTACCGCACTTAGAGTTCTGGCGTGCTCCCAACATTTCTTGGAACGATTTTTGCAAGTAAACCTAATCAGTGATATCCTCTGCCCTGTTACACACGGTAATAGCACTATCTATTCCGTATTACGAGTAAATCTACGGAACGGAAATAGATAAATTCTTCTTCTTTATCAACTAATGGACGTCCACTGCTGGACATAAGTCTCCTGCATGGACCTCCACAAGCCTCGGTCTTGCGCCGCCTGAATCCAGCTCCCTGCGACTCATTTGATGTCGTTTGTCCACCTAGTGGGGGGTCTGCCAACACTGCGCTTCCCGGTGCGGGGTCGCCACTCCACCTTGGAACCCCATCGACCATCAGCTCTTCGAACTATGTGCCCCGCCCATTTCCACTTCAGTTTCGCAACTCGCAGAGCTATGTCGGTGACTTTGGTTCTCCTACGGATCTCCTTATTTCTAATTTGATCTCGCAGGGATACTCCGAGCATAGCTCTCTCCATCGCCCGCAGGATTGCAGACGTAATTGAGAAATTCTATTAATTTTCTATTAATCTATGATATTGTATATGGTTGCTATCAATCTTATAAATGCAAAAGTTTGGATGGATGTTCGCGTGGATTAAGGTTTTTGATTCCCGCGGGAACTCTCTTATTTTCCGGGATAAAAAAGGAGTCTATGTGTTAATCCAAACTAAAATCTATTTCTATGCCAACTTTCAGCCAAATCGGTTTAGTCGTTGCGGCGTGATTGAGTAACAAGCATTGGAGCTGTTCCTGCTGTTCCATTCATACATCCAAACTTTCGTATTTATAATGTAAATAAATTAATTAATTAATTATGAATTATGAAAATCTGCTTATTTTATTTACATACATAATATCTATCAGCGTCGAATTAATAAATTGTCCCTTTCTTGAAGTCACTTAAAGGGATTTTTTGAGGTGTTCATAAAAAATCCCTTACACTAAAAATCATGAGGCCCTAACTTACGGAGCCCGCCTCAATATTTCAACAGACACTTGGCAGGATTTCACTCTCATATTTGAGAGCGAGCCGAAAGCCTAAGCTTCTGTAAATACCCTCTGAGTCTCTACTCAGTGGCATACTTCGCAATGCACAGTGGGGCTTCGCGGTCATTAAAACTTCGCGCAAATGCACCCAAACTCGGCATTGTTCTAACTTCTACATAATGAAGCTCGGGTCGGCTATTATAGTTGAACTACAAACTTCATGGAGTCTACGATATTATTATTAGTTAATTATTTACCTATTATCTGCTGGTAACCACGGTTTCGTCCACGCGGATTTAGTATTTGAAAATCCCGCTAAAAGTAGCCTATGTCACTCTCCAGGTTCCACTATACTCATGCAACAAATCATGATGATCTGTTTTTACGTTGCTGCGTTATTGAAGGACAAACCAAAAAACCAACAAACAAACACACTTTCACGTATTATGAACGAAGTAAGCATATATAAAATCATTATTAATCATCCGTAAAATATCATTGTTTGACTTTTCTTTTTTTTATTCGATGACAAGATGGTTCTTGCCTGCGACCTCATCTTATGGTAAGTGACGATGCAGTCTAAGATGGTAGCGGATGGGGAACTTGGATGGGGTATGGCAGTGGACTCATACTCCTAATCGATTTCTACAACGTGTATTGAAACTTCGAAATAATACTGAAGGAGGTGAATGTGCTCATGAAACTGAACAACTTTCCCCAAGGAAAAAAAAATTTTTACCTCCCATAGTAAATCAATTAGCTGATCGTCAATTTTGTATGGGAGGTCCAAATTTTTTTTTTAACATTTCGACATATGTTCCTTGGGGAAAGTTGTTCAGTTTTATGAGCACTTTCACCTCCTTCAGTATTATTTCGGAGTTTCAATACACGTTGTATACGCCATCGTGCCGGAACGCTAAATCGCTTGGTGGCGCGTCTTTGACTGATGGGTGGTAACTACCAAAGCCTCTCAGACCAGACCAGAGACAATTCAGAAATTATAAATTCACAAATTGCCCCCACCGGGAATCGAACCTGAGACCTCCCAGTTATAAGACCACAACGCTCTCTACTGCACAAAAAATAACCTACCAAGCTAAGGTAACTAAACAACAGTGGGCGGTACAAACGCGTTGGTGGATTAGCGGGAAGCTTCGGGATATTTGCATATTGTGGGTAGATTTAATGGCGTAAGGCAATACGTATAATTACTTGCAAATTAGTTTTAAGCATAGTTTATTAATTGGATTAGCGCTAAGCCTCGCAACAGTTAGTTGTTTGTTTCTTGGAACATGTGTTCTGTTTAGGAGTTTCAATAATGTACTGATGTTGGAGAAACTTTTTGGCCGTTATCAAAATTCCGCATTTTGATAACGGCCAAAAATTCATTAATAATTACAATCGAAAATTTAAGAAAAACATTTGTAAAAACAGAAAATAAATCGTTTAAAAAATGAAAAAAGACGTATGGCAAACGGGGACTGCCGCGGTAAAGCTATTGCATAGCATAAAATGCGCCATCTAGCGGCTCACCGTAGAGGAGTCCCGTGTCAGGTTGTTTTCGTTACGGAATTTCTGGATTCGGTCTCCACGCTGGCCCGCGATAGAAGCTATGCAATAGCTTAACAAATAAGTTATTTAAGCTGTTTAAATGCGACTGTGTCCGTCTCTTTCTAAAACGTGTATGGAGGTACTGAATCGTGACGTCAATTTGCAGTAGCGCTCTCTTCGTCTAACAGGAAACTTAAAAGCTCTATTTTTTTATATGTAGACTAGCGCTTGACTGCGATCTCACCTGATGGTAAGTGAAGATACAGCCTAAGATGGTGCGCGCTTGGCTAGAAGATGTCTATTCACTCTTGATTTAAAGACACCCGCATTATAGTTAGTTGGAAAAACGGAAGCCGGAAGGGCGTTCCAAATTTTTTGAACACCTTTGAGAACATTATGGAGAATTTTCGGGAACCCTCACGATGTTTTTTTTTCATCATTAAAACAAAAGTGATATTTACTATAATTATTTAAGTTATATCTCGGAAAAGTCGGAGAAGTGTGCCTGGGATCTCGAGCTGAAATGTTTCAGAGATACAGAGATAGCACAAATTGTTCGATTGGCCTTTACCTGGAACATCCACTTCCTAAGTTCAACTTAAAACTTTTTTAAAGTTGAAAAAACTCGCGGGCGGAAAGTAGTTAATGGACGGATCCTAGATAGCGAAGAAAGTTTCTGTCGGCTAGTCTCGCTAGGTTCATTATTTTAGAAGTTATAAGGTGATAGACGAATCAACAAGAATGACCAGGCGATGTGTTCTTTATTAAAATTTAAAATTATTTACTTCATGTTGGCAAAATAGCTCTTATGATAAGTTAAGACTCTACCACCGGTTCGGAAAGCAGATTCTGCTGAGAAGAGCTGGCTGGAAAATCAGCTATTGCTCTTTTTAACCGACTTCCAAAAAAGGAGGAGGTTTTCAATTCCCCAATTACTCGAAGTTGTCTGGACCGATTTGGAAAATTCTTTTTTTGTTTGAAAGGGTCCCATTGTCATCAGGTCAGGATCTAACGATCCTGGAGGAAATCTTCAAATTTTAAAGGCATAATAATTGATAGGTATACTTTGTGGTGGCGGGCGTTTGAAGTCGGTTTTGTAAATAGAATTTTTCCTTTAAAACAAAAAGTTACAATTCCAACTCTTCAATCCTAATGCTGCAGGAGTACTACCCCCCTAAAACTGTGGGGATTTTGGAAATTTACATTAGGAATAGTTATTGTAAGTACCAAGTTAGACTACATCGTTAAATTCCAGGATTCAACTCCTCAATCCTGCAGGGGTTCTGTCCATTAAACAGGGATTCAGGAACTGTTGATTGTGTATTGAAGACGTGGACGAATTCGCGGGCGCCTGCTAGTCTAAACATATATAATAGGAAAAGGGGCGCAGCCTGCTGGTTGCAGGCTTGGTTGCTATGCTATGCTGTAAAAATGTCACCGCTTCCCAGCCAGAATGGATAGTGTACAGGGCCCCTAACTCTTTATTGAGCTTTTGAAATGTAGATTGCATTGAAAAACTGTGTATTTCGTACGATATATGAATTTATCTATTCAATTCGAAAACTGTGGTTGAAAAAAATAAAATGAAACCTATAACTGGTACAGTTATACGTTTTATTGAGTCAGAATACGATGGCATAAATCATTTTTATCGTCGAATTCGAAAAAAAATGTTAATGAGTGTCCGTAAACCCCTAAAAATAGGGTTATTATAATTTTGACCGCTTTGTCCGTCTGTCTGTATCGTAGCGCTCAAACGGATGGGCTGATTTGGATGTGATTGTATTTATTTCTTTGGCGGATTTAATTAGGGATTATTCTTAGATATGTTTGCTGAAAATCTGTTTAGCCATCTAAAGATAATCCATTATCGAGTCGAAAAGAAATAAATGGAAATTACCTGAGAAGTTTTAATAAACATATGTTTTTATTTCGTCGTGACGATAACAAAACTTACATTAAATAGTGTTTCTTTAACAAAAGGAAATCGTGCCACTTGGTTTCGTAAAATGGTATAACAGATAATGGAATGCCTATTGACACCATGCGACTAGTCGTATCGTATAGCAACGGGGAGTTATCGGATAGTGCATTACAATATTCATAAACACACGAACCTCTTCCTTTTTAGAAGTTAAAAAATCACTCCTTTTTAAAAAACCACTTTCAGCCTGGGCGAAGGTACATGCCATCCCACATATACCAAGCAAAAATCCTGACTATGATAATTTGTTGAAAATGTTGTTGTTGAGGGCTTGTTGTCCTTAATACAGATCGACATAAAAATTCTTTTCAAAAAACCGACTTCAAACGCCACTACTAAGTATAAAAATAATTTTATTTTGTACACGTTTGTTGAAGTCGGGCGGCTTAAATAGAAACGATGAAACCGATACGCGATGCTCACCCGATTTCAATAAGCGTGTCTCTTATATGTCACCATAAGGTAAGCGTCACGCATCGATTTCATCGTTTCTAGTTAAGCCCGCCCGACTTCAACAAACGTGTACAAAATAAAATTATTTTTATACTTTGTAGTGGCGTTTGAAGTCGGTTTTTTGAAAAGAATTTTTATTTTAAGCTTTTTAGTGTAGCTTGTTCCTGCTCTCTTTCTCCCCGCCCTCCAACACTACGGTACTAAAGTAGTCTATACTTGGTACCTACAGTACTTATTAACAACACACAATTTCTAAAGAGCTAGGAACAGGAGGTCCATGATGTAGTCCATGCTTGGTACCAACAATATCAATTCGAAAGCGACAGTTCGTAATCCCTCCAACCCTGCAGCATCAGGATTGAGGAGCTAGAACCTTGAATTTTATATGTAGTATATGCTTGGTACCAACAATATCAATTCGTAAGCGACAGTTTCTAAATCCTCACAGATTAGGTAGGCAGTACCCCTGCAGCATCAGTATTGAAGAGCTAGGACCTTGAGCTCCACGATGTAGCCTATGCTTAATACTAACAATATCAATTCGCAAGCGAAAGTCCCTAAATCCTCACAGTTTAGGTAGGCAGTACCCTGCAGCATCAGGAGTGAAGAGCTAGGACCTTGAGCTCCACGATGTAGACTATGCTTAATACTAACAATATCAATTCGTAAGCGAAAGTTCCTAAATTCTCACAGTTTAGGTGGGCAGTACCCTGCAGCATCAGGATTGAAGAGCTAGGACCTTGAGCTCTACGATGTAGACTATGCTTAATACCAATAATATCAATTCGCAAGCGAAAGTTCCTAAAACCTCATAGTTTAGGTGGGCAGTACCCTGCAGCATCAGGATTGAGGAGTAGGACCTTAAGCTCTAAGATCTGTATATGCTTAGGCCAAGCATACCAATTCGTAAATGACAGTTCCTAAAACCCTATAATTTAGGGGGAAAGTACCTCTGCAGCATCAGGCTTGAAGAGTTGAAGGTAAAAAATTTTATGGGACCATTTCGCGAGCTTCCTCTGTCGATTAAAAAAAAAATCGCGTGAATCGGTCCAGAAACCCCGGAGTAATCGGTGGGCATACATAGGAAAAAAAAAAAAAAAAAAGATACCGGCCGAATTGATAACCTCCTCCTTTTTGGAAGTCGGTTAAAAACCTAGCTAGGGCAGCCAGTTTTGATCCTAATAATATAAGTGTTTTTCGAAAAAATCATTTTTATTAGGTCTTGTGATGCCTTTTATGTTAATGCAATAATTTGCTGAGGCGAGTACTGATGATTTTCATGCCATCATCCGGAAAAAAATCAGCCTCACTATAGCATCTTGAAAGCTTTAAGGAGTAACATAGGCTGCTCAATGGTAAAACATTGGGTGGCAGAGGCCACGGGGAATGTTCCCTAGAGGCCTAGGGAATTCTCAACTAACAATACTAACATAGAAATAGGTTTTGTTTACTAATACACTAACATAGTTGCTAATAAATTTTTTTTTTGTAATGCTATGGACTTTTGTCTGAATTAAATGATTACCTACTTATTTATTTAATAAATGTTTTTGTAAAGGATGTGTCGTATAGTGTAAAGGCGGCATTTAAGGTGGCAACGCTCACAGACGTCACGAATAATTTGATAAGCTTAGCTTCCAGGATAAACTGAAGGGTTTCGTGACCTGAGGGTGAGTGGAGTTGTAAGTAGCTTTGTGGAGGGGCTGCCATTTTGTTTATAGTTCCAAGACTCACAACAACAACCTTACTTTGCTTTAATCCGTTGGAACGGATAAATCTGTATAGTAAAACATTTCTAAAGACTACTTGGACGGCGTTGCAAACCGACCATTCCTTATTGAAAGATCTAAAAATACCTACTGGTGTTATAAGAAAAGCTCTCGTCGACTGTGGAATTGCAAAATAAAACTTAAATATTTAATCCTTACTAATATTATAAAATGCGAATTGTGTTTGTTTGTTGGTTTATCCCTCAATATGCACGAAAAATCATGTCGATCATAAGAATAATTTGCATTATGTGTGGCGCTGCGTGTTGGTGTTATGTTGTTTCCGTATTTCTTCTATTCTGGAGAAACGACGGTGCACGCGCGGGCGGCGCGTGTTGTCATACAGTTTTTTTCTGGTTTAGTGGATTACAGCAAAATATTACTTTTTCTTTTAGTATTATCACGGAATTCCACAACGTAACGCCTGCTTCTATCCAGTACAAGCTATTAGCTTATTTGGAGGGGAGAGGAGAAATTTATTCAAGTTCAGCTTGGCTGATATTCTTATTCATATTCTAATTTATTATTTTTTTTATTTTCGGAGGCTTGGCCGTTGCTAGTTACCACACTACTGTCAAAGACGTGCCACCAAGCGATTTAGCGTTCCGGCACGATGGGGGTGTAGAAACCGATTAGGGGTATGGGTTGAATGTACATTATACACTGCCATACCCCTCCCAAGTTAGCCCGCTACCATCTTAGACTGCATATTCTTAAAAAAAAATTGGTTGACAGCGTTGATAGAATCTAAATATATAAAAGGCAAGCGTGACTGACTGATTGACTGACTGATCTATCAACGCACAGCTCAAACCACTGGACGGATCAGGCTGAAATTTTGCATGTAGATAGCTATTATAACGTAGGTGTCCGCTAAGAAAGGATTTTTGAAAATTCAACCCCTAAAGGGATAAAATAGGGGTTTGAAAAATCGAACTTAACGTGAGCGAAGCCGCGGGGAAAAGCTAGTATAGTGATAAAATCAGAATATATTTTCGAGTACCCAAAGCCGCACCTCGCTTCGTACATTACGGGGTTTTTTCGGCAACAATTACGTATGTATGGATCCGAGCAGGGAGCCATTAGGCGCGTATGAAAGCATTGGATAAGCGCCGGAAATTCAGTGGCGTGGAATGTTCTCGCCGCGCCGTTAACAGTACCTAATGTGTTATGGTCCAGGAGGCAGCGTTGCAAAACCTAGTCATAGTAAGCCATCGATAGTTGATCTTATATGACTAACTAGCGGACGCCTGCTTGGATGAGGGGTATATACTGCCTGTTGACTGACTGCATCGTCACTTACCGTCAGATGAGGTGGCAACTTGTCATTGAATAAAATAAGTGTAAACTGAAAATTTAAAACACCCCCGACATGTGAAATTTAAAAAAGATGTAATTCACCATTTTGTGGTGGCGGCCATCTTGGGTTTGAAATTTATCTTAGTGTATAGTCAAGCCCTTTCATTTGATACCCATATTGAGAGTTGTGAAAAAAATATGTAATTTGCAACTTTCATCAAACATAGCAAAGAACACTTCCGATGCTACGATGCCACAGACAGACACACACACAGACAAGTCAAACTTATAACACTTCGTCGTTTTTGTTGAAAAACACTGGCGCGCTGCAAGAGTTCTAAGAGCAGGAAGTGACATTCAACAGTGTCTGCCGCGGTTGGTTATAGTATACTCAAAGGCCGCGGTCCACTCTGCTCCGACTAAGGGTGCAGGTCGCCGCCGTAGGTCACCCCACATTACGGTACACTGTGTCAGGTCAGCGAGGCTTTTCAAAAATTACCGCCATTTTTGTTCAAAGAAAAATTTCATTTGAAGACAAAAGACAAAAAAGAGCATTTTTTTAGAAAGCGTTTACGTTATCGCGTTGGAATATTTTTACTAATATCATTACTAATAATATAAATGCGAAAGCGTGTTTGTTTGTTGATTTGTTGGTTTGTCCTACAATCACGCCGCAACAAAGCTACCATGGGTAGGTACGATTGAGGACTAAGAGAATGATATATTTTTATCCCGAAAAGTGTAAGAGTTCCTGCGCAATTTTTAAAAACGATATCCACGCCGATTAATAAACTTCCTCTACCTATATTATCGGAATGTTATGTCCGCCCGATCGAATCCGCCGCCATCTGCGTGGGAGATGTTATAGTGTTCGAGTGTGTGCACAAACACTCACTGCACTTAGTCTGGTAGGACGAAAATTCGATACGGCTCTTGAAATTTCAGGCACAGAACAGACTGTTTTACGTGCTCTTCGAGGCACGGGAGTAAGTGTAAACCACCGCCAACTTCCTAACTCCGAGTTAGTATTGAGAACTTCAAATCGAATATATTTTTTGGCTCGAACTGGAGATCGAATCTAGGATATCGTCACCAATCCAGTCGAGTGAACCCTATTATTTGAAATCATATGAATCAAACTTAACATTAATCTAACGTATTAAGTTAGCTTAGTATCAGTAGTTTTTCTAATTGATTGTTGAATGGTTCGATAATAAAGTTTAGGAGTTTAATTCGTGACTCCAAAGTTTATCCCGAGATCCCATTTATCCCATTATATCAAAGCCGTGTAATAAACGAGGTGATTCGAAGAACTAAAGTAAATAAGTTGCGAAAATGAAGTGGCAATGATGGGCTGCATTAATTGTTTGAAGTCATTGAAGTGGGTAAATTGATTGTCTGCAACGATTATGGATTGTGGGAATCCCTTCAAAGCATTCATTACGTCAGTTGTTGACGTACTAAATATCGATTGAAACGAAACCATAGGTTTAAAGAATTGATTCCCAATGATTACTTTTTATAAAAAATTTAATTGACGATAAAAAGAGAAACATAAAATGTAAATCTTTTTAGTCTTGGTCTTGCTAACTAAGGTTCTAAACTAAGTAAATAATTTTGAGTCGGTGACAAAAGTTTTTAAAAGCTACTACGAGCTTTATTCTTTAAGTATAGCAAATTGCTTAACTACAACTACGAGCTGTATTTTTTAACATGGCTGCGAATTTTTTTTAGAACAAATTAAGACAGCTTCTATTTTTTATTTTTGTCTATATTTTTTTAAGTTAAAAAAGTTTTTTTATGAACCTCCTTAGGTCTGGTCTCTCATGCCCGTTTTCATGGATTCAGGGATTGTATTCAGGGTCTACCTACGTGAAGAGGCTCCTATTTAGGGAATGATTTAGATATGGTTGGTGAAAACGGGCCTCCGTCTCCTTAGGATCGTTAAATAGAAGCGCTCCCTCCACTGCACAGACAAATTCACAAAAACTAAACGATTTTCAAAATATATTTCTAGGAAAATGACAAATCCTTTTAATGACAAAGGTTTTTCCAACTCGGCGAGTTCGGCACGAAATATGAAACCAGAAAAAAATAATCATAATCCCGTGCTTTATAAAAACAAAAAGTGCTTCCAAATCAGTCTGACGGAAAAAATGTATTTTTCCAACAAAAGGAACGTTTGAATCGGTTTTGTGGATGGTATTAGAGATAATGGTTTTGACCGGTTTTACGACTCACGGCACGATACGATCGAGAGATCGTAGCAGGAGGTCGTAGTAGCAGATCGTAGTAGCAGATCGTAGCAGCAGTTCGTAGCAGCAGATCGTAGCAGCACATCATAAGGCTTTGCAATAAATTCTACTTCTTTTCTTGGGGATTAAAATCTATGCACGGCTACTTTCATTTCATAATAATACTAGCTTTAACCCGTGGCTTCGCTCACGTTAGGTTCGATTTTTTAACCCCCTATTTAACCCTCTTGGGGTTGAAATTTTCCAAAATCCTTTCTTAGCGGATGTCTACGTCCTAACAGCTACCTGTATACCAAATTTCAGCTCGATCGGTCCAGTGGTTAGAGCTGTGCGTTGATAGATCAGTCAGTCAGTCAGTCAGTCAGTCAGTCAGTCAGTCAGTCAGTCAGTCAGTCAGTCACCTTTTCCTTTTATATATTTAGAAGAAGATTTATTGAAGTGCCTCGTGATCTAGTGATTAACATCTTCACTGTGGATGACGAGGTCCTGGGTTTGAGTCCCGGGTCGGGCTATAAAATATATTTTCTGGTGCTAGCGCCTCCTGTACCCAGCTTCTCCCTGCAACTTATCTGATGTCGTCGGTCCAGCTAGTTCAGTTGAGCTATGTCACAGACTTTGAAATAATTACGAGTACTAAGCTACCTATACAACGTGTATTGAAACTCCGAAATAATATAATACTGAAGTAATACTGAAGGAGGTGAATGTGCTCATGAAACTGAACAACTTTCCGCAAGGAACATAGGTCGAAATGTGAAAAAAAATGTACAAAAATGTACAAAATGTCCCATACAAAATTGACGATCAGCTAATTGATTTACCTACTATGGGAGGTAAACATTTTTTCTCCTTTCCCTTTTTCCTTGCGGAAAGTTGTTTAGTTTCATGAGCACATTCACCTCCTTCAGTATTATTTCGGAGGTTCAATATACGTTGTATAATAACTCTCATGTCCTGAGCTACTCGTAACGTATAGTGTAAAGTTATTAACAGAGGCATCACGGGTAAGTTGATAAGGCCGTCTTATAAAACTAATTTTAGGTTTCTCTTGCTTTGTCCAATGTTAAACCTACTTTTCACTTTTGCGCCTCTATTTTTATTATTATTTATATTTTTAACCCTTTTTAATGAAAAATGTTCCGTTAAATGAACTCCTTATCATAGATTAAGAGTTAGATGCGCAGCGACTATCAATCCTTTATTTATTTTTGTGTAGATTATTGTTTTTTCGAATTGTTGAGTGAATCTACCACCTACACGATGAACTGTCGGACACAACTAGTAAGGAATAAACTTTATCGCTGAGTGTAATATAACCCTAAACTTAGTATTACTTACTAAATACATATACTTACCTAAGCATGAGGGTTCAAAATTGTATTCAAAATCAGCTGAAAACTTAGATATGTACCTAAGTAAATACTAAGCCAATTTGTAGCAGTTCCCAACGCATCCGCTTCGCTCAACTCTGTAACTTCGTTAGAGCTCAGAGACGGGGACAAGTTATGACATGTTGAGACTTGTTGCGACTTGTTGCGTCTTGTACTTGTTGCGATCATCTTACAAGTTACTGCTGACAACACGAAGTTTACTAACAGAGTCAAACCAAACCAGCGAAACTTTATTATGTAAGTATAATTTTAGGACCCGCTAAAAATTTTGATGTATTGAGGGTTTGAGGGCAAAATAAAGTACCTAATATGTCACGTGTTTGCTAAAATAAATCAGTCTTGAGCTTCCCTCGTGCTTTGAAATGAGTCTTTGGACCCATTTCCGATATTCGCAATGGCGCAGTCGGTAAGATAAAAATTATTCTTATTTTTTTTAATAAATCGATATGTGTCACATACTGCTGGACATAGGTCTCTTGCACAGACTTCCACGTATCTCGGTCTTGCGCTGCCTGTATCCAGCGGCCCCTGCAACTCGTCTGACGCGTTGGTCCGGCTTTACATCATCACAGTTTAAATGACAGTTTGAGCTATTTGATTTTAACTTTCATGTAGAGTTGATCTTCCGAAGTAGCGGTTTTGGAACTCTATATTAACTATGTTTTTATGGAAAAGAAACAAAAAACAGATAACACTATCTGTCATTCGAGTAGGTACATAACATATTATCTTTGATCCGCCTTTGACCCTTGTCCCCAAACTTTAAAGTTTTAAGCTATTTCGAAATCAACAGACAGCTGATACTTCAATTTAAACTTTCATGTGGAGTCAATATCGTAATAACTGGAACTCTAAGTTATTATTGAAAAGAAAAAGATTGGACCAACTATCACACGAGTATATAATCTTTGACCCTCCTTTGACCCTTGTCCCCAAACTTTAGAGGTACGGTACCTGTCCCGTGACGCGGTAACTTTATAATTTTATTAGAATAAGAAGCAAACATTTTCTTAACTCGCAATAATCTCGATAGGATTCCGTAATTCACCTATAACTTTAACTTTGTACATTCAAAGGAGCTTGTTAAAGTTTATTTGAATAAGTTATTACTTTTTACTTATTCTTTAGCTGTTATGGAGTTAGGTTGCTCAAGATTTTCACCTTTTAATAATATTTTGACTAAAATAGACGATCTTCTTGACCTTTCTAAGTCTCTATCACAGCCGAAAAGTTGCCTTATTGATGCTTTATGGGATATACTACCTATTTTACCTCTTTAAGTGTTGAATTTTCAAAAATTTTTTCGTCATAATAGCTATCTTAGGTATGCCTTTCAGCCCGATCTGTCCAGTGGTTTGAGCTGTGCGTTGATAGATCAGTCAGTCAGTCAGTCAGTCAGTCATCAGATTTTATAAGATATTGTAATAGCTTTTCCTCGCGTCTTCGCTTATGTTAAGTAAGATTTTTAAAACCCCCATTTTACCCCCTTGGGGTTGGGGAAAAATCTTTTCTTAGCAGATTTCTACATCAAATAACTATGTGTAATGTGTATGCCAAATGTCAGCTCGATCCGTCAAGTGATTTGAGCTGTGCGTTGATAGATCAGTCAGTCAGTCATGTTTAGGAAAGGATAAAAAATTCGACAATAAGATTAAGTATATATTATTATAATCATCATCTAGAAAATGATGAGTAGATTCCAAAAATATATGACACTATAGTTCAACATCCAGTAATTCACAAAAAAATATCATTTAAAAATATGAATAAGATTCCAAAGGTGTAACTGAGGTATTTAACTTTTTACCAAACACATTTGTTTTGTAAAATGAAGTGAGATTTATTTACGTGACGCGCCCACGAAAGCTAATAAACTAATAAACTGATAAACAGATATTATATTACTAGAGGTTACATAGCAAGGTTAACTATGAAAGTTATAACAAGGTGTCAAACAAAAGTAAACCTTATTCCATTATTAATAACAGCGCGATCTCCGCAGAGAATGTCACAATATTATACAATAAATAGTGCTTTTCGGGTGCTCCTCGTTTCTGACGTGTCATTCTTCCTAATTTGTTGAGGAACTTCTGACAACAGTAGGGCTAGTAGAAGATTTAATTCGATTGAACGTGTTCGTATTCGATGACAATAGTGTCAAAATAAAATGGACCATAACAACATTGAATTTTTTATTTTTTTATTTTTTTATTTTTTGTTATAACGGCAACAGAAATACAGTTTCTGTAAATGTGAACTCTCTACCTATTACAGATCATAAGATACAGCCCGTTGACAGACAAACGGATGGATAGGGGAGGCTTAGTAATAGACAAACTTAAGAACTTCGTAAGCGCCCGGCCTCGTTCGTCGGTTACGCGTCTCCCGAAATGTCTTCTGTGATTTGTTTACCTCATAAAAAGCTTATTGTAAATATTCATTTTTAACTATTTTTTAACCCCCATCGGAGCAATGGGTTGACGTGATTTTTAAGGCCTTGGAAAGTAGAGGAGTTGGACATAGGCTACTTTTTATCCCGGAAAAACAGAGATGTTTAGAAAGATTACTCCACGCAAAGTCGCGGGCAAAAGATAGTATAACATAAACGTACTACATGACTACATATCTACCTGTCTTGATAGAGGCCACCAAGTAGACACCCTTTATTTTGATTATCGCAAAGCTTTTGATAGGGTAAATAACGATATTCTTCTCAGTAAAATCAGCGGTATTGGTCTATCTCTTCAACTTCTTTACGTAATCGCTGACTTTCTCCGTGGACCGTGACCGTCAGCAATTCGTTCGATATGGTATAGATAAGTCTAAACCTTATCATACGCGATCCGGTGTAAGTCAGGGTCCTATCTTAGGGCCCCTATTATTTCTAATAATGGTAAACGATCTTCCGGAATGTATAAAATATGCAAAATGTCTATTATTATTATATAAACTTAGTACCTACTATCTACCTCATTAGGGAAAGCTGTAATAAATTGCGTTTTCCGAAGTTTTTTTCGAAAAGAAAACATTTTTTCTAATAACAAGTATTTCTTCGCGCCAGGCGCCTAAGTTGAGGGCGAGGGGCCGCAAGTTAAAGGAGCACTCGGGCCTCGTTACGAGAAAACATTAATTTCAAAAAAGAAAAAACAGAATCAGAGGGCAACTTTTAGCTTTTAATTTTACTAATTTTGACTGCTTTCGCCGAAAAAAATTACGCGCTGAGTTTCACGATTGAGAGTAGACAGCGTACTTTTCGACGGCCCAACCGAATAAAGGCGTAATCGAAAAAAGTCAATTTTACAGGGGAGTCAAAAAACTGTAAAAATATGTACTTAATTGTTGACAACCTGATTAATGTTGTATAAATAATAAACATACAAATGTTTATTATTTTAAATACAACATTAATCAGGTGCAAATAGCAAAAAAATAGATAATTTTTAGGGTTTTTTCACTCGACTTGTCCGATGTAAAAATCCTTACAATTTTATTATGAAAATGCATTTATTTGTTAGTTTACAGACATATCCATATATTATTCTCATTTCGACAAGGTATATACTTTTTTTGCTTGAAAAAACACGCGGCACTCAAAAATTGCTTGTTGTGGGGTATCATCTTCCTACTTAAGATAGAGTTAAAAGGTGATAGAAGTACCTATGCTCTTAGATAAATCTGTCTCATTTTAACTCTGTCTTGAGTCTGAGCAGAGTGAGAGTGTGGTCTATAGATTTCAGCCGTAGAGTTGCCATTCCTACTGCGACAGAATGGGAGGCAGAATGACGAAGCAAAGGGGATCTAAGAATCTAACCAACCTAAAAGATTGGATGAAACGTAAACATCGGGGGATGGACAAATGGATGACACTGGATCTGAGTGGTCATGTTGTCTTCACATCGAATAAAAAAAGGATTGAGAAAACCACGGCGATACGGACGCGCGCAGTGTGCCCAAACCTTTAGTCCGCTGTTTTTATACCCTGTCTTAATAGCCTTTATAAAGATATTAATTTCTAATTTACTTCTCATTCTGTCTCTGTATTAATTATTGTAGAAACTACAATTCTCTGGGTTTCTCAGTAAAGTAAATACAAAGTTATTAGCTTTTGTTAAGCTGAAAAACGTAATATAAAATATTTTCATTCTGGGAATCGGTATAACTTTGAAATGCCTTATTTATGTATCTAGCCACTATACTTCATCTATACTTATAAAAGATTTGTCTTCTTCTATATCTTCTTCTAAATATATAAAAGGGAAAGGTGACTGACTGACTGACTGTTCTATCAACGCACAGCTCAAATCACTGGACGGAGCGGGCTGAATTTTGACATCAGATTGCTTTTATTACGAAGGCTAAGAAAGAATTTTTGAAAATTCAACCCCTAAGGTAGTAAAATAAAGGTTTGAAAAATTAAACTTAACGTGAGTAGCGATCTATCAGCCTTAAAGCGTACTTTTAGTACTTACGAATGCAGCGCAAATCGGCACTATAACATTACATGTACAAGGTCATAGCGATGCCTCGGGCTGAACATATTGCATAATACAAATACAGACCAACTGATTAACCTATTGCAATTCACATAATTATTTACTGAAGCCTCGCTTACACATCGACGATCTCTGGATCGTGATTAAATAGCTAGAGAGTTTGGAACAATTTTAGTATTTGATCAGCTCATCGATGTCAAATCAAACTTAACACTGTACCTATAGCTTGTGAAATAGATAAAACGTGAATAAATCTATGATATTCTATTAGGGATGAGTTATATACTCACAAAACAAGCGAAAAAATTGTTCTGAACAACGAAGAGTATAATAGAGTACTTCATTGTTAAATGACATGACAAATTACGACAAATATCTGCCTTACGCGCTTCATTTACCGAACCCTTGTAACATATCCACCTTTTTTATACATTTACTATAATATAATAGGATTAAACTAGAACAATAATTTACCAATTCACCAAAATTTGCTGGTACTTAGTAGTTTATTGTTACTTTTAGTTTCATCAACCACGCCTCAAGAAAGTCCAAAAATCGTTTGTGGGAATGGGCGTGACATTATAAAACTCCAAAATCAATTTTAGATTTGCTTTAACAAAAGTTTTAGAAATCTTGTAAAAGTATGCTGATGAAAAAAGAATTACACGTTATTGAACATTATTATTATGATAAAACAGTCTGGATTTGGCTCACTACAGCTTTTCATAAATCAGTTATATTATCTGTAAACTATATAGGTACAACTCAATATTTCTATATTTATATTTTTAAAAAGAGCAACTGACAACTGGTTCTTTGATTGAAACGGCATTCTTAAGAATTTCCCTTGACGATTAAAAAGCACTTTGTAAAAATTTGTTTCAATAAGCACATTTTTTTTCTAATAGACGATGCTCGTGACTTGTTTCGCGCGGATAAAGGTTTTTAATTCCCGCAGGAACTCTTTAATTTTCTGGGATAAAATGTTGCCTATGTGTTTTATACACATGTTATTATAATATAATATGATATTTCATAAAATAAATGTATCATTCTTTCTTTCTATATAATACATTCAGCCAAATCGATTCATTCGTTGTGGCGTGAAGGAGTAAGACTAACAAACATCCATCCATACATCCATGCTCACAAACTTTCACATTTATTTACGAGTAGTAGGAAGTAGGATTTCCGCAAATTAATCAATAGCTCAAAGGTTTTGAATATTTTATTTTTGTATTTGTATATTTCCACAAAGCAAATATTGTATCAATGGGGAAAATAATCAAAACAATTTGTTTATTAGAATGAGAACAGGCAGGGAACAGGGCGGGGGTTTTATAATATAGAACGCTGTAAATTGCGTCGACAAAACAACTTCGTAATTTGTATCGATGCAAGAACCAACCAGGTACTTTCCTCCCAAGGGAGAGACTCTATGGATGGTTCGCCTTTGCCAAAGTTTTAGACCAGTGGGTCTGTAAATGCGAAATATGTTATAATAATTCATTTATTTGTTTCAAGCATGGGTTTCAATGAACGAATTTGAATGGAATTTAGAATTAAAATAGCTCATATCCAGGATTAGGACATGGACTACATTTAATCCCGGAAAATTAAGGAAATTCCGCGTGAATTAGAATCCAAGCGGACAAAGTCGCGGCACCATCTAATAATATACTCGTACATATGTAGCAAAAAAACCAAACAATTTATGACACGTGTAAACTGAACTCAACATAATATGCTATTATTATTTTTCAAACCAACTCAAATCAACAGCCGAGTTTCTGCTGGTTCTTTCCGGTTGGAACGGTATTCTAAGCCAATGGTAGATTCACTTGACGATTCAAAAGTACTTTGTAAAAGTTTACTATTTGCATAAAAATTTATATATTCTATTCACAGAAAATATAACAGTATTACAAAACGATAAGTAACAATAGTCAATACGTGCGCAAGCGGCCTCTCAACGTCGGAGTTCGAAATTTACTACTGGTGAACGATCATGCTAACAGGAATAAACCCGAGTCGAGGCTCTAGACGTCGAAGAGCTCGCATGTTCTCGTCTCTACATATCGCCACAGGCTTGTCAAATGAAAACCATATACAAAAGTACTCTGTGATGACAACTGACGCTGAGATCTATAGAGCGTCCTCTAACTCAGCTCGGACTTGAGTTAAAGTTAAAATGAGACACAAATATGCTCTGAAATCTGTCTCGTTTTAACTCTATATTGAGTCTGAGAAGAGATAGGCTGATATCTATTGACCACTCTCACTCAGCTCAGACTCAAGACAGAGTTAAAACGAGGTAGGATTATGTCAGAGCATATTTTTTTCTCTTTTTAATTCTATCTTAAACCTGAGCTAAGTCAGAGCACGCTCTATAGATTTCAGTCTAAGTCTCCTCTTAAGCGTATTGCTCGGTACTGATATAAAATGGAGAGCCCTCCTCGTTTGCGGACGATTGTTACCGATTTAATGAGCGATAAATCACCAGAATGGAACCCTGCGATGTTATTTCGTTGGTTAATTTAAATACCTTTTTAAACCTAAAAGCACGGAGGTTAATATTTTTGTATTTCCAATCAGAAGAGCGCTCCAGTCTGTTATGCTGCTGTTAAATTATATAGAGAAAAAGATAATATTACAATTATCTACATATATAAAGGAAAAGACTGACTGGCTGACTTATCTATCAATGCACAGCTCAAACCATTGGACGGATTGACCTGATCGATCTGAAATTCGGCATATAGTATAGCTTTTATGACATCCGCTAAGGAAGGATTTTTGAAAATTCAACTGCTAAAGGGGGAATAAGACGGTACCAGGCAAGTAGCATAGTCAACCTGAAACCTCGTCGCGCGGCTCCGTCCGCACTCTGTAGTACACAGTAGGAGCTAAATGTCGGCAATTTGGCGAACAATGGCTCGCTGAAATTCAGCGGATTTGCATAAAGTTTTAATAGAACCGCACTTATGAGCACGTCACGATACAAAGGTCATTGTGTAAAGCATTTACGTTGAACTCATAGCAGACCACTTGTATGCATGTTCTTGGAATAATAAAATTTAAGTCAAATACTACTAATGAAAAGGCTTTCTTTCTTTCATTCTATATTATAATTTTTTTTGTTGACAAGTGAAGATGCAGTCTAAGATGGTAGCAGGCGAACTTGGAATATGGTAGTCTACATTAAACCCATACCCCTTATCTGTTTCTACAATATGCCATCGCTTGGCGGCTTCTTTAACGGTGAAAATTAAAAGCCAAAGCCTCCCACACTTTGAGTATATAACCAACCTCCCACTAGACCAGAAACAATTCAAAAAATATCCAAATTGACCTCCCAGTTAAAAGACCACAGCGCTCACCACTGCTGCGCCAGGGAGGTCGTATTTATTATTTTCTTTCTTATTAATAACTAGCGGACGCCCGCAACTTCGTCCGCGTTCCTAAATCCCCACAGTTTAGGTGGGCAGAAACCCTGCAGCATCATGATTGAGGAGTTGGGTCCTGGAATTTTTATGGGAGTATCTTGCAAAGTTTTTGTTTCAATTAAAAAAGTGAAGAAATCACGGAGAAATCGATATACAGAGGTAGAAAAACACAACTCCTTCTCCTCCTTTTTCGAAAGTCGGTTAAAAAGTAGCGTATACTATGCCCGATAATACCAGCTACCAGACAAGTCCCGTCAAAATCGGTCCAGCCGTTCCCGAGATTAGCGAGAACAAACAGACAGACAGATAGACAGACAGACAGACAAAAGTTTTAAAAATTGTTTTCTTGTTATAAGTACCTACCGTATTTACTTTCGTATGCAGTTAGTAAAAAGCTGTTCTTTTGATATTACAAACAGATACTTCAGTTTTATTTATTTGTATACATTTTATTTTCTTTCTTTCTTTAAATTTTTAAGCTATTGCATAGCTTCTATTGCGGGCCTTGAGCGTGGAGACCGAATCCAGAAATTCCGTAACGAAAAAACCTAAGGCTCGACGGGAACACGGACTCCTCTCACCGCTAGATGGCGTTGATAAAAAATGCTATGCAATAGCTTTACCGCGGCAGTCCCCGAGTGCCACACGTCTTTTTTTTATTTAGTCCAACGTGGCGAGGTCACGGGCGGTGGCAGCGTGGCTCAGCAAAGGTCACGAGCTCGATCGAACTGCTTCACGTCATCGAGGACGCTCCACATGCTAAACGTCGCAGCTCACTCACACACACCGCACCCGCACAAAAGACGCACATTCAAACAACTGTACATTGAAAATTTAAACCACCCCCGACATGTTTATTTATAGCTGGACTATGTACGATATACCTGTCATCCTGTTATATAATTTTCTCTTCCATCGTCAAAACCTCGATCATCATTTATGTAACACATACTCATTGAGACCGTTTTAGAGCCCAAACACTCTATATCTACTAATATATAAGTTGCTCTATGAGTTGCTGAGGATTTGAATATCCCGCAGACTACTTGATACTGCAGCATCAGCTCAAGGTTACCTTGGAAACCGTAACCTTCCGTAACCGTCACTCGATGGTTACCGTCTAGCTTTCCGCACGCTTCAAGCAATTGGGCCGCGTGCTTTAGAAGCGTGAGCTGCTTGTTTGAAGCAAGACAGCAAGAGTGAATAAGCGGATCAAGCTGCCGCTCGTAGGCAGTGAGCTTACTGCTAGCTGTTGACGCGAGGACGGCGAGCTTTCTGCTAGTCGTTGACGCGAGGACAGCGAGCTTTCTGCTAGCTGTTGACGCGAAGACAGCGCGCTTTCTGCTAGCTGTTCACGCGAGGATGGCGACCTTAATGCTAGCTGTTAACGCGAGGACGACGAGCTTTCTGCTAGCTGTTGACGCGAGGACAGCGAGCTTTCTGCTAGCTGTTGACGCGAGGACAGCGAGCTTTCTGCTTGCTGTTGACGCGAGGACGGTGAGCTTTCTGCTAGCTGTTGACGCGAGGACAGCGAGCTTACTGCTAGCTATTGACGCGAGGACGGCGCGCTTACTGCTAGCTGTTGAGGCGGGGACAGCAAGCTTACTGCTAGTAAGTAGTAGCTAGAGTCGTGCGGGCACCGTGTAGCAGCGGTTCGCATAACTGAGCTATGACCTTTACTGCACCCCGCGACCCTGCTGATCTTTTGAGATGACCTTCTCTTCACCACACTAAGAGACGACAGTTACGCGGGTTCATTTGTTTCTTCGCATATTTATCAGTGCTCGCATAATTACCAGTCTGCTCATACGATTTTTAACCGACTTCAAAAAAAGAGGAGGTTCTCAATTCGACGCGTATTTTTTTCATTTATTTAAAGACTCCGCACCTAAAGGGTACCAACAAGACCCTATTACTAAGCCTCCGCTGTCCGTCCGTCCGTCTGTCTGTCCGTCCGTCTCTCCGTCTGTCAGCGGGCTGTATCTCATGAACCCTACTAGGTAGATACCAGGAATTTTCACGGAATATTCTATTGCAGTTGTAACAATTTTTAAAAATAGGTCATCCAAAGAATGTGATTTTTTCGGCATTTTTGGTCGACCTCAACAATCGCTGTTCCGATGTACGGAACCCTTGGTGTGCGAGTCCACTTCGCACTTGCATGGTTTTACCTCTCCAGGCCACGTATATCTTGAGTACCTTCAAGACTACAGTAAATAGGCATCTTCTAGGAAACCTAGACCTCATCAGTGCCAATATTGATTTTCGTCAAGTGCAAGCCAAGCATATCTATCTATCAGATCACATCACACTAATCTAAATATATAAAAGGCAAATGTGACTGACTGACTGACTGACTGACTGACTGACTGATCTATCAACGCACAGCTCTAACCACTGGACCGATCGAGCTGAAATTTGGTATACAGATAGCTGTTAGGATGTAGACATCCGCTAAGAAAGGATTTTGGAAAATTTCAACCCCAAGAGGGTTAAATAGGGGGTTAAAAAATCGAACCTAACGTGAGCGAAGCCGCGGGTTAAAGCTAGTAATATTATAGAGGAGAAAGTTTGTAAGTATGTATGTTTGTGAATTAATCAGCCAGCCAGTCAGTCAGTCAATCACCTTTTCCTTTTATTTGTATATTTAGATTTGTGTCATAGTTTATTTTTAAGTCACGAAAACCCCAATATAGCGGAAATTACACGTGAGTTTGGTATCAAATGAATGGCCTATTATACACCGTAATTTTTTTTTAAAACAAAGCATGGAATCCACTTGGCATTCGCAGTGAAAAAACGAAGGAATAATTAAAAAATGACCAAATTTGTGGAAATCGTGCCCAAGTCGGACAACAATGGGTGGCGGAACAAAGGCGCGGCTATCTCGCATCAGGCGGCGGCGCAGACACGCGACAGATCACAATCTCGCAGACTTGCAGCGCGCCCACATAACAGGACCACGGTGCCATTAACTACACCTAGTCACTATAGTCTTCTAACTTATTTTTAATTTTTTTATAGTAAATTAGACAATTCCCGCGACAAAAGTCCGCGTGGATTAAGATTTTTACTCTAAATCTGTGCATCCATCCATCCATTTATAATACAGGTGGGATAAGTAAAATAAAAACTGACAAAGTTATAAACTGGATAGTTTTGAGTTAGCTACGTTTTCGCGTCTATTTCGGTACACTAACAAGCTGCTTTATTTCTGTTTTACGGATTTAAAACAATAATTCGAGTTTTGAAACTCGGGTTACCTTGCTAGAGACTTAACTGGGGCAGTCTGGATAAAAGCATCAAATGTTTATCCAATAAAAGAGATATATTGTGTAAACAACTGAGTTATTAACATTCTTTATATTAGCAAAGCGTGCATTTACGCCTATTAGGCTGGGCGCACATTAACTACCGACTGAAACTCGAGGTAAAACAACATTTTCCCGCCAAACCAGAAAAGACATGTATACAACGTGCCGCTCGCGCTGTACACTGCCGCTCTTCTAGTAGTAGAACAAATGCGGCAACGACGCAACACCAACATGCAACACCAACATGCCAAACCAATACGCAACACCACACAAACACTTCGATACGTACATGTCGCGGCAACACCGAGCATCCTCCGAAGGCGTTGACTCAACAATGCACAATTGCGAATTACCTACTGAAACTTGATTTGAGCTACTTAAAGATTGTTCAATTCAATTAATTTATTTGCTAGATTCAGTGGCGATTTACAAAAAACTTTAGATCGTGGAAAGATGTTTTGACATTTTTTTATATTGGAAATCTGTCAGAAAGTCAGTTAACATTAATTTGGGGATGACGAAATAGACCGTTATATCTTAAAGGCTTTTTTTTTCTTAAAAAAAAAAGATTATTAGCAATGCGCGGACTTAACTAATATTTCCCTCTGCCCTCCAAATAAGCGTTAATCTTGGGTTAGGAGTGGGTACAACAATAGTGCAACGAGTTGTGATTAAACCTTTCTGTTTTCAGTTGATACCTTTAACTATTGAGGTATTTAACTTTATAGTGTTTCGATGCTCCAAATCTGTTAGCGTAGGGATATAAAATACACTCTTAACAACCCAAATGGTTGTCTAATGTGCATCCAGCCTTACATTAATGGGATGACAGTTGTTATTACTATCGCCTGTGAAATTTTCAAAACGAGATCGTAATTAGGCTATCGAGGTCGTTGAACTGTAGGTGTAAGATTAACCTTTGGCTAGCGTCCAACATACGCCATTCTTGAGTCGATTAATTCTGAACCCATTAAATTTGACGTAACCCGATTCATCGTGACGTGATAATTTATGCTTCCATACTTTTAAACTAGAGGTGGCAAAAACGTATCTTCGTTAAAATTAGATCATTTGTATCTGATTCAGTTCAAAGATTCGAATCAGTGAATCATTTGGATCATCGATCCAAGTAGAGCAGAAAGTATATTCTTAAACGTGATTAACTTAAATACTAGGTACCTTTTAATTAAACTTTGATCAGAATTTAATCAAAAAGGTACGTGACAGAATAATGTTATAATTTGTTTAAAGACAATATGCTCACTCGTGTTAGCAAGTGCGTCGATCACGCGTGCAGTTTAGAATTCCATTGAGCCAAATGATGCATTAGTTCTGGTGTCAGATATTTGTATCAGTAGATCAATTTGAAAAAACGACTCACTGAGTCGTTTCAGTAAAGAGTTACACACGCCTATTTTAAACCTCAGGGTGTATTTAAATTATACTTATGCAGCATGACTGATGCAAGATTTTATATAGGCAAAATTTTATATAGGCACTTCGATGATATAGGTCAACTTGTGGCTGGGTATAGACGGTACAAGACCGAACCCTGTGGAAATACATGCAAGAAACCTTTACTCAATACTGGACGTCTATTGATTGATAAAGAAAAAAAAAAAGAGAAGTCGCTCTTATGACAAGTGAAGACTCTACCATCGGTTCAGAAAGCAGATCCTGCTGAGAAAAACCGGCAAGAAACTCATCAGTTGCCCTTTTCAAAACAAAAGTGTAACAAAATGTAGTTTTTAATTTAAATTATAATATAACAAATTATTATCAGGTACTCTATTTTTTGGACAGCTGAAACAAAGCCGATAGCTTCGAAGCAACTTACTTTTACTGTAGGTGATCAATTATATACATTTTAGACGACATTAACAGCTAGACTTTTATTACTATAACTAACATTTGCCCACGGCTTCGTTCACGTTAAATTCGATTTTGTAAACCCCTATTTTACCCCTTTAGGCGTTTAATTTTCAAAATTCTTTCTTAGCGGATGCCTACATCGTAATAGCTATTTGTATGCCAAACAGCTTGATCCGTCCAGCGGTTATTCGTTGATAGATCAGTCAGTCAGTCAGTTATCTTTACCTTTTATATATTTAGAAGATACCTTTTCATTTAGTCCGAATGTAAAGGTTACAAATGTGTGTACTTTTGAAATATTGTTTCGTTTAAAGCATTATGGTTTTCCAAATTGATGGATAATAATAATAATTAATCAACTTCATACAGTAGGTAATCCCACTGTATAAGTTAAAATAATGAACATACTCGTATTTTGTTAATATATGAAGTGGGCGGTTGTTCTCATTAGTTTGTAATTCATTTGTAATAATTGATGTCCAACTAAAAGCTCATTTGTTTGCTCGATAGGTATGCCGCGAATTCATCCGCGTGTATTAAAGTTTTTTGATTTATTGGATGGAATCAGGCGTTACTTTTGCGAAAGTTTATGATTAGCAAGAAAAATTTAAAATTATTTTGCTATAATAGTGGTCAAACTACCACCACTCACTCATCATTCACTTATTCACTCATTGCTTGCTTGGGAACTTTGCTTTCTTGCTTGGTTGGGGAGGTAAGCGGTGCTTAGCTTGTAACTGCATGTTTGACCATACAGATTTTTTCTGTTGGCGGATTATAGCAAAATAATTTTAACATTTTCTTGTTTTTTGATTTCTTCAGGAGCTATTTAGTTTTCCAGGATAGGTTGCCTGTCTCCATTACGTTCAGCCTTTTGGTTTAGTCGTTGTGACGTGAAGGTCGAGGCTTGCCGTCCAGTGGTTGAAGCTGTGCGTTGATAGATCAGTCAGTCAGTCAGACCTTTTCCTTTTAAATATTTAGATACTACTAATAAGATTTAATATTTTTGAGGCGTCTCCACTCTTCGCCGTCTTTTTGTTGACAACGAAGCCCTTCGGGTAGTCATCAATGAAGTGACGTCATCGGCTGTCCACTTACATAAATATAGACCACTGGTGATCGATTGTTTCACCCGCTACTTTTTTTACAATGCGCTTGGATTTCTCAAGGTCACATATTTAAGTTCCTTGGATGTTTTGAGAAAGGAGTTGTCCAAAAATGTTTTTTATTTTTATTTTTGAATGTAATTAGCCAGGATGATTTTAATATAGTTCGATAGAGATCCAAAAAGGCTTCTATCTAAATAATTTACAGATTTTTAAAGACCCCGATTTTGAGAAAATGTTTTTTTTTGTTTTGATGCATTTATCGACCTTTAATTGTGATTAAGCACCTAGAACTTGTATAGGGGATCCATCGGTGGACTCCTGTATCGTGGGGTCCAAAAGTAAATTAATAATGTAAATTGGAAAATAATTTCAAAATGATAACATTGAACTCGCATACTTTTCAAAGACTTTAGTCTCAATCATAGAAGGCACTTATCTTATCGAGTGCGCCACATACAAATCGAGTTCGATGATTATTTGAATATCAACCAATCAACCTCCCTGAAAGTTAGTGGAATAATAAACAGCCCCTAGCTAAACCCCGGGCACGCACGAAGAAGATCATACTTCAAACCGCTCGCTACATGTTTAACGATCAAAGGCGTGTAATTAAACAGAATTAAACCAATAACACGTCAGTGTTATTTCGTAGAACCCCAAAATTAAGGCACACCTCAGCGTTTCAACTCGCGCAGCCTAACTCTACGATAGAGCTTCTTACTTCAGATTTTATCACAAGTGATAAAATAAGCCAATTTAATACCAATTTTCTATTTTTAATTACACCAACAAAAATACAACGATAACTTCCTTTCATCCCACATAGGTTATTAATGTCAGTTTTCATTCTGAACTGTCAAAATTTCGTCACAGACTAAACAAAACCAAAAATACCGATTGATATCCTTTTGAAATATTTTAGATTTTTAACAGTAGGACCCTACTAAAGTAGTATTTTCACACTAACTGTCTCGTCGGTCTAGTGGCTAGCAAATTCGACTGTGGAGGACGAAGTGCCGGGTTCGATTCCTGTGTCGAACCAAAAAATGTATTGGGTGTCATATGTACTGTCAAGAAATTCTGATTCATTGCGCACACTCTTGTGCATTATAATATCTCCTGTGCAGATGACTTATCTCTGTGGAGTATGGTTCTCCAACAGTACCATAAGAACCCTTTGTTTTTTCGAGATAAAAAGTAACCTATGACTTACTTCAGGTCGTCATCTACCTATCCTTGGGCATTGAAGATCTAAAGAATGTCACAGCCTGGTTGTCGCTCCGGAAATCACAAATACGTAATTTCCTTTAGGATTTTTAAAAAGCTAACTCCGAGCAGACAAAGTCACGGGCGAAAGTTAACTTACTGTCATTTGGTACGGTAAACTAAAAAATAAGTTACATCGACCTTTTTTAATCCAATTTCCTCGTATAATACGGCAATTTTCCGACTAATCATTAATAGTTTCACAATTAAAAACACTAACCGTAACAATTACTTTTACAAATTACAAAATTTAAAATGCAAACGCTAGCAAGCAAAAATTTACATAATTACTTTTATTAACCACAGATATTAAAAAATATCGCTTAAAATTCCTAGAAAACATTCAACCATCGCTTCAATTTGCAAAAGCTTTTTTAAAAGCTCTATTAGCGAACTACTCTGTACGGTGTGTCACGCACAGCAAATTATAATCAAAAGTTGTTACTGCAAATTCGCCTTTATGCTGAGATAATATAAAGTCTATTATTGTTAACAGTAATTATACCTAATTATTCAGAAATAGATCCAGCCAAAATGTGAGTTGTGGCGATTTCGCGTTCGAAACTACTTCCATCATAATTGGATTATAATAATAGCCTAATAATTATAACGACTATTAATCGTTTTTACTTCCAGCTTAACTTAACAAGTATTAAAAATAAATGCTATTTTCGGATAGGAATAAAATGCTCAAAACGTTTGCCTGGAGGCTTTGGCCGTGGCTAGTTACCACCCTACTGTCAAAGACGTGCCGCCAAGCGATTTAGCGTTCCGGCACGATGGCGTGTAGAAACCGATTAGGGGTATGGGCTGAATCTACACTGCCATACCCCTTCCAAGTTAGCCCATATATAACCATCTTAGACTGCATCGTCACTTACCATCAGGTGAGATCGCAGTCAAGAACTATCTTGTCATAGAAATAAAAAAAAACGACTTTGCCTTTTATTTTCTCTCCTCATTAAAATATTTAAAAAGTTCACTTCTTGAGTCAGTTATTACTTCAATAGCACAGATTAATGACAGCTCATTAGGAGATTTACTGAATAATTAGTTAATGATTCATTAAAAATTAAATGAATGTCTTTGAGTACTACAGTTAGGTTCTTTTTTTGTTCGTGACTTCATCCGTTTGGAGCTAAATTTTTAAAATATCCGCGGGCTGCTTTTCCGGGATAAAAGGTAGCATAAGTTTCACTTTAAGTCCTCAACAATACTTACCTATCTGACGCTGCGGGATTGAAGGACTAACCAATAGACAAACAAACACTCTCTCGTATTTATGTAATTACTAGCTGATGCCCGTGACTTCGTTCGCGTGAATTTCGTTTTTAAATCCCGCGAAAACTGTTTGATTTTCCAGACTCCAGGTCCTCAAGTATACCCATGCAAAACATCACATCGATCCGTAGCTCTGTTACAGCGAGATTGAAGGACAAACCAACAAATCAACAAACAAACACACTTTCGCTTTTATAATATTAGTAAGGAGGAAGGATAGTAAGGATACGTATACTAGCTTTCGCCCCAGCGAAAACTGTGAAACTTCATGGATATAATTGTTATAAAATAATACGAGTACGTATCACGGTAATTATTTTAGTTGGGATTGTCAATATTTCGATCCAATTGCATGGACCGTGGTCACGACGAGACTGTCTGAGATAGTCTTAAGTCTTTAAGTATCAAGACTAATAAAAAAAGCTTAATGGGAATCGACGCTGACGAATGTAACACCACCCTTAGATAACACGCCAAGAAAATGTTGCTAAAAAAAAATATTTATAACTAGAGAGCTACTTAAAGATATAATATATTAGTTACGAAGTTCGGCTGTTATAATAATATTAATCTCGTGGCCCGCGCCTCCCTGTCTACGGTTTTTGGCAGCCTCGCATAAACGAGATGTTATGTTAATTTTGGCAATTTATCACAAAGTTGTGTTATGCTTAGCCGGTGCCAAAAGAATGGGCGCCTTTTTATAACCCCCCAAAAACGAGGGGGTGTTATATTTTCAGTCAAATTCAAATTCAAAATTTATTTATTTCATGTAGGCCAACTTGTAGCTCTTATGATACGTCATAAATCTACCACCGATTCGGAATGCAGATTCTGCTGAGTAGAGCCGGCAAGAAACTCAGCAGTTGCTCTTTTCAAAGAAAATTTTTTACAATAGGTAACAAAACTATGTATACAGTGCTTCCACAATGAAGCTTCAACCGTTCCTTCAGTCCGCACCTTTAACCGTTGGACTATTGTGGCTCAATTTTTGCAGCTTTTCCGCAAGTGAATAGCTGCTTAATATAATAAATAACGTTTATAAGATGAATAGCGCTCCAGCCTACGGGCCATAAACAAAAGAGGCGGCGGCGTGTGGCGCCCAGATAACCCCGGGAACGACTTGGCCGGGGAAACAGCGTCATACATTCAGATCGAACCGTACTTTGGTCTTAGCAAAAACCAATAATTGACGCCCTTTATTGCACATCCCAAGAATACTTACTTCGTACTTAAATAGTACCTGGTTCTATTCGCTATAGATTATTATACTTCCAAAAAAGGAGGAGGTTCAAGAACTGAATTAGGAGGGCCCAGCGTCGATGGTGGCCCTGAATAGGTTAAGGTAGTTTATAAGGACTAACATAGAATAAGTAATTGTTACTAACACATACTGTACTAACATAGATTTAAGTCGTTTTTTACTAACATATTAATGTATGGACCTAAGGTCTGTAATAAAGATTTTTTTTTAATTCATCGGAATCTTTTTTTTTGTATGTTCCCCGATTACTCTAAGCCTGGACAGATTTGGAAAATTCTTTTTGTTTGAAAGTGTATACTTCCCAGGTGGTCCCATTACTCCCATTATCATCAGGTTAGGATCTGATGATGGGATCCTAGAGAAATCGAGGGGACTCTTCAAATGTTTTTTTTTTATTCGATGACAAGATAGCTCTTGACTGCGATCTCACCTGATAGTGACGATGCAGTCTAAGATGGTAGCGGGCTAACTTGAAAGGGGTATGGCAGTGTACATTCAACCCACACCCCTAATCGGTTTCTATACTCACTATCTGGCCGGAACGCTAAATCGCTTGGCGGCACGTCTTTGACGGTAGGGTAGTAACTAGCCACGGCCAAAGCCTCCCGCCAGACAACAACCTACCTACACGAAGCAAAAACGTCTGATTTGAACCACCAAAATCACACCTCCAGTTAGCGACTTGAGTCAAAGTCGCTTACCCTGGGTAATCAACAACTAGGCTAAACATTTTTCTGTATTTTAATACAGCCACATGTATTGTATGAAGTAAAAAATATCTAGCAAAGTAGCAAGGAACTTCCGCATTGGCGTGTCCCGCTGGTGTACAGATAACTAAGTACTTACCTACTTAATTCCACGGAAACAGAAATTAATGCAGATTTTATTCCATAACTTAGGCTATAAAAGACCTTCATCCATGTTAAATGGAAAAGTTCTAGGTCAACATGAAGTAGCTTCTTCTTTCTTGAAATACATTGTAGCTATCTAAATTCACTAGTTAGTTGAAATTTTACCTATTTTGGTGGTTTTAAACCCCCGACAAACATAGAGGGTATTATAAGTTTAACCTGTGTATCTGTGTGTCTATCTGTTCCCTCGTAGCTCCCCAAAGAATGGACCGATTTTGATGCGGTTTTTTTTGTTTGAAAGCTAAGATAATCGAGATAGATCTCAATACATGGATTTGTTAATACATAGGTGTTAATTAAAGATTTATAACATGTAAGTATAGGTATTGTTTTAGCAATTTTGAGTACTAGAAATAATGAAAGATTACGGCTCGTTGTCAAGATTAATTCAATTTGTTTATTTAATAGATAGATAGTGTAATGAGGTGGTAGGTCAATTTCTTGGTAGGTACTTACTTCATTTTAATTTATATATTATATTTTATATAACTACATATAACTTATTGTTGTATGTTTAGATTAAAGTTAATTTACTAATTATTTAGTGAAAATCTAAACTTACCTTTATTTCAAATCAAACTCTTCAAGCCAATTGACACACAAACACTAAAAAGTACCACTATAGAAACTAAACACTCAACGAATAAAGCACTAAAAAATATACACAATACTTATTTATTTACTTACACAAATTAAGATTCAATTTTTTATAGTTACACCACTTTATTTACGCACAGTATTTTTAATTGCTTATTGATAATTTTTTAGTTTTTTTATTAACTGTATGATTTCGCGTAAACTTTGCGCAGATTATCCGCACTAGCGACGTGCGTTCCCACCAAAGGTCTGAAACGTACTGAAATTGAAATGCTGAAAGTCTTCAGGCATGCGTAGAGGAATCCCATTCACTGAAAATCCTATGAATTTAGCCCTTACCACAATCCGGGGTTTTGCTTCATTTTATAACATTGATGAATGGCGTTTTACCTTGTTGGGTTAGGGGTTAGATTTTGGGATGTCCTAAATATAACTACCAATTAGTTAGCGTCCACCATCGATTTAGATGTATCTAGATGTATAGATACGAACATCAGAACATAAAACATGTACATCGCGCGATGTCGTTATCTAATTATTCACTAAATCAACTATAATTTATTGTTACTTACTTGAATATAGCTATTGCTGGTTTTTAATTCAATATTAGATGCTGAAAAAGTTTTATCACGTAGATACTTGCGTAGATAGCGCCCCGTTCATACGTCACCAATGCCCATGCCACGATAATGTAGAGTGAACATGCTGTTGAACAAGGTGAGTGTTACGAACGCCATATCTAGTATTACGCAGTTTTATATCGATGACGTAGATTAAATGTCATAATTTTAAACTTTGTAGAGATGATAAAGCACTTTTAAAAAGGCTTTTTCAGCTCTTAAGTTGGCTTTGCAATGCAAAATCCGCAAACCTGAAACACCTAAAGTTATTCCGTTCACGTGTAGTTAAAAAGGAAGTGGGGAAATTCTAGTAATTTTCGCCCACCATGTTTCGCAATTTATGAAAATTCAAAATTTTGATAAGATCCATTTTATTATATTTATATGAAATTAAAGTATTACCTTATTTACATTAAATTGAAAAACATCAAACTTATAAATAGCATGTTTTTTGAATTTTTGCCTCTATCGGAGTTTTTTCGATCTTGAATTACAAAAAAAATATTACGCGTCCAATATACCAACTTTTTAATCCGAAAAAACAAAGGCATTTTAAAATCAAAATCAATTATTATTTATACGACCAGTCGTTAGTTAAGACTCTACCTAGGAAAGTGTCTAGTTCGGAAAGCAGATTTTGTTAGAAAAGCCGGTAAGAAACTCTATAAAAGGGGGAGAAAACTATAAAAAGGACATTTTGTTCGAATTTTCTCTGCTACCCTCAAGTTTAATATTTCATACGAATACTAAGTTCTAGCGACGTGGACAATATGTCTGATTCAGCTCGAGTAGTATGTTAAAAGCTTAAACCTCGCGACCGAGCGGAAATATTGAATTCTTTTAAAGCCCCTATTTCGTATTTCGTATTTCATCTCGAATGTGGTAGATTTATTGGAAATTCGAACGAAATATGATGTTTTCTACGCTTCTTCGTATTATGCATTACTATCTGCTACCCGCGACTTTGTCCCCATGCTCTAGATAAACATTGTGTCTGTCTTATAAATTGTGTGTATAAATATTTTCTCCAATTGACATCAGGTGACCCGCCTGCTCGTTTGCTCGCTAAAAATATAAAAAAAAAAAAAAATTTGGTGAAGATCTACTAAATATTATCGGAGATAGAGGACATAACTTCTCGCGACTAATAGCAAGCGACTCTAAACTTTTTCCACGCGGACGAAGTCGCGGGCATCAGCTTAGTAGTGAAGCTTCCCTTGATAAGCGGCAGATTTTGGACGCGTCATATTTCATAACGATCGCTCTCATCTCGGGGCGTCGAGTTAAGCTCGCTGCATACATAACGTGCACGGGACGTGGACGGGACGTGGCCCGGACGTGGCCCGGACGTGGTTAGTAAACACGGACGGGAATTTTTAATGCATACGCAACGTGGCAATAACTCAGAACTAACGTGCTAGTGATGTGAACAAGGAAAGATGGATTTTTCTAAGATTGTAGCGAGCTAACTTGGAAGGGGTATAGCAGTGTAAATACAACCCATACCCCTAATCGGTTTTTACACGCCATCGTGTCGAAACGTTAAATCGCTTGGCGGCACGTCTTTGACGGTAGGGTGGTAACTAGCCACGGCCAAAGCCTCCCACCAGGCCAGACCAGAGACAATTTAGAAATTATAAATTCCTAAATTGCCCCCGCCGGGAATCGAACCCGAGACCTCTCAGTTATAAGACCACAGCGCTCACCACTGCGGCAGGGAGGTCGTCAAAGGTTGATACTATATACCTATTGATTTGAGCATAAAAAGTTCAACTGTAATTATTATTACATATTAAAATATAAGTAGAGATACCAATGCAATAAATTAATAAAATAAATCTGACCGTTTTCAGTGAGTGATAGTTCGACTGCAATTTTACGCCACAGATAATTTTTATATTTGGTGTCTA